>CP136063.1:300480314-300540520 GCA_032622095.1 Siphonodentalium dalli
CGAGATTTGTACACCAAAACTCTATTCAAACAGACAAGGATGGATAACTCTAAAATCAAGTGGTAATAATAAAGCAATTTTGTCTGAGATCTGGGCCAGAAAGTATTCCCGATAATGAAAAATAATAGATTTCTAAAATCGATATCTAACAAATCTGAGCTTTGATGGGTGACTTCCTCGACTCGAATCAAATATTTTTGACCCCCGAAGCCATTGAAATAGTAATTGAGAGGAGTTTTATCGGATTGAGTACCTTTAATTAATTTACAAAACTGGGAAAGTTCTCAAAAATGTTGAAATTTTTATGCGTATCATGATTTTCGTATTCGGTGGGGGCCAACTGCGTGTGTTTGGTTATAGGAAAATAGTTTGATTTTTCTCCTCTGAATTTTTTTATTTACCCTTACATTTTGCGAAAATTGCTACGATAATTTATTTCTGTTTCGAATAATTCTGAGCTCTAACATACGGTAACTCTACTACATGTATCGGTTATTAACTGACATTCGCTCGGTCATGGTCTGCTAAGATTGCTGCTGTGTTGAAAATGGTCAATTTTGGTGAAAAAAAAACGGTTAATTTGTGCATTTTCTGTGTGTAGACCAAGGGGCATAACTCATCGACAAATTAGTCCGAAAAAGCAAAAGTACATAAATTTGATACACCTTCCATTTCCGTCAAAAATGAAATATGCATATTTGGAAATATGTCAACAATAATGGCTCAGATTTCAAGTACATGTACAGTACCCCCCTCTCAGATTGGCCAAAATTGCTGGAAATTGTATATTACTACCTACGTTACATTTAGCTTAAATATGTACATAATTAGTTGGCAAGAGTTTTCTCAAATGTTTGAGAATTTACCTAAAATAGTATGCATTAGTCGGAAATCTCCCAACTGTTAGCTTTTATTTAAAGGTACTCAATCCGATCAGACGGTCCCCATACCATCAATATATAACAACAACATTTCTTCAAAATACGCTTTAGTTATCAGAATCGATTTATTGCAATAAAATAATGCTAACCACTGTCAACTATGGTATCAAATTTCCCAAAACTTGTTACTTGTCAACATTTTGTTCAACAAAATATGGCCGTATTTATATCACTAAAGTATTTGACATGAAATTTTACCGTATTACCACTTTATTTTAGAGTTATCCATCTTCATCTGCAATTTTGTCCGAGAACATCTGTTTGACCACGTGTTTCTGGGCCACATATTATTACACAATATCTGATCACTCTGAGCTTTGATGGGTGGGTTCCTCGACTCGAATAAAATATTTTTTACTCCCGAAGCCAAAGAAATAGTAATTTAGGAGCATCTGATCGGATTGAGTACCTTTAATACTTTGTGGACTAATACCGGTACAATGAAGTTCATGCTTGACCTCCCAATTTGATATGAATCTTGATCGAGGCTTACTGATGGATTACTGAGATAAATTTGCCCTCACGAAAAAGTCTTCTTTGACTGTGTGCAGGTTCGTCATTGGTGCTGAATCCTGGACATTTCTCCACCGGACATTTCCCCACTTTCAAAAGCAGACATTTCTCCACCCGTACATTTACCTACCCCGCTCATAAAATGCTGCATCATTTAATGCGGACATCAAATAATGCTTTCCGATGAATGGCAACAAGCTATATTTCTGACTAAATCCGTAATTTTTTTTTGATAATTCTGCTGTAGTTAAGGGGGTCAATTATTTAGGGCATTACTGTAACTCAGTAACAGTGCTCAGACATGGCTTCAAAACGAACCTATTAAGCTGTGTGTGGACTTTGACTTTTATTTTAGTATCAGTATCCCATTGTATTCCAATGGGCCCAGAACACGGGGAAAACTTATAGTCTTCAAATTATTATACACCAAATTTCATGGGGGGACACCCATCTCCTGCTCCCCCAAGCAGATTGGATGATGCTATGGCTCACCCTCTTTCCCTCAAATTTTTCTGGACCCACCACTGACACATCAGGAAGAAAATTTTATATCATACTATTAATTTATTATTTATGACACCATAAAATCACCATATGTACGTTTTCTCTGTCTGAAAATAAGTAGATTGGAACCATGAGTCCATTATTATGAGATTTAGATTGCCAAATTTAGTCTTAAAATCAGGGGGGAGTCTGGAAAAAAATTGCACATATAAGGCCCAAAAAGTTTTTTTCCGACCCGAGGGACCCACCACCCCATTTGTGCAAAAAAAATAGTTTTTTCCTCCAAAATTTTGGGGACCCACCCCCCTTTCTCATGTTTTTATCAAAATTTCAGAGTTTTTTTTAGCCGTTCTTCAATAACTGTGTTAACTGCCTTTCAATCCCATTCCACTATTCTTGTTTGGTGCAAACTCTTGCTGTGTTCCATTAAGACTCAAGCAATAACATGCTTAACATGGTAACCACAGATCAGAAAAATGAAAAATAAACTGTATTCTCAGGTGTTTCCTTGTGTTTTCAGTATCTAACAATAATAATAAAGCATTGTGTAGGTACACTACTGGTATATGTCACAAATTGCCCGAGACCCCATTATAGCCTTAATATATCGAGTGCATTGTATCTTGTAAATAGTGGTAAACAGCTCAGGGGGTTCCACAATTATTTGTGCATGACCAAAGAACTCTTTAGTCTTATCCACCGAGGTGGGGTGGGGGAGGGTAATTGTTTTTGGTTAGGTATACACCTAGATATATGGTTATCATTTTTTCCATATTTTTGGGGGGTTTTCGACTTAAAAAATTTGGAACATTTTTGCCTTTTGGATGAGATTGGGTACCTTCATGGTGTAATCAACTCCTCCTACAGTTTTTATTTTGCTTTATATAGTCATGAAACGGCGAGAAATTACCTTCTTCCGAGAAAAAGTTGTTTGAGTCAGGGTTTGGGGTGGGGGGGGGGGGGAAATCTCCCCCACCCCAAACAGGGGGGGGAGATATCCAGGTGGGGGGAGCTATCCTGTTACACCGGTACCTGATAAGCTGAAAGCTAAGGAAATTTTAGTAATATGTCAAATCAGACCGTACATCATTAAGCTGATTATGTGTGAAAAAGTTACTCACTTTACAGGTGAGGATTAGTCATTGAATCCAGACATAGTAGAGGGCGTTAGTCACTTGAAGCCCCAGAGCTGATTAAATTATTAGCCCTATCATTGACTTTCAAAAACAATAGATTTAATACTATCACACCCATTGTCTCCATGATTATTAATTATCATATAGCAGTGGGGACTATGATTTATAATAACTGTTTATTTAGTGGAATCCCTTAATACCAGATTAAAATATTATCTATATGGCCCCCTCTAATCCTATGTGGCATTCCTTATGTGAGATTTGAATGAATATTGTTGAATTAGATGAATCCATTAACCCCAAAGATCTGTCAGTTATGATTGGTCAGTTGATATCTATCTGACATCGAATGGTAAATAATAGTAAAGCTAAAGTTTACTCTAAATCATTGTGAATTGCAATTTAGTTCACATGATAGTGTTTGTCACCAACCTAATGCAATATGTCAATCCGCAAAGCATTCAGAGACTTCTGTAAAACTCCGCAGAACAAACGATCTGCAAAACGAAAATTAAATAGTGCCTTCTGTGATTCTCCTACATCTGCTCCTGTTGATGATAACCTGGACAATGCCTTTTTGGACTCGCCAGGATGTCCTCTTCCTTCTGTCAGTGGTTTCTTTTCGCCAGCTAATTCTGAGAGCAACATTATTCCAGGAAATGTTCAAGTTGAGAGTGTAGCTGAGGACATAGGCATCATCAACACCACAAATATCTGCTTTGCAGTTTCTCATGTACCAGTTAAGTTTCCGAACAGAGCAAATTTCATTATGAACATTGTGAATGCCAATTCTACAAATCGAAAGTTCACACTAGATGAGACAAAGAAACTCATCTCTTCAATGGAAAACAATGTGTTGGCTTCTCATTTCAAACAAAACAGTGTCTATATGTTAGATGTTCTGCTGAATGCTACAAAAGATAATGGAGTTTCCCATCTCAAATTCCTTGTGCCTCCAATTGAGGAATGCCTTGACTGTGGCGGCAGCTTAAACCACTTGAGAAAACCAGTTAGTTGTACATTATTCACTTTGGATTATGGACCAATACCATCGTTAAAGTGTTCACTAAGATGCCGAGACTGCAAGTCAATTTTTCACATCGACAAGTTCTTCTCATCATCTAATGGTCTCACCTGTTATGGTGATCACAAATACATTTGCTGCTCAAACAAAGCATACATGACTAAGTCTGTTCATGAACTGTTGTGTCAGTCAAGGTTAGTGATTATGACATATCTTCATCAGAAGGGAGGTTTTTTATTTAGGACTTCTAAAAACTTTTACTGTCCAATAATACCCCTCCCCAGACATCAATTAAGAATTTCATTTGTGCAACAATAATGCATTTGGATACACCTGGGAACTATTCCTGTTATGCAATGACCGTTGTATAACACTTTTTACAGATCAATTGGGTTTAATGAATGGAATATTTTCAAGGGTCAGATCATGTAATAAATATTATTTTATATACCATATTATACCGGTACCGGTGTTACAGATCATCTTCCCCCCAGGATATCTCCCCCCACCCTGGATATCCCCCCCCCCCCATATATGACTAAAAAATAATATCACCCATTTGATATCGTTTGACCCTGAAATGGCCAGAAGTTTTTTTGTTGAGATTTAATTTTTTGTGTTCTTAAAATTTTTCTTCTCAAGTCAGCTCTCAAGTGACAAATTTTCACACTTTTTCATAGTTTTATCCTGGAATGGCCAGAAAAATGTTGTTTTTAATATATATATATATATTTTTTTTATTAATTTTTTTTTTTTTCAAGTGACGAAATTTTGTTATAATATCACACATTTAATTGTTTGATCCTGATAAGGCTGATATGGCCAGAAAAATGACATTTGAGATTTAAATTTGTTTTTATTTAAAGGTACTCAATCCGATCAGAGGGTCCTATATTACTATTTCTTTGGCTTTGGGGGTAAAAAATATTTGATTCAGAGTTATTAGATATTGATTTTTGAAATTTGTAATTTTCTCGAGATGTGTACTAATAATTGCCCCTAAGTTTGTAAATTTCTTGAGATGTTTGCTAATAATTTCCACAGAAGCCCTTATTCAAACAGACGAAGATGGGTAACTCTAAAATCAAGTGTATTAATAACGCAATTTTGACTGCAATAACAAAACTTCTAAAATTGATATCTGATAACTCTGAGCGTTTATAGGTATGTTCCTCGACTCGAATCAATTATTTTTGATCCCGAAGCCAAAGGAATAGTAATTTATGAGGGCCTGATCGGATTGAGTACATTTAATTTAATTTTTTTCAATGTCCAGGTCTTCTGAGAAAAAGTTGTTTGAGTCAGGGTTTGGGGTGGGGGGATGTTCAGGTCAGGATATGTTCTCCCCCCCCCCCACCCAGAACCTACATGAC
Source organism: Siphonodentalium dalli (assembly GCA_032622095.1). Classification (NCBI taxonomy): domain Eukaryota; kingdom Metazoa; phylum Mollusca; class Scaphopoda; order Gadilida; family Siphonodentaliidae; genus Siphonodentalium; species Siphonodentalium dalli. Next base: position 300,485,806 of record CP136063.1, read on the forward strand.
AACAAAAATCATCTTATGGTTTTATCGCTTATTTTGCTTTAAATCGTCATGAAACGGCGAGAAATTAACTATTGAGAAAAAGTTGTTTGAGTCAGGGTTTGGGGTGGGGGATGTCCAGGTCAGGATATCTCCCCCCCCCCCCCACCCAGCACCTACATGATAAAAACATTATCTTATGGTTTTATCGCTTATTTTGCTGTATATAGTCATGAAACGGCGAGAAATTACCTTCTTCCGAGAAAAAGTTGTTTGAGTTATGTAAAGCAAAATAAGCAATAAAACCATATAATGATTTTTTTGTCATGTAGGTGCTGGGTTGGGGGGGGGGGGGAGATATCCTGTCCTGGACATCTTCCCCCCACTCAAAACCCTGACTCAAACAACTTTTTCTCAGAAGAAGTTAATTTCACGCCGTTTCATGACTGTGTAAAGCAAAACAAGCGATACAACCATAAGATGATTTTTTTGTCATGGGGGGGGGGGGGAAATATCCTGACCTGAACATCTCCCCCCAACCCCAAACCCTGACTAAAAACTTTTTCTCAGAAGAAGTTAATTTCTCGCTGTTTCATGACTATATAAAGCAAAATAAGCATTAAACCATACAATGATTTTTTGTCATGTAGGTGCTGGATTGGGGGGAGTTGAAATATCCAAGCCTGGACATTTGAAAAAAAAAAAAAAAACTCATTTGGGACTTGATTCTTTTGAGAAAACATTACTCACAGACGAGATTGTTTGCAGAAAGCTTACTTTTATATAATTTTATAGCAATTTTATAGCAATTTATGCATTTATTCAATGTTGAATCAGACCATTTGCCATAGCAGATTACTCCGCGTGACAACTCATACTATATGGGTGATCATCCGTAGTCTATGAATCTTCTAGAAATTTTGGGTAGATACCACCAAATTGCGACTGGTTGCCATAGCAACCTATTTTCGGAAAGTTATGTGTTTGAGGGCTGTAATTTCACTATATGACGATATGTTTGCGACATTTTGAATCAAATATAAATTATTTCCACAGTTAAATGATCCAGGTATATTTTGCCAACATCTGGAATTAGCCAACACCGACAGAGGGCGCCATTCAATATGGCCACCAAACCGTGTTTCTAACGTTAAAATGCTTGCTATTATATCATTTTATAGCAATGTATGCGTTAATTTAATGATGGGTCAGACCATTTGTCATGACAGAATTCTCCACGTGACAACTCATAATATATATATTGGTGATCATCCGTAGTCTATCAATCGTCCAAAAAAATTTGGGTAGTTACCACCAAATTGCGACAAGTTGCAACAAATTATCAGAAAATTATGTGTTTGGGGGCTGTAATTTCGCTATACGAGATGTCTGCATGTGACATTTTGAAACAAATGTAATTAATTTCCAAACAAATAGGATCCAGGAATATACTTAAATTGCCCCCGCTTCGTGTTCCTTCCGCTGAAGGGGTCAAGATTCACCTGCCATGGTGATTGCCAACTGAAAACAGTATGTGGGCCCGTATGTGGGTTAAATCCTGTATGTGGGTTTCGGGACTTTCACCCAGTAGAAGTTTATTGGTTTTCGTGGTAATCACGTATGTGCGTATTCTTTGTGGTCTATATAGTTTTATGTATTTAAATTTATTCAGATAATGATGGTATTTTGGAGTGACTAATTACAAATTAGTATAACAATACCTTTGAAGTTAAAGGTACTCAATTACTATTTCTTTGGCTTGGTTGGTAAAAAATATTTGATTCGAGTCGAGGAACCCACCCATCAAAGCTCAGGGTGATTAGATATAAATTTTTGAAGTTTGCTATTTCTATTGTTTGTGGACCCGAAGCACGTGGTCAAACGGACGAAGATGCGATTGAAGATGGGTAACTTTAAAATCATGTCGCTATTATTACCACTTGATTTTAGAGTTATCCAAACTTCAAAAATTGATATCTAATCACCCTGAGCTTTGATGGGTGGGTTCCTTCCTCGACTCGAATCAAATATTTTTTACCCCCGAAACCAAAGAAATAGTAATTTAGGAGCGTCTGATCAGATTGAGTACCAGTAGGAAGTATTTAATTACCGGTAATGTAATATTGACATACTTCTTCATTTCTCTTTCAGCAACCATGCGTTTGTGTCATTTCATGGCTTCAGTGAAATATACAACAGTGTTTTCACAGCAGATAATGAAAATGTTCGGAATATTTTAGAAACGTTCTCACAAATAAGTAAGTCAATTTATTATTATTAGTATCTTTTGCTTGTAAAAATAGAAATCCATGTTTTTCCTGAAAATGGAATCCTAACCAAATCAAGTTAGTGTTTGTTGGAATTATTTTTGGCAATATTGATTGTTTGTTTGAGATACCGACTATTGGATGTTGTTTGATCCCGAAATGTCCGAATTCGGGTTCGCCGAATAATTAGGGGACGATTTATGCCCCTTATTTGACTTATAAAAATTCTGAATTTTTGGTTTCCAGATGATAAATTTACCTTCGATCAATTTATTGATCCGAATAAAGCCAATCTTGGAGATTGCCAATGTTTCGGGGGACACTGTGGTCGGACGACCTTTCATTTAAATAATTATTAGTCAACCAGGTAGACAACTCCTATCACATGACACTCTCAGGATAAAGTGAACGTCTATCTTTTAAATTGATAATAATCGCTCATTATTGCTAAATTAATAGTACCCTCTTAAGTTATTTGAGGTCAATGACAACTATCCAGTGACATTCCCCGTGACATGTTACCTATGTGCACCAATTTTCCCACATATCTTTTGAGCAGATAAGCACTCTTTGTTGATCATGCAATTCATTAGTTTCCCTAAAAGTAGTGCATGATCATCATCTAGATCTATCGTCATCTGATGTCAAAGGTAGTAAGGTACCCATCGCATAATATTACTGTGGTCATGTGAACATATGTGTACCAAATTTCTACAATTTTCCTACATATCTCCTTAGCTTATTATTACTGTCTGTATTGCTCATATATGCCCCTTTAAGTGGTTTGAGGTAAAAATGGCGTGTGTCAAAAATGATCGCTGGTAATTAAATGAGTGAAAGCCGGATATCCGGAATTAAGCACCCGCGTCACTGAAAGCACATTCATCTTATAATGTCTTGTGATCATTTTATTGGTAAATTATTTCCCTGATAGCCATTGGGAAATGAATTAGATCTCTTATATTATAGGCCCTCTTTGACCCTTTCATGAGTGACTCACATATATAAGAGAATGCATTGGCACAGGGTTTTTGCAAAATTTCAGGAATCTCCAGTCATGAAAGGGTTAACCAATCGGCCTTGAACTGATTTGTGTGTCGTATTTTGATATGTGCCTCGGGATTTGGTCAAAACTTTGGCGCAATCAAACATGAAGGTGATATATTTTTAAATGCGCCAAAATTGTGACCGACGGCCGCAGATATACACACACACAAACACTTGGCTTTTTATAGATACTGTGATTTCATTTCAGGTCATAATCCATCAGATGACAAGAGAGGTGAGGCTACGCCAGTGACAAATTCAAGTCGAGGTGACCTTGGTAAGAATTTTTTTATATACTTGTTTTGGCTCACCTGAGACTATTTCTCCGGTGAAACTATAGTCATCACTCCTCATCTGTCATCCATCCGTCCGTCAACTATTTTAAACTCTTTCTACCCCAGAACCATAAGACCGAATGGGTTTATATTTGGTGTGGATGTTCCCTGTGACACTTTTATAGATTTGTTCAAATGAGTTCACCAGGCCAAATAATTGCGAATTCAAGGCTATAACTCTTTCCCTCCATAGTAAATCTTGTCAGTGGTGGGCAATTCAAAAATTTGAGGAGAAGACTTATCATCAGAGAAACTACAGCTATGTCCCTGTTTAGAACATGTCTTGTCTTAAAGTTATTTTGAGAAGAACTGGCTGGTCATTATGGGGTCATTCAGCCATCTTGGATTTTACTCTTTACACGACTAAATCCTTTGGCACACCCTACAGACCACCTCTCTCGCCTGATATTTCCAAACTTCATGCGGATCATCGGAGTGACCTCTAGATGGGAACGAGTCATCATGCAAAACAACATGGCCCCCAGCAACCTTCTTGGATTTTACTCTTTGTATGAATAAAACATTGAGCACAATCCATTGCCACAGGCTACAGGCCATACTGTTCATCTGATCATCATGAAATATGTCATGACTGTTAGCATTGACATGTATATGGGAAACAAGTCTTTTTGGGGTCATTCAACCCAAAATATTGCCACTGGAAGCCATAACTTGGATCTCAAATATATTTTGGATTTCATTGGAAAACATGGCCACCAGCAGTTGTCTTGGATTTTACTTTACATAGATCTCATCATGTTGACGTCTAGTATTACTTAAACTCTTATTAACTCCATTGAATGTAATACATGTAATTATCCCCCTCCGAGTTGAGCCACAATGTCATTTTCATTATAAAGGTGCTTCAAGCATTGATAAGACGTTAAGAAATTCTCTACCAATCATACCATACTTTCTAATAGAATAAATATGCTTTAAAGATGGATATGAAAATATATATGCATTACTTGTAAACTTATCATTCCAAAAAGCTTTAACATTATTGAAAATATTGAGACACTATAACTAACTTCGGAAGATAGTTAACAGCATGCTAAAAGCATTCATGTGCTGTTTTTTTTCATTACGAGATGCATTGTTCATCACTCAAAATTTAATGCAAATAATCTTCATATTCTCAATATGAGGACTGATAGTTTGCATTATCACTGTTAATTGTTCCCGTGTAATAGATTTGTCATTAATTTCCTAATATTTTCTTATCTATCTTCAGGGTCAATTGATGGCAGAAGCTCAGATATAGATGAAGCTGAAATTTACAGCGTTGATTCAGATGAACCACACATCGACGAAGCAATTGAAAGGAGGGATAATATATTAGGTAATTGTTCATGTCATGTCTATAGGTACTCTATATACAGTGACAATATTAACTGATATTCTCTCAATCCAATAGATGCTCTCCAGACCCTCTATAAAGCAAACAAATGTGTAATGACCAAACAATTAAAATTTACCCCTGGAATCTGAACACACAAGCATATCGGTGACATGATTTGATACAATTTTTGGCAATTTGTTTTGATATTGATACCAAATTGGCCGCTGAGTTGAACTATTGTGTGTTCATGATCACTGTACACAACGATGGCTATTGTTGAAATATTATTTGCAATCATAGTTTGTTTCAATTTGGTTTCAAATTGCCTATATTCAAGGTAGTACACCATCGATTCACTTTCTTTGTTTTCGATTGATCACTTTAGTAAGATTGAACTGAATGGAACTATATTTGGTATGTGAGTTTACCACCCCAAAATACATGTCAAGGTCGAATTTGGTTTCGTTCGCTTCTTTTCGTTTCCAGAATGTAACTTTAGTAAGTCCAAACTGATTGGAATGAAATTAGGCATGTCAATTTACCGGGCCTGAAATCCAGATTATGTTTGAATTTGGGTTCTGTCTGCCAATTTTCGCCAGAGTTATGGCCCTCCCTCTGACCGCGGCACACCTGACTCAGATTTTGTTTTAATAAGAATAATATATGGCAACAAAATGTTCTGTATGTATCTTATTATATTCATGTGGAAGTTTCAGTTCAGTCAATCTTTTTTTTTAGTGAAGCAACAACTCGGGAAATTCGGCATACAGATGTGTCTAACCCGAAAGAATGTATCTAATGGGTATTTCAATGGGGAAATAGTTAATGAAGTCAGAGAGAACACTGACAGCTTGGTGGTACAACCAACTGATTCCAGAGAAGCAATTCTCAAGAAAGTTGACGACAACAGAAGGACCCATCTCTATGAACATAGTGAATGTTCCGAACAATGCCGATCAAAAGGTAAAGTGGAAAAAAATGTTATTGTGTGGAATACCTTAAGACAATTCCTCACATTTTAGTTGATTTCTTTTGAGGTTTGGGTACGATTTTTATTTTGGCAGGTATTCTTGTAAATTTAACTATAAACAGGGGACGATAAGATTCCATTTATCACTTGATCTAAAACTGGTCCTCTTCGAACTTTGGAATGGGGGGGGGGGGGGGTTTGTTTCCCGCTTTGATGACACATGCTCCTTGTCCACACAGGCAGAATCCTCAATACATACAAACTATATATATATGTATAATATTAAATATGGCCCTTTCAAATCCTCCTGGATGAGCACGGTCTTGCCCACAAACTCAAAAGTTTTCTCATTATAAAGGTGTAAACAATATTTATTCTCAATACGTTTAAAGGTACTCAATCCGTAAAGAGGGTCCCCATCTCAACAGATTCCAACAACAACAATCCGATCAGAGGGTCCTATATTACTATTTCTTTGGCTTTGGGGGTAAAAAATATTTGATTCGAGTCGAGGAACCCATCAAAGAAAGCTCAGAGTTATTAGATATTGATTTTTGAAATGTGTTATTAACTCGAGATGAGTACTAATAACTGCCGTAATCTGCTCTGGATGTGTACTCCAAATCTATTCAAACAGACAAGGATGGATAACTCTAAAATCAAGTGGTAATTTTAATGCAATTTTGACTGAGTTCTGGGCCAGATAGTATTCCCGATAATGAAAAATAAAATCGATATCTAACAAATCTGAGCTTTGATGGGTGACTTCCTCGGCTCGAATCAAATATTTTTGACCCCCGAAGCCATTGAAATAGTAATTGAGAGGAGTTTTATCGGATTGAGTACCTTTAATGTATAAAATTTAACAAAAAATGTTAGTGATTGGAATGGGATTAGACAACAAGCCTGTTGTGGCTTTTTTATGTAAGTTCTCTCCCAGATCGCTCAATTATTCCAAACGACTGGGCGAATTAGGCGGAAACTTGTTGATTATAACTTCAGTGGTGAATTTAGTCCAGATCGCACTCAACTACAGGAGTGGGAATTAAATTTCAATTAATGATAATCAAGTAACTTAAAGAACAGTAGTTTAATAGATTGAAGAAAGTTGTGGAAGAGAAGATAGTCAGTGGTGGGGGGGGGGGGGGGGGCAAAGTAGACAAAGGGTTGTTGGATATATTTATGGCAATATGTGCATTACTATAGTCAAAGGGGTGTATAGATAGAGACTACAGTTTGTGTGCAGCCAGGCTTTCTTGATTAGGACTTGGTATATTATGATTCTATTGCCGAGGACATATGACATACATAATCAAATTGTTTTGTATTTGTTATGTATCCTTGTATGGCCTTGAATATACTATGATTTTCCCTAATGTAAATGTCGGGTGCGCCTTTAAGTAGGGTTCTTGTTGAGGGTATTATGTGTGTAAAAGAGGATAACAATTCCAGTATCGAGTACTGGTATAAGTTACATTGTAACATACATCTAAGGTTTTGATAACATTGTCCATTATTCTTTTCTTCTAGGTTGTGAGAGACTTCGCGTCATTGACGGGTGCTGGAAAATAGCTATGCCCCACTGCATGTTTGTAATAACCACAGAGGTTAAGGGGTACCCTCTTCTGAATTTCCCCAATGTATGCACAGAGGCGCCAGCTGCCAAATCAGTTTTCTGCAAAGCTCATCACAGTCTACTTGAGCGGCATTCAATTCCAACATCCAAGCAAGAATTTTTGCAGTTTGTTGGCTGCAAAGGTAATCAATATGTGAATTTGATGAGCAAACTTAATTTAAGCCCTTAAGCTTGTTTGATGGAGGATATAGGAATGGGTTCCATCCGTCTGTCTCGAAAAGTTGTCAGGGAGTTATTTTGAACAATTATTCGCGGATTTCCAAGGTTGTTGGTATACGAGTCCACAACTCGCAAAATAGGCCTGTCTGACATTTTCATCAGAGTTACGGCCATCTGATGGTCATTTTTTGGCATTTAGCGCCCACGGAAAGTTGTCCGTGGGAAATTTAAGCCAGATAGAAGGATATCTCAAACAAATATTAACTTATTGTCCCCCGAAAAAAAAAATTCGGGGGACTATTAAAATAGCCGGTGTCCGTCCGTCCATCCGTGCATCCGTCCGTGTGTCCGGAAATGGTTTCCGGATGATAACTTTAGTTTCGGTTATTAGATCAAAAGCAAATTTCATAGGTGAGTTTATCAGACCAAAATAAAGGTCAAGTTCGAATATGGGTTTGCTCCGCCCATTTTTGCGAGAGTTATGGCCCTTTTTTGACTTAGAAAACCCCTGAAAGTTGGTTTCCGGATGATAACTTTAGTAGAGTTAATCGTTTCAAACCAAATTTGGTATATTACTTTCTCCCAGCAAAACACAGGTCAAGTTCGAACTTGGGTTCTGCCCGACCATTTTTGGCAGAGTTATGCCCCTTTTTCGACATAGAAAATTCACTTTTTCTTCTGTTTTTTGGTTTCCGGATGATAACTTGATTTTGGATTGTTTATATGCAAAACACGTATAGCTCAAGTTCGAATTTCGGTTTAATCCGATAATTGTTGCGAGAGTTATGGCCCTTTTTTGTCCGCCGACCCGACATATAAAACCCCGAAAGTTGGTGTCCGGATGATAACTTTAGTAGAGTTAATCAGATTTAAACCAAATTTGGTATGTGTCTTTCTCCCAGCAAAACACAAGTCAAGTTCGAATTCGGGTTCCGCCCGCCAATTTTCACCAGAATTATGTCCCTTTTTGACTTAGAATTTTTGCCAATTTGAGGTTTCCGGATGATAACTTTAGTAAATGTGTACTGAATGAAATTAAATTTGGTTTACTAGCACAAAAGACAGATCAAATTCGATTTCGTGTTCCGCCATGCCAATTTTTATGCGCAAACAACGCTCCAAATGAAGCCACCGGTTCGGGGGACACTGGCCGAGCGGCCTTTTATGTTATTTCAATTATTTTTTATCATATTTTGAAAATTCCCATCCTCAGCTTTGGCCATCTAGGTGGGGTATACTGCCGTTGGCGACATCTTGTTCTCTTTCCATTCAATCCATCTATAATATTCTATTTATTACTGTCAATAATTTTTTTTAAATGTTAATGTATGTTATTAGGATTGGAAATCAATATATTTACACTGGCACTTCCTGTTATTTTCAAACTTGGATAAACAAGTCCCATTTGGATAAACCATAATCAAAACTTAGAAGGCTCAAGTAGGAGTCAATTTGCTCAGAACAACATTTATCATTGACATCAATATTGTGTTTTTAAAAAACGGTTTCATCACATTTTTTTCACCTGAGTTATGGCCATTTGTTTAACTTCATTTAGCAATTGTAAGACTGTTAGTGAAATTATTTGAACAAACATCAACAGATTCCATTCATCATATTTGCTATATTTCACAACAATATTTCAAACAAATCTGAAAACTTGAGAGCCAATTTTATGCACAATCATTGTATTATGTTGTTGATTTACATCAAATTTTAAAATTAAGTATAATGTTCATTTGCCATTAATACTTACCTTTTTTTTCATCAGGCAAACCTAAAACAGCTACGGAAATTGCTGATGTTGATGTCAAGTTGTTAACATTTGCCAAACGACTATATGAAAATGACAAGAAAGCAAGTTCACTTGGAATGTCTGCTATTGCCTATCAAGGTACATTTACTTTTGAACTATTTCATTATTAAGTCCAAAAGAAAAACTCCACATAAAATAGGATTTTAACCCTTTCATGATTCGAGCTTACTGAAATTTTTAGAAAACCATGTGCCAATGCATTCTCTTATATATGCAAGTCGCCCATATGTAATGAATCAGTATTCTCCGTTCATATAAGGGATAGGAGCTTCTTTAAGTTCTGTAACTTGTGCTCCAATCCCTTTATCGCCTCTCATCCTTATTCACCAACTGTATTTTCTTTATTTGTATTTTGTTTATTGATTGAGGGATAATAAAATATGTTTAAATCATATATAAGAGAATGCATTGGCCTAAAAATATTTACTTTGACCTTGTAAGCCAATGTATTCTCTTATGGGAGACCCGCATATATGAGACTGCACTGCCATAGGGTCTTAAATGCTGAACGAGTGCAGCTCCCATCATGAAAGGGTTAAACATTGTACCCCAGCCGTTGGTCATAACATTCTGCACACCAATATTGTTTGGAAAGTTATTCACGTTCTACTGGGGTTGGTATTAACAAGATTTATTTCAATAAACAAACATAAAACACAAGAGAAATATTGATATCAAGTAATTTTGAAAGAGAATTGGACAACAAGCTGAAACTTTTTTTTAGAGTCCTCTCCTCATGGAATAAATGGGGTTGTTAGATGACAATAGGATTAGCATTGTTTATGTCTTGTCAGGCCGATTTTGTCGTCCATGGCAGAAAATTATTTAACACTTTCATATTTGGAAAATAAAATACTTCTGATTTTCTGTGAATCGATTTGTTTCGAGATTTACTATAAAGCCACATGGAGGTTTGTGCGCGAAACAATACACAAAATAATGTTCTCATTTGAAATTTTCCCGAAGTCAAAATGCGTAAATAAATTCCTAAACTACCTTTCTATGACCAAGATATTTCCCATCCATACTAACTACAAAATCTTTAAAGCAACCCAAACTTTTATTATGCCCCCGACTTGAAGTCGGCGGGTATATAGTCGACGTCTCCTGCTTGTATATCTTGATTTTAGTAATAAGTATCTTTTTTATGTGTTGTAGGTACTGAGCAGTATGTTCGAGAATTCCCCCCTGAACATTGGCATGATTCTAGTCAGACAACTGAATGCAACAAAGACACTGGTGAAAAAGCTCGACTTCGTCAGAGGGCTCGAGGTCACATGATGTCTGTTACTGGTGGTGGTCACATCACATATTTTGACCCTATATTTAAGTAAGAAGCTTAATTTTAATTTCTTCTGACAGGTCTGTGTGTCTGTGTATTCTGGACATAACGATTTTACAACATAGAATACAAAAACTTTAGTATGGTTTTCCCCATCATTACAACAGTGCGATATATATAAAATTTAAGTACAATATCAAAGAATACTTCTAAAAAAGCTTTAATCATAATGATAGTCTTTGATGCTCATATCAAAGAATACTTCTAAAAAAGCTTTAATCATAATGATAGTCTTTGATGCTCATATCAAAGAATACTTCTAAAAAAGCTTTAATCATAATGATAGTCTTTGATGCTCATTGATAGTTCTGTTCACACATTTAGTCATTGTTAACGAGGCTTGTAGCACAGATGGTATAACTCGATGCTGGCACACTTAATAGTAAAACAAACACAAACTTGGGGCTCTGTGTTTCACACATTTACTGCATGCTAACGAGGCTTGCCAAACAGGTGGGGCAACTTGTGTTTACATTAATATAATTGTCAAACAAACACAGAAGGATAATGCTGGGATTCCCCGACAGTAAGTTCATCAGGTGTGAAGATTTGACAATACTTTTTTAATTAAGGGACATCAGTGTAATCACCGAGTATGATTTTGACATTAAAATGTTCATGATGTTTACGACAAATAATTCATACAATTAATAAAAAAGCATCAGGTACTACTTTGTTGTGGCATTGTGTTTTTGATTGCTCTGAATGCAAGCAATTGATAATAATTTTGGGGAAATTTGACATTAATTATATGGAAATATGTCTTTAATATTAAAAGATATAAATATATATCACATTACTTATTGTTGAATAATTGGGGCCAAATGAAGGGCTGAATGAATGACATGTACAATAGTCAAATGGTACAAATGGGCAACTGTTGTGATAAGAGTTTTGGGCAATAATACATTAGAAGCTGCTTGTAAAAAATGGCAATTGGTGTGCTAGGTGTGTACAAAGGGCAATCCTTGACAATGATTTTATGACATAGAATAATTTTGTTCTACATTTACATTCAATTGCTTGTAATATACATTGTGTGTTAGATGACTTATTGACATTTTTATTTCAGATCAGAGGGACCAAGCCAAGTGTTCATGTTTGTTATCCGGCTTCTCTTGTTGGAGTTACAAACTGTGGAAACAGAAAAAGTTGACAAAAAGATAGAAGATTTAATTCTGTGCTATGACAATATATGTAAGTTGGACAGTTTAAAAGCAGCTAAAGTTGATCTTCCTCTGCCAGCCCCATATGCTACTATGTGGAAGAAAATAGGAAAGATTATTGACCGACTTCACTTGAACAATCATAAAAGTGACACATGCAAGATGAAATATGACCCTGACCTTGTTTTGCCTGAAGGTTTCAACACGATGGCAGCAGAGCAAACCTTTTCTTGGTTCTCACGCTTTAAAAAGATCGCCAACAGTATGACTCAACCCCATCATCTCTTCTTTCTGCATAGGACCGTTAAGCGACGAAACAACTACACTATGCTTTGCCGAAAGAGAGGGATTGAACCACTTTTGCCTTCTATTAATATGAATGTTCATTATAATACTTGAATCTTACACAATGTCGATAAATTTTGGATATGAAATCTGACCTATAACTTTCACATAGTGGGAATATAGTATGCGAAAATGGAAACAAATATTAATAATTATACAACTATTTTGATTGGTCATATGCCATCACAAAATATGTGAATGTAATGCTTTTGTATTTTGTATCATCAAATATTTGGCATTTTAAAATTTTGAAGTCTTGTAACCATTTGGTGCATTATTTTTTTTTAATTTCTCATGAATTCATAACTATGCATATTCAAATGATTCTTGATTGCCCTAGAAGCCAGCCAATTACACTCTGACCAATCAGGCTACTCTATAATACCTGTGAAAGGTGTGGCTATTGCCAGCCAATCACATCTCATGTGTTTTGACCAATCAGACAACAGGCTAATTTAACACATACCCCTTATAAGCCTCAGATAATTACTCTATGGTCATATCTTGATATAAAGTATTCTAATGGTAGTGGATAACATCGGCATTATAAGGTATGTTGTGCATTTTATCTTACAAACCATCAAATTGACAAATTCATTGATGTTGGTAAATAATATCATTAAATTCTAAGATATAATTTATTGAGGACTTTCCAAATATGTTTAATATGCACCGAACTGTTTAACCATGCAACAAATACTTACTCAGCTTAACTTCTTTTCAATTTAAAAAAGTGCAAATGGAGTCTTAACTCAATCTTTTCATTAAAGGCATGCTGATAGTTAATTAGGGTTAGGGTTTGGGTTAGGGTACTTGGGACAAATTGTGTATGGTTAAGAGAAACATATTTTGCCCTAAGCATATTTATCTAAAAGCAATCTTATTAAAATTATTAATTAAGATTTCATTAATTTCTGTCCATTTTTCTATCTCTGAAGTTTTCATATTAAAATCTTTAGTCTAGTTATCTAGCTAGATAATTATTTTCACTGTTTTTGAAAGTCTTGTAAATGTCTTGGACCTGTTATATAATAAATGTTTTATTAGTTTTTTTCAATAAATGTCATAATCATTCATTGTAGACAACATTTTTCCCTAATTGAGGTCACATACAGTATTATAAAATGTGTGCCAAATAAATATTTGAAATATTTGACTGGCTTTAATAAATATGATGTGCATGTGAATAGATTTTGGAGCATTCAAATGGGATTACTAAATAAAATGTGTACCAAATAAGTGTTTGAAGGGTTTTAGTGTATACTAAATTTGGCCATTTCTAGGACCATCTCCTATTATACAAATGAATGAATTTAAACTGTGGAGGAGTGCAAAATACATTCGTGTGTTCTATGAAAGATGTGAACAACATGAAATTTATAATGAAATTGAGTTATTTAATCGAGTCATTAACAACTCATTTTTATTATAATCACCATATTGTTAGCATTGTTCATTAAAAAAAGCGTATTTTGCATCATCCATGTTTCAAATTCATTAATTTGTTGCATACATTCTGTTGAGTTTAATGGGAGATGGTCCCATAAATAGCCTGATTTATGGTACAGTACCCCTTTAATCTACTTCAGTAACATTAATGATCCATGTGGTTCCAATGATGTGCGGAAAGCAAACCCTCTTCACTGGGGCGAACAAATTAACTTTCCCACCAATATGTTGCAGTCGTGAATTCCTCCCGAAAGCACTAACTTCACTAAGGCACCCATGACAAAGCAATATAGGCATTATTTAAAATAAATTTTTCTATCATCACACCTATTTACATGGGGATCAAGATATAGTCCGGAGGCCACCTTATACTTTTTATACACCCTTTTGAAAAAAAGGCCGTATTATAGTATTGGTCCATCCGGGCGGGCGTCCGTCCGTTAACCTGTTGTCCGGATGATAACTTTAGTTAGAGTGAACCAAATTTAATAAAATTTGGGGTATGTGGGTTTATTAGCCGAAAAGTAAGTTCAAGTTCGAATTTGGGTTCCGCCCGCCAATTTTCACCGGAGTTATGCCCCTTATTTGACGTTTTTTGACTTAGAAAATCCTTGAAATTTGATGTCCAGATGATAACTTTAGTATAGTTGATCGGAATGAATCCAAATTTGGTATATTACTTTCTCCCACCAAAACTTCTGTCCGACCATTTTTGGCAGAGTTATGCCCCTTTTTCGACTTTTTCGTTTTTTGGTTTCCGGATGATAACTCGATTTGGTATATTTATACGCAAAACCGTTTTTTTGTGGATTACATATATCGAAATACAGCTCAAGTCTGAATTTCGTTTTAATCCGATAATTTTTGCGAGAGTTATGGCCCCTTTTTTGACGTAATTTGACTTAGAAAATCCCTGAAATTTGTTGTCCGGATGATAACTTTAGTTAGATGAACCGATTTCAATCAAATTTGGTATGTGGGTTTATTAGGAGAAAAGACAGCTCAAGTTCGAATTCGGGTTATGCCCCTTATTTGACGTAATTTGACTTAGAAAATCCCTGAAATTTGTTGACCGGATGATAACTTTACTAGAGCTTATCGGATTCAATGATAATTTGGTATATTACTTTCTCCCACCAAAACACAGGTCAAGTTCAAATTTGAGTTCCGTCCGCCAATTTTTACCAGAGTTATGCCCCTTTTTACCAGTTTCCGCCGACCCAAGAGAGGGCGTATTTTGCACGCCCAGCGTAGCTCTTGTCACATTTGTAAATACCCCTTCCTAGTTAACAGTGAACTAACTAACCTTCCATGATCCAATAATTCAATACAAGCAAACCCATTATGAAATCAGTAATTACATTACTATTTTCAGACTATACCATGCTTGTTTATTTTCGGTCTACTGTACAAGGCAACTCATTTGGCAGGACCAAAAGTGAATTAACCATATACTGTCCCCAGATGGACGTCCCCCAATAAACCCCTCTCTCCACAGCCCTGCTTGCTCGGTCTCTATTGGGGCGACATCCATATGGGGAATTTCAGAAATTGTGGGTCCAAATTTGTATGACATGAATCGAATCGAAAATAATGGGAGCTTGTTTCAGCTTGTACTTTTTTGGAGAATCCATTTTCTATACAAATGGTTTCAGCTCATATTGTCACTAATATATTATGCTTGGTCGAATTATAGCATAATAGTCGAGTCATCTACCATAGTAACCAAAAATAGTGGTCTCGAAAATTGTGCATTGAAGCATGTCATCTTTTTTTCCAGAAATGAAGATCATTCGTCAAAACAACTGTTGGGGCCATATCAGTGGTGGTACCTTTAACAAAAAGAGCAATTTCGTTATGAAATTACTTTATGTGGTTAGCAGCAGCGAGGACAACAGCAACACAGGTTATGTTGTCGAAGTCACAACAGCAGATGGAGATGTGGGGTGAGGATTTTATAATATTTTATTCATCCAATAATTTGCCGTATCAATTTCTTGTTTTGATAGCTATCACAATCAATAAAGTGCCATTCCCTCAAATTTATAGAAGTTTCATAAGATTCAATACTCTTACATTGTCAGAGTCTTTTCATGACAGAGATTGCATTTCCAAGGACTTAACTGATATTGATCTTGAGATTATTTGAAGGATGTGGATACGAAAAAATCTAAATGATGTAATAGTAAACAACTAGTTATTTTGGTATAAAGAACATTCCACATTGTTGGTAATAAATATTTATTTTATATTTTAGGACTGCACACTTCAGAATGACCGAAGCTGTGAATGGTTATCGTCTGTCGCAAGCCCTCACAAATTCCTTCAGCAGACGTGGTTCGATATTGCTGTGCCATTTCAACAACAGTCAGCTAATTAGTCTGCTAATGCAACTGCAAGATGAACTTGCTGAACGTGCAACAGCAATAAAGATGAAGGTAATTATAGTGACATTTTTATGTCATGTTTACTGCAAATTTCTCACATTTAGTTTAGATGTTCTGGTTCAGAAAAGATTAAACAAATTGAATTGAGAAAAAGAGGTCTGTCAGCTGCTCATTGTGTCATAGCTTTAAGCATGCCAAGTATTAGTTTATCAGCAGTTTCATTACTAGACTCTTCGGTAGATTGACATGGAATGTTCTGCTTCATATTTTCCCAAATAGATGTTGGCATATAGCATTTTCATTGAAAATTTTATAAATGATTTATGACTGAATAATTGGTAGGTGTGAAAAGTGACATGTAAAAGCTAATAACACTGAAATTACACTAAAATTAGTAAAATTATAGAATGGAAACCACCATGATAATATTTGACACACTATAATAATGAAGCAGTCCTTGATTACAGACATTGGCAGAAGTTGCTGGTCTACAGCCAGATACAGACATCATCTTTCTCAGTCCCGACGTTATCATAAACACAAAGGGTGAACTTGTGAGTATAATAGACATGTTTTAAATGAATGGTCGGACAATACATCTACTTACCCTATTGGCGGGAGTTGCATGTGTGCAGCAATAAAGACACCATGCACTACATACTGTGCAAGTTCTCCACAGTGTCGCATATATAAGAGAATGCACTGACTTGCAAGCTGATGGTACATAATGTTTGGCCAATGTATTCTGTTATATATGCGATACATACTATGGTTGACTTGCAAATATAAGAGAAGGCATTGGCACAGGGTGTTTGTATAATTTCAGTTACCTCCATTCATAAATGGTTTAAGGTGTTGCATGTCTATGAATGTTGATTTGATATTATCATTACCACCTTGACTTAAATTGAAATGTTTCTGCCTTATAACTTAAGATTCAGTTAAATGCCTCAAGATTATTCAAAAAATATTTTCTAGTAGTTAAGAAATGTTTCAGTACAAACCGTTATCCTCATGTAATTACATTTGTCTGAGCCATGAACATTATACAGTATAAGTGATTCAACTTTACTTATCATTCCATTCAGATTGATCCAGACACATGTGAATATGTATGGCTTAAAAGTTACCCAAGCTGCCCACCTGTCAAATACTTCGCTAGAGTGTTCCTGCAACCATTCAGCAAACATCCATTTATCGACTTCTTAACAACAGCGGAACGAACGATGGGTGTCAACTTTCCAGCCTTCTTGCTAGCTGTCAGTGCTCATATAATGGGTTCAAGGTAAGTGTATCTCATATAATAAAAAGCATGTTCATTCCCACGACTATTGATATAAATAACCACTGAAAATGTTTATATCTTCAAGGCTGTATAAAAAGAATATATGGCAACTGTAGCCTAATGACTCTTACTGTAGTTTAAACGGACATGGCTTAATCGACCATAAAAGATTTCCTAGAGTGAAGTCTTAAAATCTGCATTCGTGAATTATTCATGAGCCATTTCATTGATATACCGCTAAAAATGCTTTATGTTTGTTATATTTTTGCACTTATTTGTCGCCATTGTCTGGGCCCCCAAACACGATTTTGTTGTAATTTTCATGACTTCAATGCATCTTTTTGGGACATACTTGATTGTAGAACGGTAGTTTAGGCATTTATTTGAATGCGTATATTGAAATCGGAAAAAAATTCAAATTAGAATATTAATTTGTGTATTTTATTGCAATGTGGCTTTAACCTAAGTTATTATTAGTATATATTTTTGGTTGATATACCAAGGGATGGTGGGTGTCTGGGTGGGCGGAAAATAACCTATATAATATAGTAGGAGTTACTTGTCATGTTTGACAGCTGCACACATGAAGTTGGCTTAATCTCGACTTGTCCACAAAGTTATGCCACTTGATTCTATTTATACAAATTTGATGTCAGTTAGTGCAATAACTTGAACAACCAATATCAATCATATTTGGTCTGTGGATCTGTGTGCTACGGTCCTCTGTTGTCTATTTTTTATACGCCCTTTTGAAAACTCCAGTTTGGATTATTTTATCTGAACCAAAGTTGGTATGTGTCTTTCCCAACCAAGTTCGATTATGGGTTCCATCCAGTTATTTTTACATGAGTTACGGCCCTTTTTCGACTTAGAATTTAACAATTTCATAACATTTCGGTTTCGTTTATTTGATCTGAACCAAAGCCGTTACCCTGTTACCCTGTTACATCTGTTACTTTTCCACTCAACTGAGTGATGACCCTTAGTTCTTTAGATTTTCAGTTGGTCAGATTCACTCTTGTAGCAAAAGACTTAACCAGTGCCATTTTTTTCAATACTCAAAACTTGTTAGTAAGTTGATCTACTTAACTTATGTAATGTTGTTAGCATGTGGAAATCTATTTATGTTCTAGATATGACCTCATCATGGATCTGGTGCAACATTACAATCTCCCAGTGTTATATGGCCTCCCAGAGACAGGCAAGACTCTTACAGCAGAATGTTGTGGTTTGCTGACCGGTTCAATGACAATATCTAAGATAAGAAAAAAGTATGAGAAGCGCCTATATTCAAGGTAAGTAATCTTTTCACTACTATTCTCCCGCAATATAGTCTGCTTAAAACTAATGGCGGCCGGAGAAGGGGGCATGGAGGGCACTCGCCCTGGTTCAGGGGATTGGAATTGAACCCCAGATGGTGTTCTATTAACTTGTTTGCCCTTTTGTGCTTCTGGCGTCCCTGAATGCGACATATATTACTTGCATTTTATGACACTTTGTCAAGAAAACAGTTACTGATATTTCTCTAAGATATCTTTACTCTGTATTTCATTACTTATTCAAAACATTTTATTTTATATGCTTGAATCATAATACTGTACTTTCAAAGGGTCACGTGTATTCAATTATAATTTATATAAAGTTTTTCATTAATATCACCTGAGTGATTCATTGGAGTGAGGAAGCCCCAAAACATATCAATCGAAGTAATCCAGTGTAAAATTTGTTGTTGTTTTCTCAAGTAAGATATTGGTATTGATATCTAAATACATTTTGAGCGATGTAAATTGAATCCAAAATTGAATAAAACTGTTCATTGAAGCTTTTTAGCTCACTCCTTTTTCATATAGAATACATTGAAATGAAATTGTACTCAGAACGATTGCCTTAGTCGGCGCAACTAACTGTCATATTACGTGATCTTTC
The DNA here is from genome assembly GCA_032622095.1 of Siphonodentalium dalli. Taxonomy (NCBI): domain Eukaryota; kingdom Metazoa; phylum Mollusca; class Scaphopoda; order Gadilida; family Siphonodentaliidae; genus Siphonodentalium; species Siphonodentalium dalli. The sequence continues at coordinate 300,505,254 of CP136063.1, forward strand.
GAACTCTCATAATGTCTTCCACACATCTCCGTATACTTCTAAAAGAATATAGGGGGCAATTGTCCATGGCTACCATGTAGTGTAAGTGATTAAAAATATGATTTCAACCATCAGAATCTGATTACTCAAATTTAATATTGTTTGCCCCATGAAGGTTTGCATAGTTAATGATATTTCAGTTATGGCAATATTGCTAATATATGTCTCCATTTTACCTATCAATGTGAGCTTTTTTATCCTAATAATAGACATTTAGAATCAATTAGTGAATAATGTTTGCTCTGCTTTTGTTGGGAATGATAAACACAAATATAGAATAAAGAGTCTCAAAAACATTTTGATTTGTTTTATTTTCAGATGTACATTGACATTCTTGCAGTACTGTGTGACAAATCAGACTCTGCCCTTTGTATGGGACGACCCGAGCAATATGGCCGAAGTTGGTCAACTCGCAGTTGACCTGGCAAATGGGGCAGCGAGAGGCAGGAATGCTGATGCAGCATGCGATGTGAAGCCACCAGTGACCGGGTGCATAGTGACATCAAACTTTGATCTACGTGATGTGATGAGGTAATTTGTAAATCAGAGTGTATGTTTACAACATGTAACAGCGGTAATTAAGCTTTCTTATTTCAACAAAATATTTTAGATCAAGGTTACAAGTCTGCACATGTATGTCTTAAGAATTTTTATCAGGTTATATCCTATCCTGATATGTTAAGGGTATGGACTCCATAGCAAACTATAACAAACTTTGAACATTTACTTTTTAAAATGTCTTAAAAGTTAATTTTGAAGATCCTCATATGGCAATTACCAAGTATAAGTTGTTCAGAACGGTATATATACAAAATCATGCCAAAAGGTGTTCATGGAATAATATAAAAATAGGCATAAAACAGTTTTGATAAAATTTATAATAACAAAGTATAAAAATAAAGTAGTCAATATTTACATTTGTGCCTATTTCAAACATTGTGTTCTCTGCTATGAAATGGTTGCAATGGCTGCATTAATCCAGACTTATCAGTTTTATTAGTATTATCAGCCTGATTTCAAACTCAATGTACATTATAATTTACAATGGCTTATAATTTACAGGTGGTACACTCGACTGCTACTGATTATCTTCAAGACACCAAAGAAGTCCCTTGGAAATGGGAAGGTTTTGATGGATTCGGCCAAAAAAGCCAGTGCAGCATTTCCAACACTCATCAGTCTGGTAAGGAATTTTCAATGTTTAAATCCTCCTGCTTTTGAAGATTTTATATATATGCAATCAATGTCGTTTTCGATGCATCTGTTGGCGTATAGAAATTACTTACTATATAAGCTTAGTATGTAGTTCAGCATCAGACACCTTGCCGACAGATTCATCGAAAATGACTTTAATAACAAACACAAAATCGTGAAACTTCCCAAGTGATACGTCTTAACCAAATTTGCGGTCTCCGAAGAAAAACACGAAATATAAACAAACTAAAATGACGCATTTAGGACTGATCATGTAACATGTTGGTATGAATCTGGAGAAATGTTATTACTAATAGTGGAATTATAGTCCTGTATCACAGTTTCTATGATCAGTCTTATTCAATTACGGTAACTATGGAAGTGATGTCATGATGTGGGGCATCGGTTAAATTTGCCCAATTTCTTAAAGTGTCACTGCGCATTGTCATGGGAAACGACACTTTGCTAGACTGATAATGATTGTCGTTACCAAGAATATCTAAGGGCCTTGACCAATCAAATGTATGCATTTATGTGAAAGTAGTTTTAATTATATATGTATATTTAGTTTTCTCGGTAATTTAAAAAACTGCAATCTATATATATATATATGTATATAGGAGAAATACGAATTTGAATCTCTAAAATTGTTTTTGGAAACTAAATAGCTATAGCTATGGGCTTGTCCTGATGTGTTAATGTCTTAAAGAACGTTATCCAAATTGGATTGAGTGGCTGCAATTGCAGTATAACCCATTACATGTTAGTTGTAACCATTTCTCTCCCTCTCTCCTCAGCTGGAGAAGATTCAGAGGAACAACATCCTGAACGAGGCAACTAACTTCATGCAGAAGTTTCCTGAGTGTGACATGAGGATCGCAGAAGGTTTGGGAATGGCCATTGTTGTCACGAAAGAGGTAAATGAAATAATAATTCTTATTAGACTTATGGGTACTGAAAAACTATGAGTGTTCATTGCTTAAAATTTTCTCCTTTTCGATATGTGTTTATTGGAATGGAACATCAACTCTCAAGTTAATATTTGACAATGTGCACTGATAACTCAGAATATAACTTTAGAGATGAAATGGTTAAATCAAATAAAAGCATAAAAGTTGTATATTGTGAATTGACACTTTTGCTGTTTATAATAACAGCTATTATCCTCTAAATGTAATTGATTTGTTTGATCCTGTTTTAAAGACATTTTTTTTACTGTTGTCTTGATGCAGTTGAATATGTCTCTAAATATGTGCTATTTTTTGCAGATCCTCAATGAGTTCGGTCTATCGCATATGTTGCCACCAGTGATGGACTATGTGTATGGACCACTGGTGGAACACCATCGAGAGGTTCTCAGACAAAAGAAAGACAGTGACTATCTTGCCGATGCTTTGGCAAGCTATAGTCAAGCTCAGGTAAATTTATATGTAGGTGGTGGGATTTTTGTTTGGTAGTATTCTTTGATGGATGAGTATTGAACAAATTATGAACTCAACATTGAAGTTATCGCCCATAGGGGTATCTCAAGATTTGTGTTTTGTCCTGACAAAATTTGATAATCATTCCGTAATATACGCGACTTTTATTGTAAAGTTATGGGGGGGGGGGGTATATAAGAATCAACTTATCTGTAGACGCAACTTTTCTGAAACTTGGCATAAGTTAATAAGTTATCCCTTTTAGTTTCCTCAGAATTATTTTACAAAATGCATAATTTTTTCTAGATTTTATTCTTACATTTTTCGGTCAATGTGTTTGAAACTGACCACATATTTAGTACCATGGTCATCTACACCTGAAACGATGACCTTTGTCTGACCTTTTTGGGTTGTGTTATCCCCCTTTTCGACTTGGAAAATTTGGGCATTTTTTCGAGCTTGTAATTCTACATTTTCAAAACCTGGTACAGGGGCCAATTAAATATTTTACCCAGTCTAACCAGAATTTGGCCAGTACTGACTGGAGAAAATTAAATTTCTGATATTTTTTATTTACAGCTAGATACTTGTGTGCAGAAAGTCGAAACAGGATATGCAGTCCATGTACGAGGATTCGTTAAGCTGACTGGATGTAATGAGGAAAGATTTAGAAAAGAATTGACCAGAAAGAAGGCAGATACAAAGCAAGTCCAATTTGGCAGCAGCAATTTGAGGACCTGGGTTGTCCCTTTCCACCAGATAGAGGGTATGTTATTTTTAACCCAACATCTAATTTTATATATTAAAACAGCTTATAAGATTCAGTTAGTCTCTGAACAGTTGGTATATACTATATTTGAAATCTCATATAAAACACCATATTGTTCAATTTTAAAGTTATGTGAAACACACCAATGGAATATAAAAAAATCATGCCAAAATAAGTTATTTTCATAAATTTTATATTCAAATAGTCTGAAAATACTGTCATTGTTATAATCTAATTACATATGTTTAACATATATCATTAGCTCAATCATTGTCGTCATGATTATGCCCAGTAAAACGACCTGAATAATGTAGTAAATATTAACATTTGTGCGTAGTTCAACCGTGATTTTCTCTGAATTGATACAGTCTATCTTGTTTTCGATAATCTTAGTTGATTCCTTCATTATTCCAGTGGTGATAATGTTTGGATATTAACTTGTAAATTTTATTCACTAGTCCATTATATGTCTTTAATATAATCACCGGTTTTTAATTGGATGTAATCCAATTGAAAACTAGCATTATAACAAATCTTTGGACTGTATGTTTTTGGTTACAATAAATTCTTTTGTGCTTTTCCTCACTTATATATCAAATCAATTATATTTTGTCGATTGTGTTCATAACATGTCATACTTCACTTTTTTTCAGATGAACAGCAATCCCAAGATCCAATAATGCCTTTCAACATCAGTGAGCCAGTTTTGGATACCTTGGATGATGAAGGTAAGCTTTACAAAAAATCTTAGAAGGGTACAGAAATGCATAACTAAATTGAACTCATCAGACTTTTATCACTGGATTCATCTACAATTCTTCCATATTCATCATATTTAAACACAAAACTTATTAAAATAAAAAAAATTTATTAAGGAAATATTTGATATGTCCCGAGCTTTATCTTTATCTTTCTGTATATCATATCTAGATTGTTAGCAATGCTACATCGTCCTTGACATAGAAATTTTTCAATGACAAACTATGCATACTAATAATGATGTATTCATATGTTTGTTATATAAATATATCACATTTCTTTTCAGAAATGTCTGACTCACCCAGTTCAGTTGTGGTGACAGAGGCTGTGGTTCACCGTCCACACCAAACTGAAGATGGTAAGTGTCACATCTACCCTTTTGTATTATTCTTCATTCCATTCTATTTGTCAAGAAATTGCCACATCTTAAAAAATCCTTAATTTCTTAAAGTCATGTTAAACATTCGATGGGTGTGGTCCGAACTGAATGACAAATAATCATGCTATTAAAAATAATTTTTGTTCGTACATTTGATATAGTCAGAAAACAGCATCATTGTAGTAATGTTTATGTCCAGTAATGTGACCGGAATAATGTTTAAATATTTACATCTGTGCGTAGTTCAAACATGGTGTTCTTGAATTGGTACTGTTGATCTTGCTGGAATTTTCCGATTATCTGATTCTATTGCTATATCAATCCAGTGCTGATAGTGTTTGAATACTAATTTGCCATTTTTTCACTGAAGTAAGTCCATAATATGTGTTTAAAGAATTATATTATGAAATGGGAGCATATGTTGAAATAAGGAACCTTGTCAAGTTATTCAAATAATCTGTTGAATTACATATTCCACATATATCCATTTTATATACTACTTTTATATTTCAGATATCATCCCATCTTCAGCAGAAAACAGTCCGCCACCCCATGGTGACAGGAATCAAGGGCTCCAAGGTGTGTATTTAAAACATTTATAATTATTGTTCTATAAAACACATGTGAAAATTTGTTGACCATATAAATAGCGGTTTCCCAGGAATAGCAATATCAAATATCATTATTTTTTATCAATTCTCACAATGAAATAAGCAAATAATTTATTCTGCCCTTTAACTCAATTGTGATAAGTTAATAACTTCAGTTTTCTTCACTATGCTCTATTTACTGTAATTCCATGGAAATGAGATTCCGTTGTCATTTGCCGAATATTCATTGGAAATGCAGGTATGAAAGATGTAATTGTTATAACATTATCAATCAATGTTTTTCTTTCTCTGCAGTGACTATGCCAGTTCCCGTACAGGTTGTTGAAGGAGGGTGCGCGGCAGCTGTATGCAAAATTAAAAAGTCAAAGAACAAACTTCAAGTCCAATGTGATGGATGTCGGCAAGAATTTCACAGATATTGTGTTGGACTGCGGAAGAGGAAGGCAAATATTGATTGGAAATGTGTAGACTGTTCGTAAATTTGATCATTTCTTTCATTAGGTGTTAAAGGGGTACAGTACACTTCACTTGGCCATTTATAACCCATTTTCATTAAATTACTGTGTTGATTCAATCGTTCAAAGACCACACAAGTGTATTTTTCCCTCATCCATGGCTAAAATTTATTCATTTTTCCATATATTCTGTTAGGTATAACATGTGATGTTCCCACAAATGGCCGGATTTGGTGCACAGTACCCCTTTAATCTCATGACCAATAGAATCTGCAACTGACCACAATTTATATTCACAAAATGACTCCAGTAAATGAGGTCTGGGTGTAGCCTTTGGCGAGGTCCTGAGCTAATTTACTGGGCATTTTGTAAATTTTAAACTGGAGATGAGTTGAAGATTCTATCATTTACTCGATCTAAAACCTAACAGAACAAACCTAGATCAGTAACTTGGATGGGAAACTAACAGCTGGAAATATTCCTAGATAAATAATACTCAGTGACATATTTAAGGATATAAAAGTTAATTAATAAAATGAACATCATTCATAAACTCAGCAGTAATTGGGGTATACCGTTATACCAGGGTATACCGTTATACCAGAACTCATGCACTGTTCAGGCTATAAACATGTTCATTTGTCTTTTAATGTTATTAATTTATAGAAAGTTATTACTGTGCTAATTACTGTGCTCTTGTTGTTTTATATACTTTTCAGATTGTGCTCATTGTATATAGATATTTTTTTTAAACAATGCTCAAAAAGCATTTGATTTTGCCTATATAAGGAATGCATTGGAACAGGGTTTTTGTCATGAAAGGGTTAACTGGTATTTATATATTTTTGTCTACAATCAAGATTTTCGGCTCATGATGAGTTTACAAGATTTACTCCCTCATTTCAAACTTGAGAGCTTATCGCCTTAGACCAATTTTTTTAATGGCCTAAATAAAACTACCAGTAATAGAAAAAAAAATGTCTTTGCAAAGTATATCAAATCTTGAACCTATTTCATAACTACATTACGTGATCATCATTTACTTCTTGTATCTCGTTTGACGTGATCTTCTGTGTATAATTTTATAATATTTATTACCATGTTTCTTGTTATCATTCAAGGCATAAATTTCTAGGGAATGACTCAAATAGTTCTCGATCATTTGCTTTTCTCATAAAATGTTAGTTGTCTTTGGATTCTACAAAAACATATCTTTGTGACTATTGTCTTGTTCTTAAAAACAATGTAAGGTAATTTGTACTGTTATCAACCTTGAAGTTTTTGTCTTGATATAATTTGTGTTTATACATATTTCTTTGAAATAAAACAATTAAAGATACATTCGTTCTGCATTTGAACTCTTCAATTTGGGCATAAAGTCACCCAACTTCTCCCCATACCAGCAGACCAAACTTTGCTTTGAAATGACACTTGCACCCTCAATGAACTTTCCAACTGGCACCTCAACCTTTCCATGTATTTGAAATCTACAATCTGATACTCCATATGTACGGATGTTGATCTAATGGTCTAAAAACAACAAGGCATAAAATGTCCAATTTATGTAGGACATGATTTTGAAACTGTTGAAAATTTTAAACACATATTTCGGTCATTGTTTAGGGCTTTAGCAGCACAGCAATGTTAGAATCGAGTTAGGAACATGTTTTTCAGCTCAAATTTACTTCGTAAAGTTTGAGCTAGTGCCATGGGTTGACGTCAGATATGGGGTGACGGGGTGAGACTAGGGTGGGGTATACCGAACCCCCCTCCCCCGAACTTTGGTCAAAATATTGAATAGTTGGAAATTTCACACCAACAATAAGTTGAAAATGTTCTTGTAGTTTGATTTTCAAACGATTTATTGGGGGGAATTAATTGTTTTTGGACCAATATTTTCCTATTTTCCTATTTTTGGTCAAAATTTTGGACTGAAATGGTCATCAGTTGAAAATTTTCCAACCTTAGGGGGGTGTCATGTTGGAAATTTCGAACACTTGGAAAGCTTGTGTCCTGTGATCAGTCAAAAACTAAGTTAATTTAAGAAAGCAATACTTTCATACATTTGGTCAACATTGTCATTGGCATTGTCATCAGTTGGAAATTGTCCAACCTAAGTGGGGTGTCAGGTTTGAAATTTCCAACTCTAGGAAGGCTTGAGGCTAGTCTAGATGCTAGGATTTTGCGATTTTCTTCAAATATTTCGCACAGCAGGATGAACCATGCTCGGCCAGGTGTGTCATTTTCCCTCCCCCATGGCCAATACAAAACTGCTAATTAGTTTAACAAAACAATATTTTACTACATTTGGTAAAACTTAGGGGGAGTATCAGGTTTGAAATTTCCAACACCAGGAAAACTTCAGTTGAGGCCAGACTAGATGCTAGGATTTGCGATTTTCTTGTATATATTTTTTAATTTTCTCATACCGGACCGAACAACCATGGTCCGCCTGTTGTGTCATGTATCCTGGCCGTGTGCATTTGTGTTTATGAATATATAGGATACTAGGTCTGAGCACAGTACTGAAGTGCAAATGGGATTATGCAAAACTTGTGTTTGGTCTGATTCTGTTCAAGGGGGAGGGTGCAGTTTGAATTTCTGAAGGTGGGCACCCCCCCAATGGGACACCCCCCCCCCCCCCCCAATGGAGTCATTCTATCCATAGCCACGTCCCTGGTTAATGTCCGCCATTCATGTTTGCATGTGTGTGTGAGCGAGTGACATTTGTGAGTGCGATTTCCTTTAGCACAGGTTTAATACAGATCTTATATCTTGTCGGATCATTTTGAAATGTGGCCAATCGACAAAAAAACAAGGCCATCTTGAATTTTAGTCTTTGTATGACACTCTTTTGCACAATCCGTCAGCACAGGCTGCAGGCATTAGCAGTTTAGCATCATAGCACCGCTAGAATTCAGTTTGTGACTCTCTTTTTTAATATTTTTATTCGTTAGCAGTTTAGCAGCATAGCACCAGTGATAGCACCGCTAGAATTGAGTTTGAAAGTCTCTTTTTTAATATTTTCATTTCTCAGCAGTTTAGCAGCATAGCACCGCTAGAATTGAGTTTGAACGTCTCTTTTTTAATATTTTCATTTCTCAGCAGTTTAGCAGCATAGCACCGCTAGAATTGAGTTTGAAATTCTCTTTTTTAATATTTTCATTTCTCAGCAGTTTAGCAGCATAGCACCGCTAGAATTGAGTTTGAAATTCTCTTTTTTAATATTTTCATTTCTCAGCAGTTTAGCAGCATAGCACCGCTAGAATTGAGTTTGAACGTCTCTTTTTTCATTTCTTAGCAGTTTAGCAGCATAGCACCGCTAGAATTGAGTTTGAAATTCTCTTTTTTAATATTTTCATTTCTCAGCAGTTTAGCAGCATAGCACCGCTAGAATTGAGTTTGAACGTCTCTTTTTTCATTTCTTAGCAGTTTAGCAGCATAGCACCGCTAGAATTCAGTTTGAAAGTCTCTTTTCTTGATTCAGTTGCACTTAGCAGTTAGCACCTAAAAATACGAGTACCAAAAAAATTTTGACCACGTTTCTTGCCATATCTAGCTAGAATTGAGTTTGAACGTCTCTTTTTTCATTTCTTAGCAGTTTAGCAGCATAGCACCGCTAGAATTGAGTTTGAAATTCTCTTTTTTAATTTCTCAGCAGTTTAGCAGCATAGCACCGCTAGAATTGAGTTTGAAATTCTCTTTTTTCATTTCTCAGCAGTTTAGCAGCATAGCACCGCTAGAATTGAGTTTGAAATTCTCTTTTTTAATATTTTCATTTCTCAGCAGTTTAGCAGCATAGCACCGCTAGAATTGAGTTTGAACGTCTCTTTTTTCATTTCTTAGCAGTTTAGCAGCATAGCACCGCTAGAATTGAGTTTGAAATTCTCTTTTTTAATATTTTCATTTCTCAGCAGTTTAGCAGCATAGCACCGCTAGAATTGAGTTTGAAATTCTCTTTTTTAATATTTTCATTTCTCAGCAGTTTAGCAGCATAGCACCGCTAGAATTGAGTTTGAACGTCTCTTTTTTCATTTCTTAGCAGTTTAGCAGCATAGCACCGCTAGAATTGAGTTTGAAATTCTCTTTTTTAATTTCTCAGCAGTTTAGCAGCATAGCACCGCTAGAATTGAGTTTGAAATTCTCTTTTTTAATATTTTCATTTCTCAGCAGTTTAGCAGCATAGCACCGCTAGAATTGAGTTTGAAATTCTCTTTTTTAATATTTTCATTTCTCAGCAGTTTAGCAGCATAGCACCGCTAGAATTGAGTTTGAACGTCTCTTTTTTCATTTCTTAGCAGTTTAGCAGCATAGCACCGCTAGAATTGAGTTTGAAATTCTCTTTTTTAATTTCTCAGCAGTTTAGCAGCATAGCACCGCTAGAATTGAGTTTGAACGTCTCTTTTTTAATATTTTCATTTCTCAGCAGTTTAGCAGCATAGCACCGCTAGAATTGAGTTTGAAATTCTCTTTTTTAATATTTTCATTTCTCAGCAGTTTAGCAGCATAGCACCGCTAGAATTGAGTTTGAAATTCTCTTTTTTAATATTTTCATTTCTCAGCAGTTTAGCAGCATAGCACCGCTAGAATTGAGTTTGAACGTCTCTTTTTTCATTTCTTAGCAGTTTAGCAGCATAGCACCGCTAGAATTGAGTTTGAAATTCTCTTTTTTAATATTTTCATTTCTCAGCAGTTTAGCAGCATAGCACCGCTAGAATTGAGTTTGAACGTCTCTTTTTTCATTTCTTAGCAGTTTAGCAGCATAGCACCGCTAGAATTCAGTTTGAAAGTCTCTTTTCTTGATTCAGTTGCACTTAGCAGTTAGCACCTAAAAATACGAGTACCAAAAATATTTTGACCACGTTTCTTGCCATATCTAATTTGTGTTCAATGTTATACACTTCCCTATCACAACATCGCAAGTTCACAGGTTTTGTACTGGTGGAATATGATTTATACGGGCGTAGCCAGAGTAGAGATTAAAGGCATGATCTAATTTCGGACAATCAATAATAACTGGATATATGATTATGTTATCACACTCAGCGTTTGTTCATTAAAGCCATATTATGTACTTGTGCGTGGAACTGATAAGTTAGTATGCCATCTGGAGGAATACAGCATTCTACTAACATCACTGAAAATTTCAAGAAAATCTATATAGAAAAGATCGTCTGAACTACGCTAAATTGTAAATATTTACTACTCGAATCGGGACGCTTCTATCGGCGATAAAATAACGAAAACGATTTCGCCATCGTCAGTCAGTGCATTTAAATAATATATTAAGCATTTCGGTGTGTGTTGTCAATTTAGATATAATATTTATAAAAATAACTACTTTTAACAAGATTATTCTCGATTTCTATCTGATCAAGCGACGGGAGTGTTTCATATCACTTTAACAGGTCATATGAAGTTGAACACACCAGGTCCTGGAATACCATTACCAAGTTACAAATCGGCGCCAAGAAAACTTAAAGATGGATTATCTCTTTAAATAACAAATTTTAAATAGTTGCGTGGGTATATAATACTAGGTATGAACTGAAGACCTATGTCCGGAAAAGCTTCTATCAATTAATATTGATTTTATTTCGAATATTAAATCGGGCCCATTTATGTTACTATTTTTAGAACCGACCATTCGGATGAGACCGTATTGCGATATAGAGCACTGGGCTGTTCCTACGGCTACGCAACGAATGTCAAATGTCACAGATTGGTTGTTTGTATTGTTTTGTTCCACAGATATAAGCGATAATGAGTATAATTAACGTTTATTTGTGACAAAATTGCACAATATAATTTCTGGTCTATGTTAACAGTAACCACTATTGTTCGTTAGCTGAACAAACACACCTTTTTAGACCAGAAAATATTCGAAATAAAATTAATATTAATCGATAGAAGCATTTCCGGACAGGAGTCTTCGATTCAAATCTAATATTTTATACCCCGGTAACTATATAATACATGTTTACAAAGAGATAATCCACCTTTAAGTATGATAGTATGATAGTGTGTTTTATTTTCCGGTCACATTTATCAGCACCCTAAACCAAGCGATGGAAACCAACACAATTTCATAAATGGTGTTATTTTGTTGGCGCATATATAGTCAGTGTCTGTTTATACATTTGAAAAAATTAAAGGTACTCAATCCGATCACCTGGGGGGGGGAGGTCCCCCATATCATCAATATACAACAGTAACAACATTCCTTCAAAATAGGCTTTATATAGATATCAGAGTCGATTAATTGCAACAAAATAATACTAACAACTGTCAACTATGGCATCAAATTTCCCAAAACGAGTTATTTATCAACATTTTTTTAAACGAAATATGGCTCAATTATCACTTGAGTATTCACGAAATTTGACCGTAATACGAATTTCCGTGTACAAAACGTAATCAAATTATAATTGAGGGATACTGGATTAGTAAACCCATTGGACACACGATCGTTTGAAACATTATGCTGATACGGGGAGAAAACTCAAGCCACTCACTGACTAGTGACGATACAATAACTTAAAGGGGTACTGTACACAGGGATAGACAATTTTTTTATTTACTCCCATTGAAATAACTTTCAAGTTAGATTGTGTTCGTGTTATATGAGTTTCGTATAAACCTAATTTAGCGAAGAAAATATTGATCATGGAAACAAAAATATTACGATTTTCAAACTACGCGCCATGTTTTTTCCTTCACCGGAGAAGACTCAGGTCGCATGAAGAAGTTCCTCGTTCACAGCTTCAATCTTCCATCGAACAATCTCACTCCCTATAAAAAATACTTGACGCTTAAATATGACTCTTGTTTCTTTCTCCTTTTTTCCGAATCGGTTATAGCGGGCCTTTCTTTTGCAGGTAACATGTTTTGTTTGCAACTCAATAATGTTCGCGAACGGCCGTCGATAAAAGGCACTCAACAGATACGATTTCAAGAACGGTAACTCGTACTGGCATAATTCTCCATTTTATGACTCCAGCCATAAATGAATTTATATTAACTAATTCAATTTTACTTTTGTGATAGCCTGTTAACCGGAACGTTTTCAGTAGACATCGTCGACTCAAATTAGTTATTTTAAAATATAATAATGATTTTTGATCGCTATTAGTACCCCTTTAAATGAGTATATAATAATAATAATAATAAATAGTTTTTATATAGCGCTTTATCCCATATGGCCCAGAGCGCTTACATTCCTACTAGTACCCTGCCCTCTATCACACGTGATATACATACATCTATACACACCACATACCTATATATATACACATACATCAAAATAATTAATCAACATCTGAGGTAACTTCCCCATAGTGAGCACAGAATAATTCACTCTTTAACAAAGTTTTGAATTCGGTCAGAGAGTTTGCAAATCTTGTGTCGTGTCTCAGTGAGTTCCAAACATTTGGCGCATACGAATCAAATGCTCTATCGCCATAAGTTTTTAAATTTTTTGATGGAATATCCATTAGAGCTTGTGCCTTTGACCTCAGATTCGTAGGTGGAACATACATACTTAAAAGTTTATCAAAATATTGAGGCAATACAGGGAGAATACTTGAACTAGATTCTGATTTTTTGTAACAGAATGACGCACACTTGTAGTCTATGCGTGCACGAATAGGAAGGTAGTGTAGTTCTTGTAGCAATGGTGTTACATGTGAAAATTTTGGTTTGCGGGAAACAATCCTTGCAGCAACATTAATTACTTTTTGCAATTTATCCAAGAGTTCAGTTGTGATGCCGGCGAGAATGGCATTACAATAGTCTAGTTTTGAAAATACAAATGAAGAAACAAGGGTCTGTGAGCATGTCTGTGTTAAATATGGCCGTAACTGCGAGATGCGACGAAGCTCCATAAACATGGATTTGCACATTGAGTTGATCTGTAAGTTCATGGATAGTGTGTTATCCAAAACAACACCTAGAATTTTGACAGACGATGATAACTGAATATCTGAATCACCTATTTTAATATGGTGAACATCAGTGTGTTTAATGCGGTAATCGGTTCCACATAACATCAACTCCGTTTTTTCCTCGTTTAACTTAAAGATGGATTATCTCTTTAAATAACAAATTTTAAATAGTTGCGTGGGTATAAAATAATAGATATGAACTGAAGACCTATGTCCGGAAAAGCTTCTATCAATTAATATTGATTATATTTCGAATATTAAATCGGGCCCATTTATGTTACTATTTTTAGAACCGACCACTCGGATGAGACCGTATTGCGATATAGAGCACTGGGCTGTTCCTACGACTACGCAACGAATGTCAAATGTCACAGATTGGTTGTTTGTACTGTTTTGTTCCACAGATATAAGCGATAATGAGTATAATTAACGTTTATTTGTGACAAAATTGCACAATATAATTTCTGGTCTCTGTTAACAGTAACCACTATTGTTCGTTAGCTGAACAAACACACCTTTTTAGAGTCTTCGATTCAAATCTAAAATTTTATACCCCGGTAACTATATAATACATGTTTACAAAGAGATAATCCACCTTTAATAATTCTCCTTAGTAAATGCAGCCAAAACATACTCCAAAACTTGTTATTGAGAAAATTGACCGTTGCATATTCATTCATATCCATTTATATCCACACAACTGAAAATTATTTGTTTATTCACTGGAATCCATATCAATATTTAAATCCAATTTATATATTAATCTAATCTGAAAATTATAGTGAAATATTTAAATTCTTTATGTAGCCATTATTGGTTGTATTTTGTCATGCAGGGGTGCCGGGTAGAATGCCATCATAGGCCACGGCACTCCACACAATACACATATAAATTCACTTATATTATAATGTATTAATGTATAATGTATTGTGAAATAAAATATTATCCTAAAAATATATGCCTGAATTCTTTCTGATACACGTCACTCTCGTATGGTCGATCACCGGTGTTCGTTCCCTTATGCATTGTCAGACTCCATATATGACTGAATTCCTTATAATACACGTCACGCTCGTATGGTCGATCGCCGGTGTTCGTCCTCTTATGCTTTGCCAGACTCCATATATAACTTAATTCCTTCTGATACAGGTCACACTGGTATGGACGATCGCCGGTGTCGTCCTTTAATGCATTACCAGACTCCATATATAACTGAATTCCTTCTGAAACACGTCACTCTCTTGTATGAACGATCGCCGGTGTTCGTCCTCTTATGCATTGCCAAACTCCATATATAACTGAATGCCTTATGATATACGTCACTCTCGTATGGTCGGTCGTCGGTGTTCGTCCTCTTATGCGTTGCCAAACTCCATATATGACTGAATTCCTTATACACGTCACACTCGTATGGGCGAACGCCGGTGTTCTTCCTCTTATGCATTGTCAGACTCCATATATGATGTATTCCTTATGATACACATCACGCTCGTATGGGCGATCACCGGTGTTCGTCCTCTTGAGTACAAGGGAACCACATGGCATCTGATTGTGTATGGAGGCCCCCGAAGGGAACCTATTATAACTAGTTTAAAATATGGATGTTTAAAATGATAATACTAATAATTATCCACTCGGTTACAGAGAGACATCACTATTTTGTGTAGTCTTATTTAATGTGATATTTGATTTGGGAAATAGTACACTATGTGTGGTTTCAACACACATCTTTATTCCGGGGATGTCCATGTGCTTCTACTGCGTATGGGCGGGAACGAATAGACACTTATACCGAAACTATTTTCTATCAAGAAAATATTTCTTCATTTGAAATTTATGTTTTCATTTTAAGAAATAATATTCTTAGAACACGTTTAGAAAACGTTATTCACATTTATCACATATTCTGCTGTCTAGAATTGTTTTCTAGAATTAAGAGAAACATTCTAGCTTATAAGGACACCTATTAGAAAGCAAGAATTTTGTGCTTGTGTTTAGAAAGTGATTAGTGAAAGCGATATGTTTTTCTTCTGATTTAAAAAAAAAAGTTTTGGAAAGTAAGAAATGTTTTCTTGTGTCAGAAAAAGTGGTAGTGTGATTTCGTTCCTGATTTTAGAAAAAAAGGTTTTATAGAACAAGAATAAAACACCTATAAGAAATCCATGACTTGATAAGAAAATGAAAACGTTTGTTATCACCCAGCCAGACCAAACCATATGTTCAAGTAGACAGCAGGAATAACTAACATTATTCCAAATATTCCCCTGTATATCATGCAATTATGCTGTTCGTCCATATATGAATTAATTCCTTCTCATACACGTCACTCTCGTATGGCTATGTTGCTGAGTAAACACATTGTCACAAACGCCACACGCATATGGGCTATTTCCGGTGTGTATCCTCGTATGTACAGTTGGTTATGTTGCCGAGTAAACCCCTTGTCACAAGTATACGGCTTCTCTCCAGTGTGGATCCTCGCGTGTTTTCACATGCATCCAGAATTATTAAACGCCTTCCTGCACAGCTGGCATTGATATGGGTGTATGCGGCGTTTTACCTGCGTGGAGCCTCCGGTGCTTAGTCAGACTGATTTTTTGGTTGAATGCTTTGTGACAAATATCACAGATATATGGTTTTTCTCCCGTGTGAATCATCATGTGTTGGGTCAGGTTATCTTTCTGAATGAATGCCCTGTCACAAATAACACACGTATACGGCTTCTCACCTGTATGAATCCTCATATGTTTAGTCAGATGTGATTGGTGAGCAAATCCTGTGCTACAAATGTCACACTTATATGGCTTTTCACCTGTATGGATCCTTATGTGTTGAGTGAGATAATTCCTTTCGGCGAATCCCCTGCCACAAATATCACACTTATACGGCTTTTCACCTGTGTGGATCCTCATGTGTTTAATTAGCCTGGCCTTTTGAGCAAATCCTTTGGCACAAATATCACACTTATATGGCGTTTCACCTGTGTGGATCATCATGTGTGGAATCAGCGAACTCTTCTGAGTGAATCCACTGCCACAGATAACACACATATACGGCTTCATTCCGTTGTGGATCCGCATATGTCTAACCAGCGTTGCCTTTGCAGTAAATCCTTTCTGACAAACATCACACATATGCGGCCTTTGACCTGTGTGGAGCATCTGGTGTAGGGTCAGACTGAACTTATGAGTGAATCCCCTGTGACACACGCCACATATATATGGTTTATCTCCCGTATGGATCCTCATGTGTTGCATCATGTCTCCTTTCCTATTGAATCCTTTCTCACATATATCACAATTATACGGCGTTTCACACTCATCTATGCGGATCATCGTATGTAACGGCATGTTTTTCGTCTCAGTGATTCCCTGTGTGGATGGAGATAAACAGACCGCTGGAATAAATTAATTATAAAGATAAATCATAAATTCAATGAAACGGCGAATATAGCGGAGGGTACAACACAACGATACAAGTTCCTTTTAAATAAATTAATGTAGTAAAGCCACATATCGTTACCATAGATTCACCCTGATAAGACACGATTCAGTAAAGCAGCGCATTTTATATACTGATGGACAGAACAACAGTATTAGTTGTCTTTATTTTGGCTCAGCGGTGTGACATATGTGGAGTTTATGTTCAATCTATTAGTATTAGTTGTTATTATGTTGGCTCAGCGGTGTGACATATGTGCAGTTTGTGTTCAATCTATCAGTACTAGTTGTTATTATGTTGGCTCAGCGGTGTGACATATGTGGAGTTTATGTTCAATCTATCAGTATTAGTTATTATTATGTTGGCTCAGCGGTGTGACATATGTGCAGTTTATGTTCAATCTATCAGTATTAGTTGTTATTATGTTGGTTCAGCGGTGTGACATATGTGGAGTGTATGTTCAATCTATCAGTATTAGTTATTATTATGTTGGCTCAGCGGTGTTACATATGTGGAGTGTATGTTCAATCTATCAGTATTAGTTGTTATTATGTTGGTTCAGCGGTGTGACATGTGTGGAGTTTATGTTCAGTCTATTAGTATTAGTTGTTATTATGTTGGCTCAGCGGTGTGACATATGTGGAGTTTATGTTCAATCTATCAGTATTAGTTGTTATTATGTTGGCTCAGCGGTGTGACATGTGTGGAGTTTATGTTCAATCTATCAGTATTAGTTGTTATTATGTTGGTTCAGCGGTGTGACATGTGTGGAGTTTGTGTTCAATCTATCAGTATTAGTTGTTATTATGTTGGCTCAGCGGTGTGACATATGTGGAGTTTATGTTCAATCTATCAGTACTAGTTGTTAATATGTTGGCTCAGTGGTGTGACATATGTGGAGTTTATGTTCAATCTATTAGTATTAGTTGTTATTATGTTGGCTCAGTGGTGTGACATATGTGGAGCTTGAGTTCAATCTATTAGTTTTAGTTGTTAATATGTTGGCTCAGTGGTGTGACATATGTGGAGTTTATGTTCAATCTTTCAGTATTAGTTGTTATTGTGTTGGCTCAGCGGTGTGACATATGTGGAGTTTATGGTCAATCTATCAGTATTATTTGTTATTATGTTGGCTCAGCGGTGTGACATATGTGCAGTTTGTGTTCAATCTATCAGTATTAGTTGTTATTATGTTGGCTCAGCGGTGTGACATATGTGGAGTTTGTGTTCAATCTATCAGTATTAGTTGTTATTTTGTTGGCTCAGCGGTGTGACATATGTGGAGTTTATGTTCAATATATCAGTACTAGTTGTTATTATGTTGGCTCAGCGGTGTGCCATATGTGGAGTTTATGTTCAATATATCAGTACTAGTTGTTATTATGTTGGTTCAGCGGTGTGACATGTGTGGAGTTTATGGTCAATCTATCAGTATTAGTTGTTAATATGTTGGCTCAGTGGTGTGACATATGTCGAGTTTATGTTCAATCTATTAGTATTAGTTGTTATTATGTTGGCTCAGCGGTGTGACATATGTGGAGTTTGTGTTCAATCTATTAGTACTAGTTGTTATTATGTTGGCTCAGCGGTGTGCCATATGTGGAGCTTGAGTTCAATCTATTAGTATTAGTTGTTATTATGTTGGCTCAGCGGTGTGCCATATGTGGAGCTTGAGTTCAATCTATTAGTATTAGTTGTTATTATGTTGGCTCAGCGGTGTGCCATATGTGGAGTTTGTGTTCAATCTATTAGTATTAGTTGTTATTTTGTTGGCTCAGCGGTGTGACATATGTGGAGTTTGTGTTCAATCTGTAATCCCGGATGAGAATACCCCGCTAACAGTAAGTAAATGCTGCCTTTGATTTGTAATACCGTCGTGTAATAAATTCATTTTTTTACTTTGCATTTTACGTCTCGAATCGCGAACGTAAGGAAACCAGGGACACCACCTTCACGTACCCTTTTAATGTTTATATGTTGTCCAGTTTTCATTGTCACTCGTATGCTGATGGACCGTTGATTTTCAGTCTCAATATATGTACATCTTTCCATCAATTCACGTCTGACAAAAATTGCCACACCATCGCGTGTAAACGATCCACCAGATGAAGTTGATATCAATCGGCCGGCCTTTGATATCGATACATAGTGATCACACATGGAATCCAAGAAGAATAAGCTGCTTTCGTTTAGCCAATGTTCGCCTATGCCAACAAAGTCATAAGCTTTAGAATTTAGAAACATGGAGAGATATACTGAGTTAGTTTTAGCACCACTGCAGTTCCATGATACCCCCCCCCCCGTATTTTTCCCTTTTTATTTAAATTTGATTGTTTGAATTGAACGCACCCTCTACAACACGGTTTCCAAAAAAACGTAAGCTGTCTTATGTCATCATACATAATTCAGGAAAGCATTTCGTATGTAGAGGAAAATGATTCACGTCTCTTCGCATGTTTTCTTGATGTACGTAAAGCATTTGATACGGTCTGGATCAATGGCCTTCTCTACAAGCTTTTTCAACGCGGAGCAAATTGTGGTGTTCTACGTTTATTCAACGAATTCTTAACTGGTGTGAACTGTACTGTACGCCACGAAAATCTTACATCCCGTATAATACCTATCAATCAAGGAACAAGACAGGGAAGTACCCTCGCTCCGATTTTCTACGCCATCTACATAGACAGTTTGCTCAGTGAGCTCGAACAATCGAACTTTGGTTTCAGGCTGCGAGGTATCAACTGCTCGTCTCCAACTCAGGCAGACGACATGACCCTCCTCTCCCTTTCATCATATGGTATACACAAATTATGTGATATCTGTGGTCATTACAGTAAGCAATGGCGATATTTGTATAACCAGCAGAAATGTCAGGTAATTGTATTCAATGAGAAGTCTAAACATGCCTCCATCAATCGCTCATGGATGCTAAATGGCATAGCAGTTAACAAAACTGATTCAATAACGCACCTGGGCATACCATTGCATAAAAGTGACTTTCCAAATACTCTTACAGAAAGTGTTAGCTCAAAACTTCGGTCAACATATCTTATGTTAAGCACTGCTGGTTTGTACGCAGGAGGCATAACACCTCAGAGTTCAACGGTGATATATAAATCAGTGGTACTTTCTCGTGGACTGTACGGTTCAGAATTTCTCTGTGGCTTATCAAATTCAAACTTAATCAAGCTTGAAAGAGTTCACAGATTTTGCTTGAAGCGTATTCAAGGCCTACCTGTCCGATGCAGGACCGATGTCGTTACTGGCCTGCTAGGAATATACCCACTTCAAGTTAGTATTGATGCCAGAAAGATTTCACTCTTTGGATCCCTTTGTCGACTAAAGCCTGGAAAAGCATGTAAAACAATCTTTGAGACTAGGCTCTTTGATTACATTCACTCATTGAACCCGACAACCACTTTTATCAGCGAAGTGTTCTCATTACTCGAGAAATACAACCTGATGAATGCAGTATCTGAGTACATCAGGTCTGGATTATTCCCATCGAAAGAGTCATGGAAGGCGTTAACGAGAAACAATATTCGAAATGTAACCGAGTCAGATTGGAAAATTAGAACAGACATGGACACATCATTCAATCGGTTTCGGAATGTACATGCAAACCTAAGCATGTCTAATCTTTGGCGACTCTGTAGAAAATTTTCATACAATAAACATTCTTATCTAACAACAGCTCTTGTGATCGACGCAACCACGTACTTAAACGAGTCACCAATCCAGTGCCCTAACTGTCTTAAAACATATATTGATAAAGTACAGCACGTTCTCATTGAATGCAGTTCCCTGACAACAATACGAAATAATATGTGTTTTGATATCATTGATCGTTATGGCGTAGACTGCTATGTTATTATTGACGGTCTTTCAATGGACGAAATGATCTTGCTTCATTTGGCTCATGGTACTAGCGATATATATACAACACTTGATGATATTGACGCCTTTCTCAACTTTATGGTAACAATTACTGCAAAATTATGGCTGTGGTACAGCGCATTCCTGCAGAGAAATACACCCTAGTCAATTGAACAATCCAAATCAGTCAGACATTACTATGATTAACTATGAGTAACACGGTGTGTCGGTTTACAATTATATACATCTTGACTATATTATATGAAGTGGGCTGAAGCTAGCATCGACAGCTATACTATACTTAACCGTAATTCTTCATCCCCATTGTCATCATTATCATCACATCCAACAGCATTACCATCTTCATCATCATCGCCGTCGTCATCATCACCATCATCCTCGTCTTCGATGTTATCATCATCACCATCTGCATCATCATCTTAATCATTATCGCCGTCGTCGACATCATAATCATCATAACCATTGTCATCGTCATCCATCATCATCATCATCATCGTCTTCGATGTGATCATCATCATCACGACCACCATCACCATCAGCATGATCATCATCATCATCATCGTCGTCGTCGGCATAATAATCATCACCATTGTTAAACGCCATAGTCATCTTCCTTACCATTATCACCACCAACATTGCCACTAGCATTATCACTAATGATCACTATTATCATAATCTCACTACAATGTCATATGTATATAATCATTCGAGTGCGAGCACTCGTCTACATCATACTAGTACTCACGTATTGTATAATTCTGTTTACTATATTATTTTCTAGTTTACCTTGGATCATTGTATGTTCATATTACATGTACTATTGTTTGTATCATTATTTATGACTCTTCAGTAAATGGAGGAAAATAAAGATATAATATAATAATAATATACTGAGTTAGTTTTAGCACCACTGCAGTTCCATGATACCCCCCCCCCCCCCCGTATTTTTCCCTTTTTATTTAAATTTGATTGTTTTTTGTTTTTTTGTTTGGAAATAATAATATCACATATTGGTATGTGTCCAACCACATGCTTGTGGCATTCATGTTATCTGTGTTTATAAATAATGTTGTATATATAATATACTCTCCCCAGATAGAGGCAATACAGATATATATATTGAATTGATGCCTCGTGATGAAATAATGCCGTGTGACACGAACACGCTCGTGTGACATATTGACATTTTTTACTTGAATAAATTCAAATAGTTTTGGACAATGAAGATTGACGACCGACATAACATACATGTAAATGCTTAGTGTAGTTGATTATAATTTATAGTGAGGGCAGATTCGACTTGGGAAAATGTTTTAACCCTTTCAGTACCAGGAGACGATCTCATCGGCCCTAATTTACGGTATGTAAAAAAATAATAAATATATATTTATATTTTTGGGGTTGAATCCTTTTTGGGTATGCTTAAGCATGCTATAAAGAATTTAAAAACAAACTAGATAAAACCTTAGGGACATGTTATAACTCAATAATATTAGACCGGCCCCAGATGAGGGTAGTGTCACACGAAAGGGTAAAACTTTTGACGTTATGTCCAATTATCCTTACCCCATGGTGGTTCCAAAACACGGAGGTATCCAGGGCGGAGCAGGTGGAAAATATATATATTTTTGACATTGTTGGTGTTTTTGACCTAATTGGAATACCACATTATACACATGAGTGTATGAGAAATTCCGTGAAATCCACATGTGAATATGTGCTAACGGCAAAACGTTTCTTACATGTACCTTACGAAATCCACATGTAAATATGTGCTAACGGTAAAACGTTTCTTACCTTACGAAACCCGTATTGAGCAATACTACTGAACAAACCAATCCGTAATTTATCCGCGAATTACTTATCAAAATTATTCTTCTTTTTTTCAAACCCAAACAGAATTATTCCGAACGAAATGTAAACACATATAACAAGCGGAAGGAGGTGTGGACACCTATGCTTCCAACGTGCAGATAAATAGCTAATGTGTTGACATTCCGCAAATAAATAACTGATGTGAATAAATGTGTTGACACGTCGTCTCATCTCGTTGCACCTACATTGATCGTATACTTAACGTAATTAACTAATTGGTTAAATTTGAATACAAATTACTTAATTAGCACGGTACGCACATGACAGCTTTTCATGTTCACCGATGCACATTCACACGTGAGTGACATATATTTCCTCGAATTTCATTGGCTGAACTCTTTTTCAACAATATCGCGCGAATTTTTATCTATCTTTATGAATCACTTTTGAATTAATCTTGACGAGGCAAAGACGATAAAAATTTTGCTAATTATCTCGGAGCTTATTAGGATAACTGAGGGATTAAAAATAAGAATATAATTAAAATGTATATTAATTTATTTAAATTATCCAAACGAACTAATCCAGACGAGGCAATTCAAATTAAATTAGACATGCTGTTGAATACAAATGGACATGCTTAAAAAACATACACTAAACATGCTATACAAACATACACCAAATATGCTATACAAACACATACAAGAAGCATGCTACACAAACATATACTATAGGGACATGCTACACATACTATAGGGACATGCTACACAAACAAGAACATCATTTAGTTTAATTTGTTATAATTGTATACAAGGCCACCGCCATATAAAGTTCCATATTCGATGGATGGTTTTAAATCTTGCAATTTACCACAGGGTTGGGAGGGTGGGATAGCTAAATTGTTATCGTCTTTGCCTCGTCAAGATTAATTCAAAAGTGATTCATAAAGATAGATCAAAATTCGCGCGATATTGTTGAAAAGAGTTCAGCCAATGAAATTCGAGGAAATATATGTCACTCACGTGTGAACGTGCATCGGTGAACACGAAAAGCTGTCATGCGCGTACCGTGCTAATTAAGTAATTTGTATTCAAATTTAACCAATTATCTCGGAGCTTATTAGGATAACCGAGGGATTAAAAATAAGAGTATAATTAAAATGTATATTAATTTATTTAAATTAGCCAAACGAACTAATCCAGACGAGGCAATACAAATGGACATGCTTAAAAAACATACACTTAACATGCTATACAAACATACACCAAATATGCTATACAAACACATACAAGAAGCATGCTACACAAACATATACTATAGGGACATGCTACACAAACAAGGACATCATTTAGTTTCATTTGTTATAATTGTATACAAGGCCACCAAACCCAAAGGGGCCCAAACCGGAGGATTGATGAGAGAGATCTTGATTGGTTATAACTCATTCTTGCCCTACATGTAGCTGCATATATGTCCAATACTAGTACATTTAATTAGTGCATGTTCGCATTACTAGAAATACTATTATCGTACATCGTTCCCAGTATATCCCACCAGAGACAGACAATAAAGCATACAATTGGCAACCAATGTAAGATTTAACATACATGGACTCATTGCAATGCATTGAACTCAGTAACCTTATAGTTTGTACTATACAGAGTAAAAATTTGAGAATACAGAGAATTCATTAACATATAGCCTATTATAGGTGGACCGGACAGTTTTGGACCGGTCTAGGTATATGTACCGGCCCAGAATGGGCTCGACCGGACTGGACCGCATTGGCAGTGGACTGGACCACCCAAGGTGGTCTGGTCTAGTCCGCATCACTAGTCTACATCTACATCTACAGTATACCCCATGCCCCCAATGAACTGATGATTATTAGGGGGAGCATGAATAAAAGATAATTACATGGGTAAAAGATTTTTTAGTTTTTTTTTTATTATTAAAATCAAGAGCATTTGAATTCTATGTACCATTATTTTGGCGCTATGGTGATCGGGATGGTGGTGGTTTTGTGGAGGAGCCCTGCTCTTACCGGGTTCATAGAAGTGACTGTGTAGCTCGAGGGCATCCTTAAACAATGATGCGTCCTGAATATAGGCAGTGTCGGTTGGGATTTTGTTCCAGAGAGAAATTGTTCGAGGATCGAAGGAAGTGCTGAGGTATTTCGGTCGATAGAAGGGGCGGGGAATTTTGTGGTCTCATGTGGGTGTTAGTGGGGCAGTCAGTGATGTTTACATGATTATATCTGAATTTTTGGAAGAGGATAACAGAGCAGAAAGTCCATTGTCACTGTCAGTTGTGGTTGGCGTTGGTGTCTAATAGGCATGCATTAATATCTAAGTTCAAAGTTGATATCTTCGTTATTTGATCTTGGTGGTCCATATTCAGTGGACTGACAATCAATACTGTTGATTTCCGTGCATTTTTTTTAAATTTTAATAAAATTTGAGCCATAAAATATGACACACTTCCCATACTCAACTGGAAGATTGACGATTACCTCATTTCCTTTAAAAATATACTCTAGTGCATCAAGTTGCCCCTTCATTAAATCGTATTTAAAATTAATGTGCTCCTTGGCAAGAATGCAACATGTTTTAAAATCCATAATTAATAAATCGTGTTTTCAAACATGTGCCGTTGTTTACTTCCGGGGAAAGGTCAGCGCAGGATTTTTTCAGCGGACTATTTTGCGATACAATATCGAACAAATTCCGACTAATTTGATCTCACCCGGCAAATATCCAATAGCAGATGAACATTATTTTTTGTCAGAATAGTGTATAATGAACTGTGACAAACACAAGTCTCAAACCAAAAAATGCGATGATTCCTCTCATAATTTACGTGGTGCCAGCGGTAAATCATAGCATGAGCATAGGAATCAGGGAGCTAAATGTGTTCTAGAGTCGGGGAGCGAGTACACCGTGGAATGCTAAAGGTGAAGGTAACTGAAGAATGACATTCACCTGATACATGCGACACGTTATTAAAGGATGACATCGCGTTTATTTGATTTGTACATAATATCTAAATAATTTAAACTGGTGAATGAATGGGGGAATGGATTTTTGTGAGCGGGAAATTTATTTAACTAGCTGCTGTAGTCCTGGGTTTTTCCAGATCAAATTTGGCTGTGAGATAGCCCTAGCTGTCGTAGACTTGGGGATTTATTTTAAAAAGTAAACACATGACCTATGATTTTTCTTGCATTTTCGTGATCAACTGGTGTCAATCTAGCTGGGTAAACATCACTGGTATGGCCTGCATGCTTCAATTAAGTGAATTTGGCCGAAACGTTAACACTGTCGCCTATGGGAAACCATTTAGTTCAGTGATTCCTAGATGGCGCTGTATACAGCTTGGGTGAGTATGAGAGGAGGTTGGTCCATCTTAACGGCACCCTTAATAGTGTGATGAAGAGTTTCAACACAGGAAGGACAGAATCGTGTCTCTGATCCGACAGCCAGCGATTTAGACCCACTGTGACTTCGACCCATAATGATTTCGACCCGATTTTGTTATCTTGACCCACTGCAGGTATTTTCCCCATAAGTGAAGAAACAATGGTGGGATTAAAGAAGCATAGGCACGGTATTTGAAGGTATAGATACATCTATACAGAATGTTAGATGTTATATATTTACACACTAAGTGTTGTCATCACTAAATCCAGCATTCTGATTGGTCGGCGCCCACGTGGCTAGTTGCAGTTATTTCTCGGTGAATGCGCAACGCCTCATAACACCAAGCTAATAACACCATCGATACGTCATTAGGTTTGGAAAGACGAACGCGTAATGTTTTGGACGCATTTGGACTCGCGCAGGATTGACTTAATACATCATCGGGTTTCAATATGAAGAAAAATTGTTCCTATTAACTTTTGGCAAGGGTGCTATTGGGTATTTTGGGCTGATCTTGTCACGATACACTTTTCGATTTAAATATATTTACAAAAGTGGCTTTCTCGCTAAATGTATATAAATATAAGGATTAACTGTCATGTGGACTATTTTTATGGAGATGTAACGGTGAGGTAAGTGGTCACAAGTTATGTCCACTTACCTCACCGTTAGATCTCCATAAAAACAGTCCACATGACAGTTAATCCTTATATAAAACAAAAATAATCATCAATTGTGACACAAGAGAATGAGAATTTAATTTGGCCCAAAACAAATCAGACATTGGCCAAACAGTTGGCCAAAAGATTGTTCAGCCCTGTATAAACACTGCTCTCGTGTGTCCTTAACTTACTGGAGTTAGTGAATGAATTGTCGCACTGCTGATATTGATACAGTTTGACACCGCTGTGTGTTATCGTGTGTGTCGTCATGCAAATCTGGTGAGCGAATCCATTGTCACACATATATGGCTTCTCTCCCGAATTCATCATCGCGTATTTATAGTCAGTTAAGATGTTCGAGTAAATCCGTTCAGAATATTATCACAGGTATGTGGATCTCTCCCGTGTGGATCTTCATGTGTTGAGTGAGGACTGACATATATCACAGGTATATTATTTTTCTCCAGTGTGGATCTTCATGTGTTGAGTGAGGACTGACATACATCACAGGTACAGTATGTGTGGATCTCTCCAGTGTGGATCTTCATGTGTTGAGTGAGGACATTCTGCTGAGCGAACCTCTTCTCACAAATGTCACACGCATATGGGCTATCTCCGATGTGTATCCTCGTGTGTACAGTCTGGTTATGCTGCTGAGTGAACCTCTTGTCACATATATCACAAGTATACCGCTTCTCTCCCGTGTGGATCCTCACATGGATCCACAATTATCAAACGCCTTGCTGCACTGCTTCCGGAATTTCAACTTTTACCTCACAAGTGGACAAACCTCCCATTCAAACATCTCATTCTGATTTATCATCTGTATTGCCTTCCAGAGCACAACAATAACAAAATAGAGAACGAATCAAGTGTACCATTATATTTTACAACCAACATAAAAGTGCTTAGAATAGATAATATATTGGCACTTGTCAATCATTCCAACATTAATAAAATAGTGACATTCTTCAAATACAAATTTTCTCACAGATAAGAAGCAATCTCATGTTGGATCATCTCTGGAAGGCGCTACACACTATATCTCCCATAACTTCTCACCATGTAAATAAGTTTGTACCGTCATCTTGATCACATGTGTGTTACAATATTGTATTAGGAGAGGGGCTTCATAAGTTGCAAAAACTTGTGCCCCAATCCCTTTTGTATATTTTGCAAATAAAATATGTCTCAAGTCAAGTGCACTGCTGACATTGATATGGGTGTATGCGGCATTTCACCTGCATGGAGCCTCCGATGCTTAGTTAGACTGATTTTATGATTGAATGCTTTGTGACAAATATCACAGATATATGGTTTTTCTCCCGTGTGGATCCTCGTGTGTTGGGTAAGGTTATCCTTATGAATGAATCCCCTGTCACAAATAACACACGTATACGGCTTCTCACCTGTATGAATCCTCATATGTTTAGTCAGATTTGATTGTTGAGCAAATCCTGTGCTACGAATATCACACTTATATGGCGTTTCACCTGTATGGGTCCTCATGTGTAGAGTGAGGTTATTCATGTGGGCGAATCCCCTGCCACATGTAACACACGTATATGGCTTTTCACCTGTGTGAATCCTCATGTGTCTAATCAGTCTTGCCTTTTGGGCAAATCCTTTCCCACAACTATCACACTTATACGGCGTTTCACCTGTGTGGATCATCATATGCTGAGTCAGCGAAATCTTCTGAGTGAATGCACTGCTACAGATAACACACATATACTTCATTTCATTGTGGATCCGCATATGTGTGATCAGAGTTGACTTTGTAGTAAATCCTTTCTGACAAACATCACACATATACGGCGTTTGGCCTGCGTGTAGCCTCTGGTGTGTAGCCAGACTGGACGTATGAGTGAATCCCTTGTGACACACATCACATATATATGGTTTCTCTCCCGTATGGCTCCTCGTGTGTTGAATCATGTTTCCTTTCCTAGAAAATCCTTTCTCACATAAATCACACTTATACGGCGTTTCACCTGTGTGGATCCTCATATTCTTGATGAATTCCTTCTGACAAATATCACGCTTAACCGGTGACTCATCTATGCGGGTCCTCGTACGTAAAGCCATGTCACACTTAACCGGTGACTCATCCATGCGGGTCCTCGTACGTAACGCCATGTTATTCGTCTCAGTGATTCCTTTTCGTCTCAGTGATTCCCTGTGTGGATGGAGATGGGCAGACCTCTGGAATAAAATAAATTATCAAGATAAATCATAATTTCAACGAAACGGCGAATATGGTGGATGGTCGGTACAACGATGAAAGTTCCTTTTAAATAAATTATTATTGTAAAGCCATATATCGCTACCATAGATTCACCGTGATAAGACATGGGCACGTGGTCCAGTAAAGCAGCGCATTTTATATATTGATGGACAGAATATACAGTATTAGATGTGCTACACGTCTGGGACTCTAAGCTGTTTTATACGACGTGCTAAACACGGGTCGCGCTAAGATGATTCAGTGAAAACCATTCCCAATTTAGGACCCTTTTGGCGGAGAGCATGCGCAATTTGAAGTTTTTTGCGTCATTACGTTATCTCTTGAGTCATCCCAGCGCGACCCTTGTTCGGCACGTCGTATACGGTTGCGTGGTAATGTCGCAAGAGCTATACTCGTCATTGACCTCGATAAATGGTATACTCGTAGGGCGCGCATCTATAATCTCAAATCGACTTCAATCCACCCGCACGTGCAATTTGACTTATATATCAAGATGTTCCACCCACTTTGGTGTTCTAGAAACCACCCGAAAAAGACCCGTTACTTAGTTGAATATAACGTAACTGCAAATTCTGAGGTGAAGGTCGAGTATAGCTCTTGCGACATTACCCCTCTACAGTCGTATACAGCGTCGGGCCACAGACGTGCTAACTCTTGGCCGTTGTAAATATACAGTGAAGGCAATTGGCCGGTACTACGGTGGCATGCATGTATCGACTGACAAAGGACGCTTCGCGAAAGTTGGGAATAAATATTGGAAAAGAATGACAAGATCCAGATTTTGAAACCAACGAAAGCGTAAATTATGAGATGCATGCACTGTATAGAGCGCCAGTTTATAGTGTCAGATGACACTATCGTGGAAATGATTATAGCAGACGGCATATTGTATCAGAAATGCTAAAACTGTTCGAAATAAAGATTACAGCACGTTCCAGCTGGCTCGACTTTGTAAATAAAAAGTCAATCAATCAATCAAGTTTATTGTCTATGTAAATCAATTAATGACATTTAGACAACATCAATTAACATATATAATTTACAGGTTACACGCGTGCGTTGTAATATGTTTCCCCACAGCAACAGGCAGCCTTGAGCATATTAAAGCCGCACACATTTCTTGGAAGTCCAAAAAATGCATGCAGCTCCAATCTACCCACGACTACCAACCACTGTGGTAACACCCTCATTCCCACCACCCTGCCATACCACTTCACCGGGTGCCATGGTGGAGCACACCCCGCTCCACACGAGACAAATGCACCGTGTGGAGCGGGGCCCGATCGACCCAGGCATCCCTCCGCGGCACCGCGGAGCTGGTGCACTTTTACTGACCATCTCTTATTTTCCATATATCTGGCGAAATATTCTGATTTTAATTAAAATAAACTTTAGATGAGCCTAAATAGTTCATTGATAATATAAAACATGGTATTAAAATTAGTTAATATCACTAGCATTGTCGCTGTTGGCATTGATTTCGATAGCTCACGATATATATAATGTATCGGCACAGAACTACACGCCTTTAAGCTACATCTTTACGCCCCTGTTTTCATTTCTGCTATTTTTGGCACATTGTCAAATTAGATCAGGGACCACATAAGCGCACGTGCAGATCTTGCTGAGCGGGTAACCTTGACACGATGACACAGTTAGCCAAAAGGCAGTGTGACCGACTGGCGTGTTCGTGAATTTGTGATTTATTTCTGGAGTCGTTCGGTATGATTTAAGGAGTGAATTGTGAATGTATATGGAGTCTTTACGCGTAATTCTAGGTCTGAGCTTACTGGAAACAATGACACACGTTAATCTGTCATTTAGCATTTGAGTCAAATACACTTCAATTCTTAAAAGTAACGACAGAAGTTGACCCCGTGGGATGCGAGCTGGCAGAATAGCAACCATTTGTTTACCCTGTGCCAATGCATTCTCTTATATATGCGAGTCGACCATAGGTCGCCTCGCATATATAAGAGAATACATTGGCCTAACAATTTTTTTTAATTTTTAAAAAATAAATATTTAGGACATAAAATAAAAAACATCCATTTATACCCTGCAGGGAGCCCCACACATTTATAGAAGCATATAGAAGAGTATCGTCTGCTCATGTTTGTCTGGGGCTCTGTATGGGTGAAATTATAAAATTGTTAAAGAATACAAGAAAAAATTATTAAAATTGTAAAAAATTGTTAGGCCAATGCATTCTCTTATATATGCGAGGCGACCTATGGTCGACTCGCATATATAAGAGAATGCATTGGCACAGGGTAAAAAAAATCTGCGTGTCGTAGAGTGCCGATTCATTACAATATCTGTGTTTGAAATTACAGTCTCATTAATATTTTCACCATTGCGGCATGGTCAGAAGACCGAGAAAGTGAGGGGTTGTAATATATACATGGTGAGTATCATATAGATTAAATTAAATATCATTTCATGCATAATATTATTACTACTATTCATGAAATTTCAGGGGGGGGGGGGGTCAGGTGACCAAACCTGTATGGAGACCTCCAAGCAAATCTCCACAGCATAAGTTATATATAAGCAGTTATCTGTGGCGTAAATCATAAGTATCTTTAAACATACTTTACATTTAACTGACGGATTGGGTTTGGTAAAATATCTTTTTTACTATAAATTTATGGAGATTTTTCCCTGGATTTGCAACATTTGACAAAAATTCAGAATAATTACACCAGCTTTCTAATGCTATAATGGTACATCGACCCGACTTACTGATAAATTATGTATTATTTCCAATACCACACAACATCACAATCAGAACATTTTGAAACTATGTAAACCTTGCTGCAGAGGCTCGCATAAAGGTGCCCACCCCACAATGGCCTCCCCAAATACCTACAATAATATTAAATACATTCATATCTGAGAGTGACATTAGATGAATGAACTCCCATAATTTATTAACCTCATACTAGTATATCTATCATCGGTATCACTAATTTTTATTACATATTTTTTATAATAATATATCAAAGGCAGAATTTATTTAGTTTAATTTTGTTATCTGAGTTCAATTTTACATTTAGATTTAAATTTGGGATTGGTTGGTTGACTGCACCTCATATGAGTTCTCTTTAAAGGATCTGACAGATTGGTATTATCCATGACCATTGAACATAAGTTGAAATTGTTCATGTTTTCTAAGATAGTAATTAAAATCAAATAATACTGATTAGAAATGGACAATTCATTCAATTGCTTGTATTAAATTAAAATTCATTTTATTTGTTTTTTTTCAGTTAATGATACATCGAGTAGTCACTTTTCAGTTAATGATACATCGAGTAGTCACTTAGAATAGATTATTTCATAAGTTTTCATAAGAGGACCAGTCAGTTCACCAATCTCCCCAGTTCCCCAGAATTGAGGCTGTTGGGCTTTAGATCTATTTTTAACGTTTACAGATTAATTACTAGGACAATGCACGAAAGGGATTCGTGTGATGTGTTAAAGTGACACACACACAATACCTGAGAGGCATGTGTATGCACCGATGCTGACTTAGTTAACCGGGTCTCCTTGTTTGGTCTCATATTATACGGTACATGTATATAATAACTTTTATACGTTTGATATTCATATATTTGTGTGGACACTTTAAAAAAAAACTAAAATTGTGGAACACCAGTATACATTACATATCCCATATTCTCAGTTGGTTGCACTTTTAGGCTGACACATTAATACTTTGTAGTAGCATATTTGGTTAATTATCTTATTTGACAATGAGTCATTTGAGATTTGGGTAAAAATATATACTTATAATCATAATATTTTTTAATTTAAAGTTACCCTTTAACCTTAATATTCAATATATATATCATTTATATGACCTACATAGTACTCATACATTTATAAAATTGTGTATTCTGTCTCTTATACATGTAACTCAATTTTACAAGTATTTCACTTATACTTAAGAATTTAATTGGTCAAATTTCTTATTCCATCTTATATAATTAGACAAATTTCAGTATTTCCGCTACACACCACCAGTTTTTATACACATTTTTGCAGTGGACTTACACTGCATGGGAATGGTTGTGACATTCCCAGTTTGTCATCTAGGTTGACCTCTCTTGATTTTGTATGCATGCACTGTTTACTGGGAAGATGTATTATCCATGGATTGGTTTGAGAGAACTTGTTCAGATTAGCTGTAGCTCAGCCTGTTTACTTCTTTTATGAGTTTTACCACTAATCTTAATTTGCTTATATCTTGATTGAAAAGTTCAGTTAGCTTATACATACTAGGCTTCTTGTAAAAGTAATCATCAATATACTTATTTCGTAGCTGTTTCAGCTTGTCACATTCTAGTAGCACATGATACTCATCCCCGATACCATTATTGCAAAATTTACACACTCTTTTACTAATCTCATGCACAATTATGTACAATTATGTATTTTACACACTCATTACCCCAATCCCCTGTCTCTATTGGTAATCTATGGTTACGCAGCCTAAATCGTGCCATACAAATGGCTTCGGATTCTGAGAAGTGTTTTATGTAAGGTTCCATTGATATTTCATTCTTAACTGCCCTATAGAAATAGTATTTATTTGAAGAATCCATAGTACCCCTCCATTCTTGTAATCTCATGTCATGTAGTCTAAGCTTTACAGTGTTGGTGAACCATTCACCCCCACAAGTACTTTGTGAGTGCCATAGGAAGGATATGCCAAGCTGACCAAGTAGTCTTTCAACATATCCCGCCCAACGTAACACGCGAGCTAGAGACTCGCCAATGTCGAGCCAGGGGAAGATAGCGCGACCCGTGTTTGGCGCCACGTACAAATCAAACAAACGTAACACGAGCTAGAGACTCGCCAATGTCGAGCCAGGTCAAGATATCGCGACCCGTGTTTGGCGCGACGTATAAAACGGGCCTTCCAGTTTCATAACACATTTTGTTTACATTGTTCCGCTGAAAAAAATATTAGAAACCAAATACGACGCATAAACAACACTTATAAAATATACCAAAAACAGCAAATAAAAAATATAATATATGAGTGATACATACCCAAAATTTTACTTTCGGAAAATAATTAACAAGATAATTATTGTCGCCACCAAGAACCACAGGCCCCTGGCAAAAATAGCAGATATACCAATATATACTATACCAGTCACTAGTATAGTATATATTGGTATATCTGGTATTTATCCCCTGCAGGGGCCTGTGCCAAGAACATCAAAAATTTATTAAAATATTTATTTGAGAAATCAATATAGTGTCTTAATTGCCAACACGCGACACTTTATCAAATTTTAGAAAATGTTTCGTGATTTTCTATGAGTAATTCCGAGAAATCCACATGTAAATATGTGCTAACGGTAAAACGTTTCTTACCTTACGAAACCATTATTGAGCAATACTACTGCACAAACCAATCCGTCAATTATCCGCGAATTACTTATCACAATTGTTTTTTTTTTTTCAAACCCAAACATAATTATTCCGAACGAAATGTAAACACATATAACAAGAGGAATGGGTGTGGACACCGATGCATCCAACGTGCAGATAAATAGCTAATGTGTTGACATTCAGGGGGAAGGAGGTGTGGACACCGATGCAGCCAACGTGCAGATAAATAGCTAATGCGTTGACATTCAGGGGGAAGGAGGTGTGGACACCGATGCATCCAACGTGCAGATAAATAGCTAATGTGTTGACATTCAGGGGGAAGGAGGTGTGGACACCGATGCAGCCAACGTGCAGATAAATAGCTAATGCGTTGACATTCCGCAAATAAATAACTGATGTGAATAAATGTGTTGACACGTCGTCTCATCTCGTTGCACCTACATTGATAGTATACTTAACGTAATTAACTAATTGGTTATATTTTAAAATTGTTTTTTTTCAAACCCAAACATAATTATTCCAAACGAAATGTAAACCTATATAACAGGACAGATCTATGGACACCTATATAACAGGAGGAAGGAGGTACATGTGTGGACACCTATGAGTAATTCCGAGAAATCCACATGTAAATATGTGCTAACGGTAAAACGTTTCTTACATGTACCTTACGAAATCCATGTAAATATGTGCTAACGGTAAAACGTTTCTTACCTTACGAAACCATTATTGAGCAATACTACCGAACAAACCAATCCGTCAATTATCCGCGAATTACTTATCACAATTATTTTTTTTTTCAAACC
>CP136063.1:300540620-300888569 GCA_032622095.1 Siphonodentalium dalli
GTAGTTAATAATTTAATCACTGGTGTACGGTATATATAGTGACATAATTTCCCATACAACGTCATTTTATTCGCTGCCCTGTGACTTATATATCAGAATAGGTACCCTGCTTTTTATAATTCGATCATTGTTCTTTTGTTTTCGAATTTGTAATGTCGGAATGGCAGTTAAGTGGGATGTCCATCGATTCAGGCCAACGGTGAACAAATGTATTGAATGATATTTGTAATAATATGGCATTTCGTACTATAGTGTACACACCACCAGCTTACCCGTCCCGCATCCATCCATCCACTAACCTTTGAACTCTTGTTATTCTCCGGAATAGCTTTATCTGCGTTGACAAACATATTAATATACCATCACGATCTAAAACATGAATGTCAATGATAAATAATATATTCTGATATATTTCTTATTAGACATCATAATATCAATATCTTAGATAATAACCACAGCGGTCTGTAACGCGCTCCGCTGCCCCCCCCCCCCCCCCCCCCCCCCCCCCCCCCCCCCCCCCCCCCCCCCCCCCCCCCTTGCGCTACCCAAATACGCCGCCTCTATATACGCGTCTGCTTCACGTTAATGACAGTATAATAATACTACCATTAATGTGAAGTGGGCGCGTATATAGAGGCGTATATGCAAGGGTAGCGCAAAAGGGGGTTGTGGGCAGCGTATCGCGTTACAGACCCCTGTGATAATAACACTAAAACAGTACAAACACTGCATGGTACCCATCCCAGTTATAGGTTATGGACACGGGACTCGTCCACATATATACATGTAACTTCCATATATGTCGAAGAATAAAAGCGACCACACGATGCCTATGTATCTGAAAAAAGACAATTTACGGACCGCACAGCATCATTACCCCCTCCCCAAATAATAAATGAAAATAAATTAAAAAACCATTATGCCTTAATCGGATATCGCACATGTGGGTCAAATGGTCTGGAGCAACGCTAAATGTATAACAAATTTCATTTGGGGAACCACACTTCTTCAAAATTGACTGCAGTGACACACGCGGACGTGGTTAATAGGTGTATGCTGTTGTGACTGGAGGTTTGGAACCCTGAATTCTGCAATAATACGTTCACTGCCATGTATATATACGGAACCACACGACGAACACAATATTTGAAAATTATATATATATATCACGACACAATTTCCGTGCAAGGAAAGACAAACGTTAAGTGACAACTACATGTATGGGCTTCCATACATGCAGTGATACCGGATTGACCTCTGTAACCGCGTGCAGGTGGCAAATAAATCGACAATATGGATTCCGAAAACACTTATTTAGACTAGTTTAGTGAGCTTGGTAAATTCGTTTATGTGGGTAGTCATGTGGAAAATAGTTAAATATTTTCTAATGGAATTGTAGTAGGGGACACTTGGCCACATATCACAAAGTTATGTTTTTGGGGGAAAATTGGGATTTGTGTTTGCGTACGAATGCCAAAGGCTACATTCGAAGACACATTTCTCCCACTTAACTAACATTTCCCAGAAAATGCCACTGGTTTCTGATATTGCAAACCTAGACCTACAATTTGACATATAATTTTAGTCTGAACTCGCAGTTGTCGGCGAGAACGAGCCTCCGGTCTTAACCCACTCTCGTCAACAATGTATATACCTAACCCAGAGAGTTGTCCCCTCCCTTAAAATGGATCAGGGAAAGGGACAACTTTTGTATGACAAGCATCATTCTAATGCCTGAGCAACTGAGTATATGACATTTTGAGCACGTTTTCTAACTGTGTGGCTTTCTAATCCTTGTACTTTTTATCTTTGGGTAATTGCGTACATTGCTCCATACTGACATACAAATTGGATGATATAGTTTTATCCCATTCGGGTACTGTATGTGATTATCATATTATCATAGTTATGTACGTGTGACGGAGAGTCATCCGAAACCTACAGTGTGAGACAAACTTTCATGCATCCAAAATTCATGGGACTTGGAACAATCAATACCCAAGCCTCACACTTACCGTTATCATTTAGAGCATTAGCATTTACAAATCAGGGGTCAGTTTTGATAATATTCTACCTGTTCCAACCAAACGCTGAAAGTTGGTTCGGTGCAACATTCTTGGGATGAGTAACTTGATATTATTTAAAACGACCAATGCCTTGTATGGAGTTAAATACTGAATGTATATAATGAGGTTAAATATACTGTGATAGCAACGTGAATTCTGGACAGCCGGGAAGATATTAAAGAATATGGAAGCGAAGGCATATATATAACTCGCCGAAGTCATCAGCCACTACTCAGACATACATGATCTATAGTAGATTAGCAGGACAATAATTATAGTATTGGTCGTCAATGTGTATTCAATAAAATAATGAATACACCTGCAACCGCGTATAGCAAGCGGCGTAGAATTAGGTACTGCTAAGCAAATACTCCAATGAACTGCTTAAGTAAATAAGCATAAATCCACGTCTGATTGGACCATAGCAGCTGCGAGAATATAACGACACAGATATGTATTATGTCAGATTTATTTGAGATTTGTTTCGGTTATTTCAATGGAACATCGCTCCAATGAACGTGAAAACCAATGATTCCAGTACGCATTGACGAGATATATAAACTAAGTTGTCCATTCGTTGCATACCCGCAGTTATCAGGATTCTAAATTGGTTGTCATCACTTGACGGTTTGTGTAAGCGGGGTTAACGAGTCATTACCATGGACACCTACATTGGTTATTGAGAATGGAATATGTATATTTAGTCGGCACTGTTGCTTGAATTCTTATTGTACTAATATAAAAGTCAGCTGTTTCATCACCATGCAGAACGTTGACTTGTATCACTGTGGGGGAACTACTCCTGCCGCTTTGGTTCTCTACCGAGCTTTATTTACATTCTCTACTGAGCAAAGTTTGCAGACGCCATATAATAATTTACCTAAGGCAGAGAATCGAGTTATTCGCAGAGAACCGAGCGCTCGGTAGAGAATTGGAGTCCTCAGCAGAGAATCGAAATCTTAAATAAAAAGTCAATTTCTGTGTATTTCGGGATTAGTTTTTAACTTTGTTTTACACACACTGATGGCCAGTGACTATAATTTCACGGTAGCTCTTTGAAACACATGAAATGCTGTTCTAATGCTGTTGATTTTTACGTTTTATGCCGCGATTGCTCGATAGAGAATCGGAATCGTCGCTAAAAAGCTCACGAAATTCGGTAGAGAACCAAATATATAGGAGTAGTCCCCCCCCCCCCCCAAAGTGACATGTATACCACAAAATGGATGTCAGGTTGAAACACTGTCCCATTGTGGCAATTTGGCATTGCATGTCGATTTTGAGAAAAGAAAAAAAAAGAGCATTTACTATCTAATACGGATCACATTATGAACAGACATATTATGCACGAACGAATAATCTAAAAAAAACTTATAACATGTAGATGACATAACATTGCAACTCCGAAGCCGGTAATTTTATCAGAACATTTTTTAGTTTTATGGCGGCAATTTTGGTCTCCATCATCGTTTTTTACGGAACCAGTTGACTTATACATATTACGATACAGCCTCTATGAATAAAATTCAGTTACAATAAAGCACTTGCGATTTTCCAGTCCGGTGTGCACACTGCACAGAGTGCCAATATAAAACTTGGCGGCCATTTTTGAACGCCATCTTGGATTTTATTACCTTAATAATCTAGAATTTGAACGGAATCTTACATTCTCAGAGTCGTATAACTTGGAATAATTCGACAGATATACTATATTTGCACAGAGTTGACGCACAGCACTTTGTCTTTGAATTTTTGACGCGTCACGCTACATATTTTACCATGACGTCGCGAAATCAGAACGAAAGCAGGAAAACGATGTTGAAGTGTCTATATTTGTTCCATGATTTGCAAATATGTTTACAAACTTTTCCGCTTTTGATGCTCTGTTAACCAGTTCGCTAATGCCTCTTAACATCTGAAAATATTTAATTGTTTAGCTAGGGAACCATATGAAACATAGTGAAAAGTTATATTTTGACACCTATCTCGGCTCGGCGCCCTTTGAATTTCTTTCTTTCTGTGCTTTTATTTTGGACTATTGTGTCGCGAAAGATTACTATATACGTCTAATCAATTACTATATAATTCTGGCACCATCTCCAGAGATAATTTAGATTGTGACACCCCCCCCCCCCCCCCCCCCCCCCCCCCCCCCCCCCCCCCCCCCCGTTTTAAAGCCTTGGCACAACTGTACAGTCGCTATGCATTATATGTCAACATTGGTCATTTTCGCTCTAGTAATTTTATTTCAGTTCATCAGTGTTTACATTTCAGAGTCAGTGTGTGCACCCAGTACTCTCGGGTGCCAAATAATAGTTTCAGCACGATTATTAAATTGGTAGAAAATTCCCAACACTCATTTATTTTGAATTGAGATAGAGTGAAATTGCCATAACTATTATTAATTTCAATTTTATTGGGCAATCACGATTATTAGGCACATGGGAGTATATAAGCGGTATTCATATGACAGCTGTTTGTGGCATATGCCTGGAGCTGTCGATGTGTTATCAGTGCTGCCGTATGGTGCTGTATATGTCAATATACACATGCCATATGCGGGCAGGATGTCTGCTAAATTCAACGAGTTATTGTTCTGTATTCAATTATACTTGTTCGCCCGGGTTCGCTTGTCACATGATAGTGCACCAATAGCCGATTTAGTATCGGCTGATGGATGAAATGTTTCGAGTTTTGACCAACAAAACTGATGTGCTCACGAGATGTGTTATAAAGTTTTTCATATTCAGATAACGTTAAGTGCTGTTTGGATCTTGGAAAGATCGAATATCCTATATATGCTTGTGATGATGTGATTGAAAATACAGGACGTGTACCCAGTATAAGCGATATCGCTATGATAGCTGTTTGTGGCGTATTCCTGAAGCTGTCGATGTGTTTTCAGCAGTTTTGCTGAATGTTGCTGCATGCGTCTGAATCTTGGATCTAATATTCCATATATGATTGATGATCTGATTGAAATTGCAGTGTGTACCCAATACTCTCGGGTGCCAAATAATAGTGTCAGCACGATTATTAATTTTGGAGAAAATTCCCAATAATCACTATTTGGAATTGAGACATATTGAAATTGAAAACTATTATTAGTTTTAAGCCTAAATTTTTCAAACCAAAAAATATTCGTTGTTTTGCCAGGCTTGAACATGTCAAGTCCCGCTGCATACGGTACACAACCGGACATTGCGAAATGTACATAACCAATACAAGGATGTGAGTTCCAAATAATAATATCAGCACGATTATTAATTTTGTAGTAAATTCCCCAACGATCACTATTATTTGGAATTGAGACAGATTGAAATTGCAAATACATATAACTATTATTAATTTCAGTCTAAATCCCCACCCATCACTATTATTAGGCCATTACGATTATTACGCAATCGCGATTATTAGGCACCTGAGAGTATATATGAGCGGTATTAATATGATGGCTGTTTGTGTCGTCTGCCTGAAGCTGTCGATGTGTTTTCAGCAGTATTGCTGAATGGTGCTGTATATGTCAATATATACATGCCATATGCGGGCAGGATGTCCGCTGAATTCAACCAGTTATTGTTCTATATTAGATGATACTTGTTCGCACATTCGCTTGTCACATGATAGTGCACCTGTAGCCGATTTGATCAAATGTTTTGAGTTTTGACAAACAAAGCTGATGTGCTCACGGGGATGTGTTATATAGATATTCGTATTCAGCTCAAGTTGAGTGCCTTCTGGATCTTGGAAGGATCGGATATCCCATATATGATTGATGATGTGATTGAAATTGCAGGGTGTGTACCCAGTATAACGCGGTATCGCTATGATAGCTGTTTGTGACGTATGCCTGAAGCTGTGGATGTGTTTTCAGCAGTATTGCTGAATGTTGCTGCATACATCTGGATCTTGAAAGGATCTAATATTCCATATAAGGTTGATGATGTGATTGAAATTGCAGTTTGTGTATCCAGTACTCTCGGGTGCCAAATAATAGTGTCAGCACGATTATTAATTTTGGTGAAAATTCCCCAACAATCACTTATTTTGAATTGAGATAGAGTGAAATTGCCATAACTATTATTAATTTCAGCCTAAATCCCCACACATCACTACTATTGGGCAATCACGATTATTAGGCACCTGGGAGTATATAAGCGGTATTCATATGACAGCTGTTTGTGGCATATGCCTGGAGCTGTCGATGTGTTTTTATCAGTGTTGCCGTTTGGTGCTGTATATGTCAATATAAAATTCAACGAGTTATTGTTCTGTATTCAATTATAGTTGTTCGCGGATTCGCTTGTAACATGATAGTGCACCAGTAGCCGATTTAGTATCGGCTGATGGATGAAATGTTTCGAGTTTTGACCAACAAAGCTGATGTGCTCACGAGATGTGTTATAAAGTTTTTCACATTCGGATAACGTTAAGTGCCATC
The DNA here is from genome assembly GCA_032622095.1 of Siphonodentalium dalli. Taxonomy (NCBI): domain Eukaryota; kingdom Metazoa; phylum Mollusca; class Scaphopoda; order Gadilida; family Siphonodentaliidae; genus Siphonodentalium; species Siphonodentalium dalli. The sequence goes on from CP136063.1 coordinate 300,547,128, forward strand.
TGGATCTTGGAAGGATCGAATATTCCATATAAGCTTAATGATGTGATTGAAATTGCAGGATGTGTACCCAGTATAAGCGATATCGCTGATAGCTGTTTGTTGCATATTCCTGAAGCTGTCGATGTGTTTTCAGCAGTTTTGCTGAATGTTGCTGCATACATCTGAATCTTGGAAGGATCTAATATTCCATATAACGTTGATGATCTGATTGAAATTGCAGAATATGTACCCAGTGCTCTCAGATGCCAAATAATAGTGTTGGCACGATTATTAATTTTGGAGAAAATTCCCAATAATAACTATTATTTGGAATTAAGACATATTGAAATTGCCATAACTATTATTAGTTTTAGCCTAAATTTTTCAACCGAAAAATATTCGTTGTTTTGCCAGGCTTGAACTTGTCAAGTTCCGCTGCATATGGTACACACCAGACATTGCGAAATGTAAACACGCTTCAAGCTGGCATTTTTTGCATGTCCCTTTCCAAATCCCCAATACACTGCTGTGATGTTTAATGATAACTGCATCTGTCTACATAACTAATACAAATATGTGACGTTTAATGATAACTAATACAAAGATGTGAGGTTTAATGATAACTCCATCTACAAATAAATTATAAAGATGAGAGGTTTAATGATAACTCCATCTACATAACCAATATAAGGATGTGAGGTTTAATGATAACTCCATCTATCTAAATGTACATAACCAATACAAGGATGTGAGTTCCAAATAATAGTATCAGCACGATTATTAATTTTGTAGTAAATTCCCAACGATCACTATTATTTGAAATTGAGATGGAGTGAAATTGCAAATACATGTAACTATTATTAATTTCAGCCTAAATCCCCACCCAACACTATTATTAGGCCATTACGATTATTACGCAATCGCGATTATTAGGCACCTGAGAGTATATAAGCGGTATTGATATGATAGCTGTTTGTGGTGTCTGCCTGAAGCTGTTGATTTGTTTTCAGCAGTATTGCTGAATGGTGCTGTATATGTCAATATATACATGCCATATGCGGGCAGGATGTCCGCTGAATTCAACCAGTTATTGTTCTATATTCGATGATACTTCTTCGCGGATTCGTTTGTCACATGATAGTGCACCTGTGGCCGATTTGATAAAATGTTTTGAGTTTTGACCAACAAAGCTGATGTGCTCACGGGATGTGTTATATAGATATTCGTATTCAGCTCAAGTTGAGTGCCTTCTGGATCTTGGAAGGATCGGATATCCCATATATGATTGATGATGTGATTGCAATTGCAGGGTGTGTACCCAGTATACGCGGTATCGCTATGATAGCTGTTTGTAACGTATGCCTGACGCTGTGGATGTGTTTTCAGCAGTATTGCTGAATGTTGCTGCATACGTCTGGATCTTGGAATGATCTAATATTCCATATATGGTTGATGATGTGATTGAAATGCAGTTTGTGTATCCAGTACTCCCGGGTGCCAAATAATAGTGTCAGCACGATTATTAATTTTGTTGAAAATTCCCAACAATCACTCATTTTTTTAATTGAGACAGAGTGAAATTGCCATTATATATATATATATATATATATATATATATAACCTGCAATTAACTCCTGTATCGATGATTAACTTTATAATTAATCCACTAATGATTACTTGATTGAATATTATTCGCACTGGTCTTTGACTATTCCTATCCTTGTTAGTAATGCAAACAAGATATATTTTAAGAACAGCTAATTCAACATACCTATGATATTTTGTAATAATATAGATTTCTCATCGACGAGTGATTACTTTATTCACCATGTATTTTTATATGTATCCCTAGTACCTTTTTTTCTCCGTCGCCCTTGCCTTATACTTAATGTGGCTGGTCAATACAGTGTTATTGTTCGCAGTAGCTGGGATGCCTACAATTTACATTTTACTAAACTTTATCGGGTAATTCACTAGTGATTACTTGATTACATTATAGTTATGCTGATTAGTCACATGTTCCATCCCTGTTAGTAATTTAAACAGAAGGAACTTTAATTATACCGAATATAATCACTACCTGAGATAATTCTAATAATTTTTATTTCTCATTTACGAGTGATTACAATATTTAATTTCTATAACCCTAACAATTATCACCTATAAATATAGTCTTAGTGATATGACTTTTCTCATTGACCTAATAAACATTTGTCGCGGTCACGAATGACGTATTTTTCGGTATCCACTAAACAAAACACTAGATATTCTTTTTATAATAGGCATTTCCAAAGAAATTCACCACTTACGACGTTAAATGATATCACAATCGTCTTCAATCGATGTATAATTTTTGAAGCCATCAGCTGATCGATGCCTGTTCTCGCAATGCTACTTCACCATCCGCAGAATATAAAAAGATAGTTCCCGTATTCTTCCCTTTATTTCCGTCATAAATATGTCAAATTTCAACATAAAATAAATTTTAATTATAACTATCAGTGAATATAATATAATTTAGAATATTACAATGGGTTCTTTCACTTTGACCTTCTTCAATAGTACAAACCGGAAACAGTATTCGTAATCGCAAGTGAATCGGTCGCACGCGCAAGCTAGTATGAAAGTATATTCTTCTACATCGCCTTCTGGGCGATATCGATATTTATCTAAACGCATTTTTTTCTATAATTCACTGTTGGGCGTATAATAAATGACGCTATTAAAAACTTATTCTGTCTTGTCTGTCTCGGCAGGCTATGTATGATATTTAACCTTATTTTTATTAATAATGACCAAATGGAATGGACACCGTCCATCTTCAGAAAAAAATAACAGCATGAACAAATAGTAAATAGTGACATTCCACAAATAGTTCCACGGGATTCCCCCTAGTGATTGGTGGGGTTTTCCCTATCAAGGGAGATATAATTGGTTCAATTTACTTCAGAGTAAGGGAACGTGGAACATAAAAACTGCCTCTTTTATTATCTTGACATTCAAGAACATATCGTAATCACTAATATGTAAATACATAGTTTTATCTTATTAAAATAAAATAAAAATAAAAAAAAGTACTATTGAATATTTCATTCCATGGATCGATTGTTTGGTGCAGGCTTGTGTCGATATCTTTTGTGCTTCAATGTCTATATGTATATGTATAACTACTAGTAACACCACTCTAAACATCATAATGCCCCATTCTCCTTTTCAGCGCACCACTTGACACGCTCTGCTACTATCACACTACAAATCGTTCAAGGACACATCGGGACTCCCCATCCCCCATATTAAAGCTCGTGGGCTCACCCCATCCACTTTCATCCAATTAAATACAACTTTTGCCGGGTTCGGCCATGACGATTTGAAATGTCTAAAAGTCAAAACAACAACAAACCGTGGGATGAAGATGATCACTCGATCTTTTCAAACATCTCAGCGCCCATCTACCAATCTCTATCTTAGTGTACCAGTCATGCTTGCTTTAGAGTCAAGAAGGGAGGTAAACACTGCATGGAGTTTGCCCATCTACTGCCATTATTTTTCTTGACATGAGTTTTGACGAGCCGTTTGGACTAATTTATTCATCATTATTTCAAATTGTATGAAACATGTGTATACATGTAGTTTGAGTCATGAGGAAACAGGACTGCCATACATGTACATGTCTGTTGTGGCGTTCCCATGACTCCTGGAATGACACTAGCATACAGCCTTGTATGGTAATTTTGTTGCTTATGTCATTCTTACAGATTGGGTCAATTAGTTAAGAAATATTACTCTTGTTTCAATTAATGCTATGCAGTTATAATAAAAAACAAAGTTTGAAGATAAATTGTATAACAAGTGTAGCGCCGTTTTAGTAAATGTTTCTTCAAAATTTTCAGGTTATAACTCAATACCTTAATCAAAATAAGAGTTATTTCTTATAATTTAATTTCACAAGAGAACCAGCATAATCAGAAGGTATGAGTCTAAAAGAAGCATAAAACTTGAGAATATTGCCTTCAAAAAGACGCACACCAAAGTTTAAATTGATATGAAAGCTGTCAATCAAAACATCCAATTGTCAGTGATCAATTGGTTTCATGAATTTGTTGTTTTGATTAGCTAGTGAACAGTGTAGATGCATTGATCATTGATCAACTGATAACTTCACTGTCGCAGCAGGTGTTCCAGAAATATTTTGCATCTACTGTGACTTGAGTTGTTAGTTTCTGAAACTACATTTCTTTGCAAATGGTAGCTTGATAGAGTCTTGTTGATTTTTCTAGGTACTTATGCACCTAAATACTGATCGGTAATTGGCAGTGAATGTAATGGCAGAGCCGTAATACTGAAGGAATTTGTCTGCAACATCGGAATCCACATTTATATCGCCAAAAGTATCTAATAGTTTCCATGTACATTTTACGCACACTGTAAATAGGCATAGTCATATGGCACAATGCTGCTACGAGTGCTGTCATTTCAATAGCAGAAGTAAACAAGAAATTTAGGTTATCAAAAAATAACTTTTAATGGCTAAATGTTTGACAACCAATGGTTTTATAATGAACCAAAGCCGGACACTGGGTCGTGTATAGACTACCGGGTACATGTATATCTGATTTAGTGATGTCACCAAATATTATCTAATACAACACAGCTGTTTTGAATTATTGCGACCACTTATGTCACACACTAGATTGGTGGGCTTAAAGCATTAATGTCATAATCTGAAAGAAACGTGTGCGTCTTTCAATGGCTGGCATTCTAAAATAAGGGGAGTTGCTATCGGAATTATGCACAGTGAAGTTCATTCATAGCCATGGTATACATTTTATTGAGCACATAATTATAACATATCATGGGCTGTGAAATATATGCATTGCAGTGGCTCAAAATATGAATGTCACATGCAACGAAAAAATTTCAATCACTCTGGCTGAGCTGGAGGCAATACTGGAATCGAAATTGAAATTTGTGAAGCAAACGTTATTATATCACGTTCAAATTATCCTAATATCACATATATGTAGTACATACATGAATCTGATAATCCTCAGATATCCTTCTATTTTTATGAACTGACAAGAAACACATACTTATGATTAAGGTAGAAGATATACATGTATTCAAGTTATTGCAATTTCACTCGATGGTGAAAGCTACATGATGACGTTGTTCATCGAGTTTCATTGAAATCAACATGACATTTTAGGAATAAAATGAACATGATGAAATCAACAAGCTTCGTATAGTACACATCTCAATTGAATTGCACACACATCGTTGAATAATATAATGGTTAATTTCAGTAAAATACTCTCCTCTAGACAACATTCAACAGTCTTGACTTTTGAATACTTTCAGTTTGATGTTGGTAGTTTATATTCTATACTAATTTGTACCAAAGGAATGGCTCTTAAAAGTTTTTTATTTAGGTTTTAAGTCTGAGTCGGTGAGCTCGTAGTCTTTGCATTGTGAATCTGATTTCTCATATTCCTTGATGTATGATATGACTGACCTAATTTATATGCGAAATTGCTATAGGACCCACTCTGTTGATGAACCGTGATGCATATCTGGAGTGTAATATATCATAATCACACCACAATATAAGGCCTAAATTAATAATATTTGATGGGAATATACATCTATGAAGTTATTTTATAGGATTAAAAGGACACAGATATATCCTAGCTTATGCTTGGGTTTAGCTGTGGCTCGTTAATTATGCTAGCATATGGTCATATTAGTATTCTGTGAATTATTGACAGCTTTTTAAATTATTTGGCAATAACATTACATGTCCTGCCATCGGGCATAATAGAACATGCTTACGTTTAAGAAGTTTACTATGTTATTATAGTAAATTTTCTTTTTAGTTAGAGCATTGCTGTCTGTAGAAACTGAAAGCACAGAAATGCACCTGTTACCAAAGATTCGACAAACTCCGAATCATGGTAGCCGATTAAGAATCCAATCAAATCAGGCGAACAATTTTGAATCAAATTGATTCGCATGGCCCTAGGGTTAATGCGAATGCCCATGCTCCACATTATAAATGTAATATGTCTTTTCAATGCAAGTCTGGTCTAGAAGAGTAATGGGACCAAACTTGGTTCAAAAACAGCATCTACCCAACTGACAACCCAAGCTGTTATGGACCGAGAAGACTTGATTTAGATATTCGTGTTCAGCTTTGATAGCATGCAGGTCAATGTAAAGTTAAACAAATATATTTTAAAGAAGCCTATGCCCCAAATAATCTTTTCATGTGACAAGGAGTGAGCAATATTTTGTTGAATTCATCTGTATTTATGGACAAGAAACATGAAATATTGCTGTTAGTTGCCATTGTTTCAAATTACCCAACGCATACTGATAGTTGATAAAATTGTTCCTGCTGTTAAATATGTAAATCAGAATTGACTCGTGTGAGTCAACAGCTACATAGGTGCTTGTGCTATAATGTTTAGGGTGGAAGCAATTCATTCTCTATTCAATCACCTGGCTACTTGGTTAACAGCTGTGTCACTTCAGCCACAGTCTATTGCTTGTAGTGTCAAATAAATTAAATGCTGATACCCCGTGAGGAGCCAATGTACATGTGTTAAACTTTATGGCTTCCGCAATGGGATATATTAACTTGTTTCTTCATTGCACACTTACATGTTGTTTAATTGCACAATGAAATTGTCTTTCACATTTTTCTTGGTAATTGAAAAATAAGGGCTGTTGCTCTTGATATACTCCATGTAGCATTCATGATGCAACTAATTCCTACTGTTTAGCCATTATGCACATATGAAATGTTAAATGCCACCTTCACTCTAGCACATTATAGGAGATGGTCATTTCATTTGATAAAGTTAGATTCATTCATGAATCGAATATGTTCATTTATTCCTGTGTTAAAAGGAATTTTTCAAAAGTTCTTGGAATAATCGTCACAATAAGATCAGAATTCTGAATGCCATGGCCTGGCACACAAAGTGTTATTTACATCAACACATGATTTGACAGTTTGTGTTGGCAGTAGAGCTTCCAAGGGAACAGTTCTTGATGAACTTTATTCATTTTTCCCTATCTGTTAGAAGGAGAATGGATACACATACGGGAAAGTTGCAGAAATAATTGTTTGCAATTATACAAATAACTAATTCAATCAGTTCTTGCTTTTATGTTGATGCTAAAGTCATGATCCTATCAGTATCAGATGTCTTCACTTATTGATACAAGCAGGAATCATAAAATTAGCTTTGTCATTTGTCACAAAACTCACAATGTATTCTTATCTCAAAACACAATTATGCCAACAGACTTCACACACAGATGGGTCAAAGTATGACATCCTTGGTGCTCTGATATGATTACAAGGTTGACAATTTCTTCAGCAAACAAATCTCAATTTCAAAGAAAACTATTTTGATCAATTACAGATGCCAAAGAAGAAGAGTATGAGTTCTGATCAACGTCGTCGGGAGCAGAGAAGAAGAGTTGCTGACAAAAGAAAAAACCTTCCTAAAGTCCGAACAGTTTTAGTTGGTGATAGTACCATTAGCTCGAATATAATATGTCACAATACAAAGCATGTGAAACCCCTGGGTCAACCACCATCGGTGCACGCTGTAGAAAAAACATCCATTGATGCCGTGGGGCATAATTTAAAGGATGAACTACATAAAGCAGCACTTTTAGATGGCAGGGACATAAGCCAGACAACATGTGTGACGAATTCATGGAGCATTACAGGGCTACCCAACACTGTTCAAATGGACAACGAAAAATTACAAATACAAAAATGCAACGAAAAATTACAAATACAAAAACCAAATGTACAAAAAAATGAAACCTATATTATATATGGGAAACACAATAGCACAATACAAAATGTGAATGAAAAGGAATCTTACTCATGTGAGAAAAGATATCCTGTGCATAACATCCCAAATACAAAATTGAATATGAATTCTCCATATTTGGTTGATGGAGATTTTGAAGAGATTAAATGCATTATTCCTGCTGGTATCAACATGAAACAATGCTCTGTTGTGCTCACAGATAATGTTTCAAATAAAAAGAATTCTGATTTGACTGAGAGACAAAAAGTCACATATGAATCACATCAAAGTTCTCTTGGCGTTTTCATAAGCCACGAGGCAGACAACATTGTTCCAGATCATAGTAAATTGTCTGTTACTGCAAATTTCTTTGACACAAACTCAAGTGACCAAGATTCCGCTGGGAATCCACAGTCTTCCATAGAAAACTCCCAAAATAGGGCATGTCGATTATCATCTAATTTACAAAAAACACAATTAAATGAGGTCTCACAAGTTGCTGAAGTTATTCCACAGTGTAATAGTGATAACATCTCTATAAATAGAAGCATATCAAGTCATGATTCTGTTATCAATGGATTACACAATGATTTGGTTGATGATATAGAAGATCAAAATACTGTAAATGTCATAATTCCCGAGAACATGGAGATGTTGAAGGGAAATTATCACCAAGGTGATGAAGTGTTCAAAGTTCAGGGTAAACAGTGTACTGCTTGCTGTCTGATGGCAGCATCTTTTTCAAAAATAAAACATTTAATGACATGGGAAGTAACAGATATGGACAATATTATTCAGGAAGGAACACAATTGTACTGTAGGTTAAGGAATCCTAAAGGTACTCAATTCAGCAAATGTTTGGAAATAAATCCACGTTTTCTTGATGTTCAAGAGCTACCCAGGAGATACAAAGTTTTTAGTAAAGAGTGTAGAATTAACATCCACATGCCTGTTCAAGCTGCAGCACTTTCTACTGATGAGGAAGAATATGAATGGGGCCTTGTGCCCATATATGATGCATTGGAATTGATATTCCAACAGAGTGACTATTGTTTTCTAACATTCAATGCCTATACTGTTATAGTCGGAAAATCAGGAGGGATATTTTTCTTCTATGACTCTCATTCTAGAAACCATCTTGGTTTGTTAACTGATGATGGAACTAGTGTTTTGTTAAAGTTCAGGGATTTGCACTCAGTGTTAGACCATTTGACAATGTTGCTCGCATCAATGGGTCGGATGAGTCATACACAAGTTGAACTAACTGCTCTTGATATTGAGGTTATTAATGATGTTACCAATGATGTAATCATTACAGATTACTCAAGACAAGATAGTATACAAATCATTACAGATTACTCAAGACAAGATAGTATACAATATGCTCCCCTTACTAAACAGTGTCAGATAAATGCATCCACTAAATTGGGATTGACTGTCCAAAATTATCTTGAACACAATGGCAGTGATGAAATTAAAGATAAGTTTCAAACAAAACAAATTACTGGAGATGGTAATTGCTTTTTCCGAGCAATATCATTTGCCTTAACTGGTACTGAAGATCACCATTTTAATATTAGAGAAGCTGTTGTTCAGCACCTTCTGATGAATCCTGATAAGTTCCAACGATGGTTACGTCCTGGGTTTCAAAATATTCAAGAATATATTATAATGTCCTCAATGAATGTTGATAGCTCATGGGCCACAGAGTTGGAAATTCTTTCAGTTGCTGATATGTTGAACATAGATGTATTCACTTATGAGTCCTCATGGCTAAAATATCCACCAAAGGATTTTGATATAACCAGAAAATCAGAGCCACATGCTTTGTATTTGCATCACAAAAATGGTATGCACTATGATCTTGTTACTGGAATAGATGATATGGGTGGACATGCAACCAGTCCATTCATTATCACTGAACCTGAAAGTAGAAATAACCAGTCTTGTGTTTTACCATCAACTAAATCAGCAAAGAAGCCAATGGAACTAACTAAAAGAAAGAGCAGTAATAAAAGCCTTCATAAAACTACTGACCGTAGAAGTTATATGGCTAATCTTATGACAAACAAATACCAGAGCAATTCTGAGTATAGAAATAAAAAATGTTCTGATCTAACTACCTGTTATAAAGAAAATAAAACATATGCAGCCTCTAAGAAAAAGGACTTTGCTAAAAAATATCAAGATGATGATAAGACTCATAAGCATAAGAATCAAGTCAAGAATTACAATGTTAAAAGATACAAAAATTGTGAAGAGTATAGAACTAAAAAAAAAACTCTCTCAACTAGAAAGTACAGAGATAATGTCGAGCATAGAGCTCGGATTAAGAAGTGCTCAGTTCAAAAGTACAGAGATAATGTCGAGCATAGAGCTCGGATTAAGAAGTGCTCAGTTCAAAAGTACAGAGATAATGAGAAATTCAGAGAAGGAGTTAAAACATATTCTAAACATAAATATAGCTCAGTTGAAATCTTCAGACAGAGGTCATTAGCATACAAATTACACAAATATAGAACAAACTTATCTGTCAGGCAACAAAAAATTATAAGTGGAAAACAGAGATATGCTAGAAATAATGTTTACCGCAAAAAGTTGTTGATTGCACAGAGGAGGAAATACAAGCACAATATAGTGTATAGACAAAAACTGATTGTTGCAAACAAGAAGAAATACCATAACAAGAAATTGCAAAAACAGATTGAGAATTCTTTGATCACCAATGTAATTGAAAATTTCAGAAAGGAAACAGCCCATGGTCCTGAATATGTATGTGCAACATGTAACAGACTTCTCTTTGAGCACCAAGTGACACATTGTAATGTGGAGAATTATGCACTAAAGAGGTTCAGATGTGGGAGAAATAGCTGATAAATGCATAACAAAAAAATATCTGCATGAATGTAATGATAACTGTGGTGAAAATTGTGATTTTCTCCAGATGCCTTGTAGCAAACTCTGGATTTGTTACACTTGTCACCGTACAATTCAAAATAGAAAGATTCCAACTGGCTGCTTTGACAACAGTATGAGTTTAGAGACCATACCTGATGAACTGAGAGATATTAATAACCTAGAGACACATCTGATAGCACCATTGATACCCTTCATCAAACTGCTGAAATTACCCAGAGGCTCTATTGTTGGCATGCATGGTCCTGTTGTATGTGTACCAACTGACATGAGTAAAACAGCAGATGTGTTACCTAGAAGAGAAGACACAAATACACTATTGAGAGTTAAACTTAAAAGAAAAATGTGTTATGAGGGCCATTATGAATATGAATTTGTTAATCCTCAGAGATTATTGGCAGCCCTTCACTATCTGAAGGAAAACAATGAGTTATTCAAGGACATTACCATTGATGATAACTGGGCTCAATTATCTATAATTCCAAATGAAAGTTCAACAGATACTGACAATGAAGACACCGACAGTGAAGCTAGCGGTAGTGACTCTGAAAATGGTAGTCGAGACACGGCATTTCCAATTGATTCATGCCTACAACCTGATGATATCGGTCAGTTTGTTCTTGACAACTACTCTGATGAGATTCTAAACATTGCACCAGCGGAAGGAAATAGACCAATCTTCCTCCTTAGTGGAGATGACATTGAAGCAAAGAGTTTTCCTAAACAATTCCCATCTGGTAAAAATACTTTCAAGAGTGAACGGGATCAACGAATAACTATGGCTAAATACTTCCAACACCGACTTATGCATGTTGACAACAGATTTGCCAGAGATACAGACTACATATTCTTTAGCCAGTATATCTCAGAACTTAACCAAGTAATTTCACAAATATCAATAGCTTGCAGAAAATCAAATGCCAAGGCAAATGATGGTACTGAAATAACAGCAGCTGTGTTGAAAGATGGTGAGAGACTCGTGCAATTGCTCAAAACTGACCAAGTGTACAAATTCATGACCACAATCAGAAGCAGCCCAGCTTTTTGGGAAAAATGTCAGAAAGACTTGTTTGCAATGATAAGGCAAATTGGCATACCTACATTCTTCTGTTCATTCTCCACGGCCGAATTTCGTTGGCCTCAAATCATCAAAACTATTCTTGTGCAACAACAAGACAAAAGAAAATTCGAAGAATTAGATTGGGATCAGAAGTGTAAAGTTCTCAAATCAAACCCAGTTACAGTGGCCAGAATGTTGGCAGATAAATTTCACAAATTCCTGAAGAAAGTTATTCTATCGGAGGCCGAGCCTATAGGAAAAGTTAAAGACTATTTCGTTAGAGAGGAGAACTCTGACAGATTCAGGCCGCATTGGCATTGTGTATTTTGGATTGATAATGCCCCTCAATTTGATTCGGATGATGATGAGAATGTGATAGAATTTATTGATAAATTTATCAAATGTGTCTTGCCAGATAAAACTGTTGATCCCGAACTGTATGATACTGTGAGTTGTGTTCAGCAGCATAGCAAAAACCACACTGCTTCATGTCGAAAGCGAGGAACAAAATGTAGATTCAATTTCCCTCGTTCACCATCTAAGAAAACATTTATAGTAAGAAAACAGACAGTTGAGACTGATGAAGATAGGCTAGCTGAGAAAAGAGCAAAGGAAATAATTGAAACACTGTGGGAAATACTTATGAACAAACATGAGAATATATCCTCATGTAATGACCTCTTCCAGAAATCAAATTTGACACAGGCAGAGTTAGAATTCGCTGTCAATCAACTCACTGTTAGAAACAATATTGTGCTAGCTAGATCACCGAAAGACATGTGGACAAACCAATATAATGAACATTTGCTCCGTTGTTGGAATGCAAATATGGATATCCAGTTTGTTCTGGATGCCTACAGTTGTGTGTGTTACATAATCAGTTATATCTCAAAGAATGAGAAAGACATGGGCATCCTCTTGCGACAAACAAAAATTGAATCAGAAAAGGGAAATTTGAATGCTCGTGAAACAATGAAGAAACTGGGATCTACATACTTGAACAAACGTGATGTGTCTGCAATTGAAAGTGTGTTTAGAGTTTGTAGTCTCCCACTCAAAGAATGTTCCAGGGAAGTGAACTTTATTCCTATCGGTGAAAATCCCATTCGAATGAGTCTGCCTTTGAGAACAATGAATATCAATAGTGAAAAGATTTGGATGACAAATTTACCAGACAAGTATGAAGCACGACCAACAATCAGTCAATTTGACATTATGTGCCTTGCAAAGTTTGCATCAGAATTCAGAGTTTTAGCAAAATCTCAATTACCAAAGAATGCTGAATCCTGCTCAGATAGCCAGATAAATGCTACTGTTTATAGATTGCAAAATGATCTTGGATATGTGCAGCAGAGAACCAGGTCCCAGCCTGCAATCATTAGATATCCTAGATTTCCTCTGACAAAGGAACCTGAAAAGTATTACCAAAGTATATTGCAGTTGTATCTTCCACACAGGTCAAAGGAACAGCTCAAACCACAGCCATTCCTATCATACCAGAATTTTTATGATTGTGGTAGTGTGATCTTAGAGAACAATTCACCAGACACTGTTAAATTAATTGTTGATTCCAACAGAGCATTGTATGAATCCAATGCTCGAGTCATTGATATAGCTCAAGAAAACATGCAAAATATTAACCCTGCAGATGCTTGGGCTCAGCTATGTCCAGAATCTGAATCTGAGAGGTTAGATAAGAGCAAAATGCCTGTTTCAACAGTTGGAGATGATGAACAACCTGATTGTGAGAATCAGTTCAGAGGCAATGTTTCTACAACTGGAGTGACAGTTGAAAAACATAATGTTGTGTTCAATAAAAATGAAATTCTACCCCTGATGAGAATAATGAATGAACAGCAAACCAATGTTTTCCATAAACTCAGAAGCTGGTGCTTGGAAAAGATACATGGGAAAAACCCAGATCAATTTTTCTTACATCTGACTGGTGGTGCAGGTACTGGGAAAACCCACTTGATTAAATGCATCTATTATGAAATGACAAGACTACTGTCTCGTATCACTGACAACCCTGATGATGTAACTATCCTATTGACTGCCCCAACGGGTGTTGCAAGCTTCAATATCAAAGGTACAACTCTGCATACAGCATTTTCAATACCAATGAGATTGGGCAACAGATACATACACCTGGCAGAAAACAGACTGAACACACTTAGAGCAAAAATTGGAACCATCCATGTTCTGATTATAGATGAAATATCCATGGTAAATCACACTCTATTTGTATGGGTCAGTGAGCGACTGCAGCAAATAAAGAAAATGACAAGTGCTCATTTTGGTGGTGTATCAGTCATTGCTGTTGGAGACTTTTACCAACTTCCTCCTGTCAGAATTGCACGTAACAAGAGACTATATATTGAAAGACCTGACTTCGATCTCTGGAATGATCATGTTACATTTTCCATTGCTGAACTTCATGAAATCATGAGGCAAAGAGGTGATGCCTCATTTGCCCAAATGCTAAATGACTGCCGAACAAAAAAGAAATGTGAAAAACTGTCAGACGAAAATTTACAAATGTTAGATAGTTGTTTAGATCGACCTCTGCAAGATGCTATTCATATATGTGGCACCAATGACGGTGTTGACGATCATAACGAAAAAATGTTGCATCAAAAGTGCTCAGATATTATGAAATGTGATGCTGAAGATTACAGGAAAAATCAGACAACAGGAATGCTAATCAAGAAGGCTACTCCATACAAACTGAAAGCTGGTAATTTACTCAATTCATTGTCAGTGGCAATTGGTGCCAGAGTTATGCTCATTCGGAACATAGATCTTGGTGATGGGCTAGTAAATGGTGTGATTGGAACCGTGAGTGACGTAAGAAATTTTGAAAATGAAAATATCGCAGTCCGAATGATAAGAGTTATATTTGACAATGAGTTTGTTGGAAAGAAAAGACTGGCTGGTATCACAGACCCTGCACTCAGAGCAATTGACATTTCACCTATTCAAGAACACATGGATGATAAACCTGGCAGTTTCAGGAAACAATTCCCATTAAGATTAGCATGGGCGTGCACAATTCACAAGGTGCAGGGAATCACTGTTGAGAAAGCAGTTGTGTCCTTGAAGAACATATTTGAATCTGGTATGGCATATGTTGCTCTCAGTCGTGTTACATCTTTAGAAGGTTTATCAATTCAGGGTTGCAACATCAGTGGATTCAATGATAAAATTTATTGTGATCGAGATATATTTGATGCCTTGCAACGAATGCCTAAATTTATTCAAGAAGACTCAGATGTTCCTTCATTGATATTGAGCGTCATTCTCCATAATGTTGAGGGCTTGCAGAACCATTTTGTTGACTTACAATCGGACAAACGTCATACCTCTGCTGACTGCATAGCTTTGACAGAAACATGGTTGTCAAAGAATCAAGTGACAAATGATGTACATTTAATGAGTTATGAGCTATTCCATGCTGCTCGCTCAGAGTGCTATGACGATTCAAATGATTTCTTCAAAAAAATCAGAAAGCAGAATCACGGAGGGGTAGCAGCTTACGTCAAAAATGGCTGTAATTTACAAATGATAGACCTATCAGTGTCCAACCTGGAGTATATTTCATTAAAGCATGAAGAGTTCGATATAATAATAGTCATAGTCTATCGCCCTCAAAGCTTTTCATTGGAGTATTTTATTCCAAAGATAAGAGAATTGATCATTTGCCTTTTCAAATATGAAAATGTCATTGTCATGGGTGATTTCAATCAAACCATTTTAGAAAACTCATCCATCTGTTCAGAATTCATTGCAAATCAATACCATCAGATTGTTGAATTTGTGACAACGGAAGGTGGCACCGCCTTAGATCACGTCTATGTGCGAGGCCAGCTAGTAGTTAGTTGTCAACGAATGTCACAATATTACAGTTACCATGAGGCTGTTACCATCAAAATTAGGAATGTGGACTGAATTTTGAAAACATGAGCTTTTGTTCAAGATCTTTCCTGTTATATAAATATATTAATCAATCGGACTTAATCTGCTAACTCAAGATCACATAAGATAATTTTTAATAAAAAGTCTGAGGAAATTTAAAACATACAAACGCAAGCTCTGAAGAGATTTTGACCGTCATATATAAATTAAACATACAATCATTATGCAAGTGAAAATAAATAAATTAAAATAGCTCTTCAATATGTAATTAAAAAAAACCACTGGTTCATCCACTACTTGAGATTCGCCTCTTTTCCGATAAATGACATGACACTCAACTGAGACGCTGTGTTTCACTTGCGATTTAAAAAAATTGTTTTCACCACTATTTGCCAGCAGAAAAAATAAGGTCAGGTTTTTTGGAAGCTAACGACACCCTTATACAAGTCCCAGTCGTTTGCCTTGATCCATGCAAATGGCTACTTAATTGTACATTTTATATTGAATTGTCTATAATTAGATTTTTGTAATATGTCACACCCGCGTGGTCTTATTGCCCAGTTTTATCAGTAGCAGGTATTGCTCTATATTTTATTTTAATGTCTATATCGCTGTGATTTAATTTACCATTTTACTTATTTCGATCTTAGTTCTTTGTCATATATTTTCATAATCCCTTCAATTTTATATGATCTTAACTTATTCCGTTTCATAGGCCTCAGCACACTCGCACACATATGTATTTTATCAGTAGCAGGTAATGCTCTATATTTTATTTTAATGTCTTTATCGCTGTGATTTCTTTTACCGTTTATCTTATTTCGATCTTAGTTGTTCTTTCTCATATATTTTAATAATCCCTTCAATTTCATATCATCTTAACTTATTCCGTTTCATACGCCTCAGCACACTCGCACGCCTCTTCAAAATGTTTTCCTCACTAAATTATATCTTTTTCTCAGATCAGCAATCCGTTTCTTTATCAAATATATTTTAAACTGTTTACATGCAGATGGTCTTACGTGTTATGCATTATTTTGGTTTTACGGTATATAAAATAAATTATTATTACTATTATTAAATTCTCTTATCAATTTAACTAATTATTGTTGTTTGAAAATAAAAGTACTATATACTTTAATATATATAGCCACCGTGTACTCCTACTTACATTATGTTGAATTGGTCACTGTGGCTGATGGGATCTCCTTCATAATAAATGTACATTGTACCTCAGTAAATTTTGTCGTTTGTGGAATCTAAATTAGCGAACGTTACATGACTATATATGAATACCACCGATATCTTACAATTAACTCTTTCAACCCGGCATTTACGTTCTTCCCGGCAGCCGCTTTAGCGGGCAGAGCGCAATTGTCGGGAATAATACAATATTACCAGAGATATACAAATGATTTGATTGGTTAGCGACCCGTATATCCTTTGTGTGATATTCAGTATCAATACTATTTTATTGGTGCGCATGAATACCTAGCATGTACATGTACGCCATTAAGAGAATTTCCGGGCCTAAATATAGACAGCACCTGTATGACGTCACGATTACTATTTTGGGGTTTCCTAAAAATCTATCACGCAATACTGCCGACAGGTGGTGTTTTGAGTCACATTTTGATTTTGGTCTATTGTTTATCACAAAAACATAACGATAACATTATTAGTATTACGTTTGTGAAATAAAGAAGATAATGTTTACCTTTCTAACGATGTTTTATTTGTGGTATCTGTCTAATGCTTCTTATTTTCGACGCAATGTTATGGACATCACCGTGCCGCACAACGGCGCGACTTTAATAATAATAGTTGCACGTGCATATTATAAACATGACATCGACATTCATAATCATTTTGCGAATGCGATCAGGACATTGGCAGTTGTTTTATTTGGAATGTTACTCATAAATCTTCAACTTACTGACAAGTAAATCCCTGTTGGTCTAAAATTGCTAAATGTTGGAGTATATGTCTGTTTCGGTCGAATTGCGTCTTGTGTACATACTATCTAGGTTAGTACTGGTCTGCTCTTGCCAATGATAAATCAGTTATGTTCAATGAACCGATAGGTAAAACATTTGAAACCATGCAGAGTTGCAGACTGTCATCACAACCACGTTTATACACCACACTTGCGAAGAATGACATACACATGTATATGTTTGTGGAAAACATTGATATGCGAAGTTGATATCCCAGATACAGGTGATACACACGACTATAACATATATTGGGGTTCAATGTCCCTTCTCGGTTCTCATTTCCACACACCTGATATATTATTTAGATGTGACGCCTCAACTGTTATTTAACACAAAGTGAAGGTCACTTGTTAACGATCATAAAACATGCAGTTTGACATACCCGACATCACTCTAAAGGTAGTATTGCAGCAATACATCAGGGACACATAATTTTACTTAGGCAAGCTGATAATCCAGGGTTCTGGGTCATCTATATCTGTATATTCAGTGATGAAAGAGTTAAGTTTCAATGACTGACACAATCTGACTTGGCATAAGAAATTTTGGGAGAGATGGGGGGGGGGGGGGCGGTGGGAATTTGCAGGAAGGTATGCCGGGGTGGGTGAGTGGTCAGAGAGGCAAAAAACTCTTTTTTTTATAGCCTCATGCAAATGTTTTAATTATGACCTGTCGTGCCTGTATTCGACATTTAATTTGTAACAGTTTAAAATATGATAACTGAACAAAATACCATATTTTTGTTACTGTCAGCTCATATGGGCCTTAGTAGCTATGGCATGTTGTGTATGGAACGGTGAAGTGAAATAACTTCCTTCCCGACACCATTCAGAAAAAAACATGGCATGGATATTTTTAGAAGAAAAAAAACTGAAATTATTTATTTTCAACGAAATAATATTATACTGCTTATCATTTAGTAGAATAGTTGTTGCCCCAGTAGACTAACCCAAATGGTATAGAATAATTCTGAGCTGGTTGACAGAAAAATAGTTAGAAATTATGGAATTGTGTGTATCCTATGTAGACCTCGGCTTGCTAATATCAGCAATTGATCAGATAATAGTTCCAATTGCATCATAGTAAATCTCCTCTCTATGTTTAAAAAAATATGTCAGCTCTAGTTGAATTTCAGCTTAACAACTGATATGTCACTAATGTTTCCACAAAATGTCAGCAATGACTCAAAAAAGTCAATATTGAGTTCACAGTCCTGAGATAATACTATCATCTAAAAAGTATTACATGTACAGCCAAAGAGCCAAACACATGTTCAGTTCTTGTAAATAGCTTGCATGGGAAAAATGATATCTCACTGGATACTGTATGTATAACAATTTTTGTAAAATTGGATATCATGATTTATACTATTGAGCTAGTATATACAGTAGTTATCAGCTTCTGAGTGGTTACTATAATTGTCTGCTACATGTACATGATGCATCAGAATGTCCATTTAGCAGTGTGGGAAAAAAAAACGCATACCTTCCTGCAAAATTTTTACAACCCCCCCCCCCCCCCCCCCTCCCCCCTCCCCCAATTTTTTAGCGAGTAAGTTTTATGGTCTAAAGAAAATAGTGATACAATTATAATAATAAATAACAGTTTTGTAGTGTAAAATCCACCGAAGAAAATTACAAATAGAAAAAAATATTAAAAAGTTACTCGTAAATTTGGGGTGATAACATACTAAAATTGCTAACAGGTATAAAGAAAATAGTGATACAATTATAATAATAATAAATAACAGTTTTGTAGTGTAAATTCACCGAAGAAAATTACAAATAGAATTTTTTTTTTTAAAGTTACTGGTAAATTTGGGGTGATAACATGCTAAAATTACTAACAGTGAAAAAAGGGGGTAAAATGCATATCCATATGCACAAAAAGAAAGAGCACTAGCCCCTAAACTTCCATGACTGGAACTTCCTGAAATTTTGCGAAAGCCGTAGGGTGCCTCCATAGTCCATAGGTCCCCCAGAACAAAAATTTACCCCACCCTCAATGGTACTTAATGATTAATCCTATACAATTAGTTACTACTGGTGGTAGTGTAAATTTCTGTTCTGGGACCTGTGGTGCTTCAGATATATATAAGAAAATGCATTGGCCTAACAATATTTACCTTGACCTTGTAACCCAGTGAATGCTCATATATCTGTCAAGCTCCCTCTGGGAGACTCGCATATATAAGAGAATGCACTGGTACATGATCTTAAATGCTGCACCAGTGCAGCTCACACCATGAAAGTGTTAAAACAAGGCCAGAGAATGATTTTGGGGGGTGGGGGATAGTAATTCAACAGGTCTTCCACATCCTGAATTAAAATGTTGTAGTTGAAAATAACTGTTCCAAACTCAGAATAAACTAATGATTGGATGAAGTGTATCAATTTGGCATAAGCACATTGAAGTGAAAAGGGTGACACAGATGGAATTACATGTAGTTATGGAATAAGTTGTTCCGTCTCTGAGATTGACATGTCGCCATGTTTAGTGAAATGTTGACAAACAAGTTAATGGGCATGGACCCACTTCATTGTTGGTGCAGATATTTTCATTTTGAAATCTAATTTCATTGCAGAAACAAAATTAGTACTCAACTACTATGTGATACTACTATTAACTTTAATATATTCCTATTGTTCAATTTTGGGTTATGCCTCTTGTAATGCACATGTGAAATAGAAATACCAATTTTCAGCTATGACAGTTAAATTTCAATATTGTTGAATTCAGGATGTGCCAGATTTGTTTAAAGATGTATTCAGAGTTCCAGGTTAATTTTTGTGTAACATATTTTTGTTTTTTAACTAAAATATTTGGGAGCAGAAGTGCTCTCTTGTGTTGAAATGATTAATTGACTCGTCAACTATAATTTTGGCCAAAATCAACTACAAAAATGCCAGTTGACTAATCACTCTGTTTGCCCAGGTTGACAACACTATAAGTCTGACTGATTATACTCATGACTGCATCCATTATACCAGGGATTCCGCTATACTGGCAGGGGGTCCCTTTGACGGCCCCGTTCCCCTAGCCAAGTTTTCCCCTAGCAAAGTTTTTCTCTGATTTTCCCCTGACGCATTCCCCTCCCAGGGCCCTTGAACCCTTTGTTTTAATGCAAACTCCTTGAAAACCCTGAAATTTCGTGTAACCGTAAAACCTTCAGTATATCGATTCGTAATATATAGCCGGAAACGATATATGTTGTGTACGATGCGAATGCGATATTTGTGACGTAACTCTACCAATGAAGCGTCATAGCTTCATTGGTTATCAAGTACAAATCTTTCCTGCCGATAGCAATTATCTCGAGTCAATATCAATTTTGTGACCCCCCTCTCCCGCCCAATAAAGCATCATAGCCAACACTTTCCCGCCGATAGCAGCAATTCTCTCGAGGTAATTTCAATTGTGTGACCCCAAATGATTGAATGCAACAACAAAATAGTTCCGAGCTTTTTAAACCAGTGTTCGTAGATCGAATGATTTTTTAAAAGACGAGTGAATGTTACTGTTGGTCATGAACTTCCCTTGATGACTTGGCAAGGCACCTCCTCAAGAGTATAGTTGACTTTTAACTGGTACGAAATATCATAGTACAACTTAATTGACTGACTGTTGTATCACATACATTGTTACATTTCTTGTTTTAATTTTGAGAATGTATACATACCAGAATTATAATCGTAATTCGCGTTCTGCTGGACAATGCATTTCTAGTGTTGCACTTTTCTAAATTTTCGAAGCAGGTGTTCGTGTTTTCCCCTATCTACAAACCGGCCCCATTCCCCTACCCCCTAACGGAAACACTGATTATACAGACATAATTTGCAACATTCATGTGAATATGGACGAGTGCTTAGAAAGTGTAGATAATATAGTCTGTAACAAATTAGCATGCAGTGTCTAAAATTATACTTGTAGTGTCATGATGATATTCGACTAGTGCCCTTATCTTGTCAACACTACTGATATCTGCAAAATACTATCTGTCCCTTCATTTTATATGGTTAGAACTTTCAAAGGGCAGAAAAAATAATAACAATAATTTTGCAATGCTAGAATTATTTTCGTTATGGATAAAAAGAGGTGTGGATATTATGACCTGAAGTTATTATTTTTATGAATAACTGATTGAATAACATCAGTGGCTCGAACATGGAAAATACATGTATTTCCAGTAAACATACTTGTGACAGAATTAGTAGTAACATGTTTTTGGAAAATCACAACACGGACTGTTATTTTAAGTATATACTTGTAACATTTTAAAAATAATTTTGACTTAGAATCTTATTTTACTCTGAAGTACATGGACCTAACATTTTCGCACACTGATGTAGATTGTATAGTATTATTTTAAAATTTGTTTTTACCTATCTTGGCCAAATATCGTTACTATATAAATTCCGCTCATGTTCGTCAGTGTTTCCTTTTCCAACTAAGACTTTCCAAAGAGACATGAACATTCATGACATTGAGTCAGCTACAGCCTCTAATAGATGAGAACCACAGAACAGCAAACGATGACTCGTCAATTCAGGTGTTACTGATTGCAATCTGTTGTTGATGCAGATAGCTTCATTAAATCATGATGTGAATTTAAATCATTGTTGCTGCTACAATTAATAAAAGTGTTGTTGAGTTATTACCAGATCACAGAAGCACATATGTTCATTATGAATTGAGAAAACAACAGCATTATCGGTTGTGAGTTTAATCATCAGCATTTGAAGAATTGGAATGTGATTTTTAAAAGATTTATATCAGCAGTCTGATGGTGTTTTCCATTTGCGCTGTCATTCATCAGAGTTTC
The DNA here is from genome assembly GCA_032622095.1 of Siphonodentalium dalli. Classification (NCBI taxonomy): domain Eukaryota; kingdom Metazoa; phylum Mollusca; class Scaphopoda; order Gadilida; family Siphonodentaliidae; genus Siphonodentalium; species Siphonodentalium dalli. Next base: position 300,569,649 of record CP136063.1, read on the forward strand.
TATTCTATACCCAAGACATTGGGAGGAGCATATGAAGATTCTGTGTATTCTGTCAGCTACAGCCTCTAATGGATAGACACTAAACAACAGTGACCTGATTGTATGGTTGGAGTAAAGAATTGTTTTGTTGTGTACTAATTTCGACATTGACAAAATGAAGTTTTGTTGATGTTTTATGATAGTTATATAAAGAAACTATAAAGAAGATTTGGAGTTTCTTGGAAATATAAACTACACTCACACACAACATTTACAAACCTCAAACTGTTGACCACAAGGCTGCAGTTGGACAACTGATATATCTGTCATAGAGAGATTCAGAGATCTCAAAGAAATGGGTTCAGAAGATGATTCTTTTCCAAAAAGACCTGAAATGTTGTATCTTGGCAACTTTAGAGAGATTTGTTAATGTAATATTTGGTGTCTGCATCCTGCTAATATTACCAACCTACGAGAGACCTAACACTTGGACAGTTACATCACCATCAATTGTGATTCATCTACCAAAAGCATAAAGAAGCTAAACATCAATGTCGATCCTGATAGCTGATCTTCCTGCACTGACTTGGTTTATTATATACTAGTATGCATGGACTGACTTTTCTAACAACACTCGTTTTGAGTGTGTGCTATTGGACTATGGAACCTCATACTGATCCTGTTTATATATCGCCATATTTTCGGAACGGTTTATTTCAATTGTAAACAAGCGGAAGTTATTCTTTTACTGTCCACAGAAACAACTGATGCAACCTCCCAAATGGTGTTCAATGTTTCATTCAAACTAATTACTATACAAAGAAACTATTGGTGCCTCACTAATAAACCTCAGTGCTTCAATGTAACTGGACTCATTCTTGAAATCTGAAGCAGTCTTAAATTCAGAAACCACAACCTTCTCACTTTGATGATGACATCTGTTGACATTTTGACATTCATATTTAATTTATTAGAAACTATCTCACCACATTATCTGTAAATTATTCTGCATGTGCCATATAATAATTCGATTATTTAGGGTCTGTCTTTTCACAATAGTTTATTAGATTCAGAATGATCATTTTCACTGATTAACTAGCCAGCATTTTTTTTCAGATTTCAGAAATTAATTTTCAAAGTTGTAGAACAGCATGTTACTCTTAACATTACACTGTTTGCTAGTAATCCGCATAGAACCTTTGCTTGCCACTTGATGGTTCTGTTTTCTTATTATTATTAACACAATTTTTTAAGAAATGTCAGTGGAAATGTTTGGGAAAAGAGACCTTAAATGTTTTAGTGTTCGATGTACTAGTGAAAAGTTGTGAGATTCAAAGCTTACTGTGAGATATGTACCAGAAGGTACATATGTTTTCATATATACATATTTACACCACACACTTAAAATAAGAATGATTCCAGGTTATAGAGGTAGTAGCTAACTTGAATGTTAAACTGAAAACTGATATTTGTATCATTGCTGTAACATTGGATGTGTGTGTGGTCATATTAACCTTTCCCATAAATAGACACCATATCTGTCATTGATCATGTGTATATGACAGATAAATACATTTATGTCTGTTTAACTGTTTAACTTTAACTACCTACAATTCCTATTTATCACTATGTAATGCATCGTTATAGCCATGCAGTGAATACATTTTTCTCCATTGACACATATGCGTCTACAAGTCAAGATCATTGCCTTATTACCAGCGCCATTTATTTTAGCTTTGTTTGAATATGGTTTCTATTTATCAAAGAGGTTATTTCCAAACAAAGCAAAATGGCAGAGTCATTTTGAATGCATTGGAAGTTGAAATGTCATTCCAGATCTGTGAACATAAACTATCCAACTATCCTAGTTCTGCAGTGTAGTTTTCATATTGTGTATTCATTTTCCTTTGTGTTCTAAAACTTAAAATAAAAGAAAACATTTTAAGAGGATGGATCTCCCTTTGCCATTTGCAGACATTTGTGATAATTTCACTTCTGCGTGACCGACTGAAATTTGATCTGTTCAAAAGTTAACTGGGAAAATGTGGTATAACTCAATGGTATTCCATTGAACCAGAAAGACATCTTTTGCAAAATGTCATTAATAGAATCCGTTCATATAGAAATCCTGTTCAAGTGGATTATATATACACAAAAAGTAGATATTTTATTAAAATTTATTTTTCAATGAAGTTTGCTCTCCAAGAAATAACGGTTTATAGATATGTGGTCAGGGAAACTTCACCTAAAAATTCAAAACAGATAATTTGTTTATAACATATCAGCTTAGGACATAAGTGATTTGTTACCAAATAATTATATATTCTTCTGCACTTATCTTAGACTATCACCTATTTGCTCACAAAGAGCTTGACTTCACTGATTTAAGAATTAGAATTTAGTATACCAATATGATTCTCTTATCTTTAAGATCTTGAATTCATATTCAGTCTTATTGACTTCAGAACAGATCAAGCTATTTTCAATTAATTTAAAGTATGATAATAAAATGTTTTCTGGACATTTAATACATCTTTATGACATACTGATATATATTGCTGGTGATAACCACGGTCTATGTTAGTGTTTTCATTTTTCCACAAAACAATTGGATTGCTCAAATAAGGATTTTATTCGGAAGGAACTGCAACAATGTGGTATGACGGTTGGGATCCGTCCCTGAGCTACTAATACCAACACTGTGTGGTGTTACTTTCAAGTGTTTTCCCAATGGGCAGATTGCTCAGAGGCCCAGCCACTGTACAGTTTCTTCCAAATAAAATGACTAAAGGACTTTGTTTAATCAATTAATACTAATGTGTTCAGTTTGGTGAAAAAGAAAGACAATCCATATCAGAATATTACCAAAATGTTTTTCAATCTTTTGTAATAAAAAAAGAAACTCTTATGTCCGCCTCATTTCTATTGAAGTCTGGCACTCCCAAACCAATGTGAACTAACGGGAGTGTAGACAAAATTCTTCACCACGGTTTAGTCGGCCAACGTTAAATGTTTGAGGTCCTTTAATGTGTGTAGATAATTCACAAATTTCGGATAAATTTTGTTGATATACACACTTTCTTTACCTGAAGTTGCTCGTTTTGCAGATTTAGGTGAATTATGTAATCAATTTTCAATACCCTACTGATTTGATTGATTTTCATTTTCTCTCGCATAAACAAAAGAGGTGATCTGGGCATGTTCTTGGCAACATTCATGAATGTTTATTGGCAATTTTACAATGTAATAAGAAGGGACTCCACAAACCATCCAAATCAATCTCCGCAATTTAACTGTCGAAAGCCATATCAATTAGTATCGTGATAAACCCTAGTCATGAGGATTTTAAATGTATGTATTACACAGTGTGGATAGGGACATGGCGTCAGAATAGTGTCTCACTCCTTCCCCCAAACTTTGGTAAAAATTTTCAGCAGTGGAAATTTGATTTTCAAACAATTTATTGGGAGACTTTATTATTTTTTTGTCTGGATGAAATAAAGATATAATAATATTTGCATATTTTGCTTATTTTTCTACTTTATTGAAATTTTTGGACTGAAATGGCCATCACTCAGAAATTGTCCAGGTGATCTGATGTTGGAAATTTACAACACGTTGAAAGCTTGTGTCCTGATACCCCCTGTGACCAGTCAAAACTGCTAGTTAATTTAAGAAAACAATATTGTCCTACATTTAGTCAACATTGGAATTGGACATTTTCCAACTTAAGTGGAGGTGTTCAAGCTTGAAATTTCCAATTATATGAAGGCTTGAGGCTAGTCAACAAATCTATACGGATTTCAAACATTTGTGGTATATGAGTTCACATGACCATTACCTAGAATGAGTTCACAAGCCAGGTCCAGTCGGTTATTTTTACCGGAGTTATTGGACTTTGTTTATTATTTTTGTTGAATTTACCAAATAGCAAATAGACGTCATGAGAGCTTTCCAACTAAATCCTAAAAAGTTACCCATAATTCTGCTGTAGTTAAAGAGTCGATTACTTAGGGCATTACTGTACTTCGACCTGTTTTCCATTGTCTAGATCATCTAATAATAGACGTGGACTCCCTGTCAGTCCCTATTTTCGTTGTGTCTTTCTGGTTCCTTCCCCTTTGACAGATAGCTACTAGGTGGGGGTGCACAGGGCTCATTTCCACAAATCTCAATGGATTTCAAAGATAAATAGCTTTTCCATTAAAACGATCACGATCAAAATCCACCAAACAGAAACCATGGATTACCAAGGGAATGATGATTTCATCTGAACATAAAGCTAAACTTTTTACCACAAAGCTTAAGAACCCTTCCGAAAGTAATGTAACAGAATACAAAGAATTTTGTAAACTTTTTAATAAAATAAAACGAGCAAGTAAGACCTTGTACTATAAAAATATGATAAATGAATATAAACATAATATGAAAAAAACATGGAAACTGATTGGTGAGATAATGCAACAAAGATCTAAAAAATTAGAATATCCCATGTCATTCATTATTGGGGGTGTCGAAAGTAGAAATAGGAAAGAAGCTGCTGACGCCTTTAATGAATATTTTTCTACCATTGGCGCTACTGCGGCTGAGAAAATATCACAAACTTGTAACAAATACTCTTCATACTTACCTACACCTTGTAGTGAAACAATCTTTTTTCATCCCACTACACCGGAAGAAATTCATACAACGGTTTCCTTAAGTAAAGGGAAGCACAGCATTGACAAAGATGGTCTTAGCTCTTTCATTATGAAGAAAGTTATCTCGGAAATTTCACAACCCTTATGTCATATTTTCAATCTTTCAATGGAAACAGGAATTGTTCCAGAAGACATGAAGATAGCAAAAGTTATACCACTCTTCAAATCAGGCGACCAAAAGATAATGGGAAATTATCGCCCAATAAGTATTCTGCCCATTTTTTCTAAAATCTTAGAAAAAATTGTATGTCACAGACTAGTTGTTTTTTTTAAATAAACATGATACTCTCTATCATAATCAATATGGGTTTAGAAAAGATCATTCAACAATTCATCCAATTTTGAAGCTACTCTATGATGTGGGTTTGAATAATGATAAGAAGGATAAAGATTGTACGCTATCTGTATTTATTGATTTTTCCAAAGCTTTTGACACAATAAATCATGAAATTTTGCTAAATAAACTTGATTCTTATGGAATAAGAGGCAAAGCCAATGAGTGGTTTAGAAATTATCTGACAAATAGATACCAATGTGTGGAACTGGAAGGTATGGTTTCTTCTAAACTTCCAATTACATGTGGAGTCCCCCAGGGATCTGTTGCAGGTCCGATTCTTTTTCTGGTCTATGTTAATGATATGCACAGATCTAATAACCTATCACTTTTATCCTTTGCTGATGACACAACTGTGTATTCTTCACATCACAACCTTGATTATTTGTATGACTACTTCAACAAAGAGCTTGAAAAATTGAGTACTTGGTGTAGAGCAAACAAACTATCATTAAATACAAATAAGACTAAATATATGGTGATACAACCAATAAATGGCCCGTATTTAGTTGCAAATAGAATGTTGAATATAAATAAACAGCCGATTGAAAGGATAGGATCCGATTGTCAAGAAAAATCTTTCAAATTTTTAGGTATTCACATAGATGAACATCTGACATTTGAATACCATCTGAAAGCTGTTTGTGCGAAAATTTCTAATTCTCTTTATGCTATAAATCGAGTAAAAAATTTCCTTTCTTTCGATTGTCTTAGAATGCTATATCTTACCTTAGTACATTCTCACATTCTTTATGGAATTGAGTTATGGGGAAATGCAAGTACTCAAAATCAAGTTATTGTACTTCAGAAAAAGGCAATTCGAGCTATTAATAAAAAACGCTACAATAGTCACACCGAACCATTATTTAAATCTAATAACATTTTGAAGCTGCAGGATGAGTATATGCATCGGATATGTCTATTTATGCACGACTGGAAATATGTAAATGTTCCCAAATCATTTGTTAATAGTTTTAGAATATATAAACATCCGAGTATGAGTACTAGGTCCTCAGGAAAAATACAGGAAACAAGGGCTCGCATTAAATTCACTGAAAAACTACCCCTCCATGTATTTCCAAAAATTTGGAACACTCTTGACGTTACTCTACAGAATATCCAATCGAAGCCAGGCTTTAAGAACAAATTTACCAAATCAATTATTGACAATTATTCTTCGAATACTAAGTGCAAAAACAAGTTTTGTCCAGATTGTACTAAAAAGATAGAATTAACTCTAACTTTTGGAATTGAACTTCCAATAAGGAAAGAAATTACAACTATAAAACGACCTTCTCTCATTAGTAAAATGAATTTAAAAAATTGAGAAGATGTGCCTGATGAATATATATATATATGTAAATGCATGTATGTATGCGCTTATGTGTATATATGCATGTAGATATTTGTTTGTTTGTTTGTTTGTTTTTTTCAATCTTCTGTGTTGTTGAGTGCCTATATTCAGTGCAAATATTAACTATTTGGTGCAAACTGATTAGAACATTGTCTAGTTTGAACAGATTTATTTTTGAACTTTATAGCTAAAGATTAAATTTTTTTAATCAAATTGTAAACAACGCAGACACACACAAATGTGTCATTATTATTTCATTATATTATATGGTTTGAACCCCACCCAGTATGTCAATTTTGCATAAATGCCAATTTTGTATAAATTTGTATATCTTCCATATTTTTGTCCATATTTTCCGTTTCCAAATGGTGGCGGCAGGAAGACGACCCTATGGTCATGCCACCACCATATGACATATTATTGTTTATTATTTAATTATATATGTGTAACACATTTTATGATGATATGCCATAATAAAAAAAAATATATTTACTTACTAATTGGTATATTAATTCACCTGGCCATTAGGCGACACCAATATTTAAGTCTGGTTTACGAACACCGCCGACAACTTTTGTTCCATTCCATGAAAAAAATATAATAATAATTTGTTTGTTATTATTGTACTAGTATTCAGCATGGGGAATAATAGTTCAACGTTACTCAGCTAAAAGGTAGGGTTTTTAAATTATATTGGCATATGCCTGGCTAGCAGGGACCAGCCTAGGGTCAAAATATAGGGAGAAGTGACTTCTCCCTCTTGGAAAAATAAGGAGAAGTGAGAGTGTTAGTGCAACTATTTGTCGCTAGTAACTATTCATTAGAACTGATTGTTTTAGCTGTTATTATTGTCCACAATAGATTTTCTACATGGGTGAGGATAAACTGGCAGTGTTAAGCTGAGCAGTAGATCATCCAGTCACCAATTCTTCAGGGAGATTAAAAATTTAACTAAAAAAATATTTTTTTTTTTTTTTTTTTTTCAGGGAGACATCCACTTCTCCCTGACGTCATTTCAGGGAGACTTGCGGCCACACAGGGCGACTATTTCGCCCACGTCGCCCCCTAGGCTGGTCCCTGCTGGCTAGACAATTTGTGGATTGGAGCAGTATGCACTAATTTCCTATTAATACATGTCTCTATTTTTATTTATTTTATGACAAGAAATGTCTGTTTATATTAAATTTGAATATTAACAAAACATTTCAAATTCATAACTCATATATATTTTAAAGACCTCTGTTTGTCTGTCTGTCATTTATACAAATCTACGATTCTCGACCGATTAGGACGAAACTTGGTACGTGTGTGTGGTTTGACCAGGCGGTCGACGTTGTAGTATTGGCGAGCCCGTGCGGCGCCCGCTTCGCGCATGCGCAGACGAGATCTCGGAAACGGGTGGAGCCATCGACTTGAAATTTGCTATGTGAATGTATCTTGCCCCGGATACGAATTTTATCGGGTCGCCGAGCCCGTGCGACGCCAGCTTCGCGCATGCGCAGACGAGATCTCGGAAACGGGTAGAGCTATCGACTTGAAATTTTATATGTGAATGTATCTTGCCCCGGATACGAATTTTATCCGGTCGCCGAACCCGTGCGACGCCAGCTTCGCGCATGCGCAGACGAGATCTCGGAAACGGGTAGAGCTATCGACTTGAAATTTTATATGTGAATGTATCTTGCCCCGGATACGAATTTTATCCGGTCGCCGAACCCGTGCGACGCCAGCTTCGCGCATGCGCAGACCAGATCTCGGAAACGGGTAGAGCTATCGACTTGAAATTTGGTTTTTGAATAGCCCGGACAACGTCGGGCTCATCGGCTAGTTTTATATATAATTATTGTGAAATTCAGGTAGAACTCCACAATTTAACCAATATGCTGTTGTGAGATTTTTTTTTTTCCTCCTGTATCTACTTCCCCCCCCCCCATGTTCGTAAACCAGACTTAAAAATTGGTGTCGCCTTACTTATAATGAGTTCGCAAGCCATGTCTGGCCTGGATATTGTTACCAGAGTTATTGGACTTTGTTTATTGTTATGTGCAAATCCATGTCATGGCCCATTTCCACAAATGTCAACGGATTTCAAAGATTTTTATACGTCCTTTTAAAAAAAAAGGTCGTATTATGGAAATGGGTTGTCCGTCCGTCGTCCGCCCGTCCGTATTTGGTTTCCAGATGATAACTTTAGATTGAATCGAGTGAACTGAACCAAATTTGGTATGTTAGTTTACCCCACCAAAACACAGATCAAGTTCGAATATAGATTTTGTCCGCATGATTTTGACTGACTTATGCCCCTTTTCAACTTAGATTTTACCCGATTTGCGGTTTCCGGATGATAACTTCAGATTGAATTGAGTGAACTGAACCAAATTTGGTATGTTACTTTAACACACCAAAATGCAGAACAAGTTCAAATATGGGTTTCGTCCGCATGATTTTGACAGAATCATGCCACTTTTTCGACTTAGATTTCACCTGATTTGTGGTTTCCGGAAGATAACTTTAGATTGAATCGAGTGAACTGAACCAAATTCGGTATGTTAGTTTTTCACCCCAAAATACAGATCAAATTTGAATATCGGTTTTGTCCCCATGATTTTGACTGAGTTATCCCCCTTTTTCGACTCAGATTTTACCTGATATGCGGTTTCCAAATGATAACTTTAGATTGAATCGAATTAACTGAACCAAGTTTCAAACGAATGAATTAAATAAACCTTGCCCCAATTTACTCCAGTAATGGCGTATTGTGGCCATGCCACAACGGCGCTGAACGGCGTGCTCTTTTGGTATATGAGTTCACATGACCAGTATATCTTGTTTATTATTTTTAATCCAAATTGACGACGTCACATCGCTAATTTCTACAAATGTCAGTCCTAAAATGAGTTCGTAAGCCATGTTTTTTGACAAAATTCCACCTCTTGTTGGGAATGCACTTCCCAAACTGCACATTTCGGCGAAGAATGCAAACATTATTGACAATGTACTTCCCCGACTGTTCATTTCGGCAGGTGATACCTCCGTCTGCGACTGCCTGTTCCATTTCGACGCCCTTGGACCTCAGTGCTCAGGCCTAGTAACCTATATATTCATAAACCATTGTAATATTCTATATTCCCGGTATGAGAACATACAGATGTGTTAACCTGAACGATTTCATAAATCCTAACATCTACTGGTCTAACTCCATACAAATGCACACGGCTACGACAAGAGATCGGAACACACTGGACTGATCATGGTTGTTCGGCCCGGTGTGACAAAATTTTGAAAACTATACAGGAAAATCGTAAATACTACGATCTAGACTGGCCTCAACTGAAGCTTTCCTATAGTGTTGGAAATTTCAAACCTCATACTCCCCTCAGGTTGTATAGCTTTTGGGAGGTTTGATGACCATGGCTTGGCCCGGTGTGCGAAAATATTGAAATCTGAACAAGAAAATCGCAAAATCCTAGCATCTAGACTAGTCTCAAACCTTCCTAGAGTTGGAAATTTCAGATCGGAAATGTTGGAAAATTTACAACTGGTGGCAATTCCAATGACAATGTTGACCAAATCTATGACAATATTGTTTTCTTAAACTAACTAGCAGTTTTTACTAGCTGTGGGGAGGGACCAGGACACAAGCTTTCAGAGTGTTGGAAATTTCCAACCTGTTTGCGCCCTATGGTGGGAAAATTGCCAACTGATGACCATATCGGTTCAAAATTTTGACCAAAAATAGGAAAATACGCAAATATTGGTCCAAAAATAATTAATTACCCCAATAAATTCTTTGACAATCAAACTACAAGAACATTTTCAACCTATTGTTGGTGTGAAATTTCCAACTAATGTTTTGGCAGGTATCAAATTTGCAAGTGTTGAAAATTTTTACCGAAGTTGGGGGGGGTGAGACGCCCCAACCCCCTGTCGCCACGTGTCTGTCCCTGATTGCGGGTTCAGGCATGCCCCTGACATGTATTGGATATTTACAGAACCATGCATATGGACCATGTGATTATCTAGTCGCATGCGTGCCGACTTAATGTTTAGGACGACTCCTTTTGTGTAACTTTTTGCTCCACGGATTTGTGTGGAAATTGCGATTCAAATTGACCACTTGACCTCACCCTTAACGACAACAAAGCTAATCATCTCAATATTCCATACTCCCTATGCTGAACCTAGGTCAACTTTGTTTTGAACACCAATCAGTCTACATCACATTAGCATCACGAGGCAAAGTGAATCAGAATGTTCCACACGGACGCCAATCAATTGCGAACATGGTAAACATGTCACCCTATAAATCACCTTTCACATATGCATGGGTCTTCATTCAAACTAAAGATGTCGATGTCAAAGCCAAAATTCGATAAAGAATCCTACCAAAGACGACAAAGAGAATTCAAAGTAAGATTATTTAGATTCATACATGCTTGTGTTATTTCTTTTCATTGGACAATAATGCGATAGTTTTCTTTGAACTAAATGTCAGAAAAGCAAATAATAGATTACTGTCTCAAACTAGAGATACAGAACGTCAAAACTTTGTGAATTCCGTTGCGTTTCGAATTGCTGACTTACCGGAACAAAATTCTCCACCGGCAGTAACACAACCAACACGACTAACTTGGCAATCAATTTCTTTTAAAAATCTTCATTCACTCCCAGTCACATATACTGTTTATCAAATGCATCTTCATCAGCCAAAAATAATAAATTCATTAATCTCAATAGTAAATATGTTTACTTATAATATCGTTTATAAATAACATTTGTAATAAGTAGACATGCTCTCAGAGGTTAGTTCCCTACCTACGCCATTATACATAAATATTACAGCTCAATCTTGGAGTATCTTTTTTTTTATATGATCCCAGTAGTTTCTTACTGCGTGTACATTTTTTTTTTTTAAGTGGAATTCCATATATAAACTTAATTCATAACTGATATGTATGTCTCTTCTTATTCCTATAAATTCCATATTCACCTGATCCCATACAACATGGTGAACACATATATAAACAAATAGCTCGAACAAGTGTATATTAAATTCTTTATACCATCCTCAAATACACATGAAACATAGCCACAGATAGCATTCAGATTTATGCCACATGACAATAAATGAAAGATCTTCCAAATAACACGCTAAAGTTTAACGCCGAAATTCCCGTTAAACAATATTGCTGCTAATTAGCTATAGTTCAATAAAAAATGTCGACAGCCTCACCAAGATAACCATAAGCGATACGTGAATATACATGGAGACACATAAGGCCAAACTTTTTTATTTTTCTGCTTTACGGATTTTTTAAACCTTGTTTTGGTAGGGTCGGTCGGAAAAAAAATAAAAATAAAAATGCTTTAAGAGATGTCAAGATTTATAGAAAGCATACAGGTATCTTGGTGGCGGACACATAACCTCGGATGTAGTTTATCTTGGATGTAGTTAAAAGTAATTAAAGCCAGAGATATCTATAGTTGGTGTGTCCTATGCATCTTTAATCAGTGAAATGTGGTTAGATAATTTGTTACTGATAAGCAGAAATAGCTGTCAGCTGTGAAAATAAAAATAAAAATTATATTTGATTTTTATTTCCTTGTCGGGCCACAGAAAACAGGGTCGGCGGATCCGTAAAGCAGTAAAATAAAAAAGTTTGGCCTAAGTAACCAATACGAAAATACTCAAGTACCTCTCTAATAATATTTGCCCATACCTCCTGTGACAAGTCAAAACACTTTAACATATTATATCTATATATAAGGTCTAATTAAATGCTCAGATTCCCCCATATGTATATATCTACTGGAGGAACAAACTGTTAGACGGTTAGTATCAAATAAATTAATCACACTATACACTTTGTAACATCCTGCACAGAATGATGTCAATTATGATGAAGTATAATTAAGTTCAATTCAATTTAAACTTTAATTGTTACTAATCAATGTCCTCAATCCCTATACACGCCTCTTTTGTGTTTTGTTATTCTGGTCGCCTCGTTTGTGTTTTATTATTTTGGCAAGCAACGGCGTCACTGTCTATTCGTGGGCATGTTCAAGTCATATTTCTTCAGATTAGCAACAATTTATCATTTTTCGATGTCCAGTATACATTGCCATATTTGTCTTAGATCTGGAGTTTGTTGGATTTGGCTTCGATAAAAATAAATTTTAAAAACCTATAAATTTCACATTTTGTATTTCTAAAAAATTCATTATATTATTGTGAATTATACTCTTAAAATGTATTACCAATGTCTGTGGTTGCTAATAACTTTGAACAGAAGTGTTTATTTTGACTAATCGAATTTGCTTTGAAAAAAAGACCTTAATACATAGTTCAGTAACCTACACTAATGTCCCTCGACCCATACCAATACCTCCTCCCAAGTGTTATCAAATATCTGGAAACTGGAGCATACATGCAGACCATACCACTGGCATCAACAGTACTCACCAATTTGAGCAGTATATATTAGTCCCCTCCACCTATGTCGTCAACGCCACGAATCCCCTTTTGACTAATTGTCATTAAAAACACTACTGTGTGAACTAAAGTGAATCTTGACACAATGTATCAGTTAGGGTGGATGCACACATGCGTATAATTTCTGTATCTAAACTACATGTATTTTACATGGCCACACCAATAATTGACAAAATTAATCACCTGCGCGCGAGAGGTCAATTTCACCAGTGAGTAGTTATAAGCCATTATCACACGTACTGCCATCAAGAAATTCCAGGCCATTCATAGACATGTGTTCTTTCATGGATGCCAAAATGAGTAATTCTTGTCTGATATATGTTGCTGTTTGTCACGAGTTATAATTTATTTCGAAAAGTGGATTAGAGCCTGTCGATTTTATACTTTATTTGTTTCTGTCATTTCATGGAAACAGGGTCATCCAAAACAAAAATAAAATATGCAGAATTCTTTCATAGGATGATACCGGCTTGTTAAGATTTCTCTGATAATTTGAGAGCGAGCTCATCTGATAACATTAATTCAATTGTGACTGCAAATATTCATTTAGCGCCAAACAATAATGCAGGTACAGCGTTGAAATTAAAAAGAGTGACCCCCCCCCCCCCCCATTTATATATATATTTCTCAAGCCAAAGTTTGAACAAGCTCCTAACTGTCAGAAGCTTTAATAATAACATTTTCGACCATAATCCGTTATTTGGGGAGGGGCTGGTTCTCGAATGCTTCCAATAACTAAGGGAATTAATTGATGTGTCCGCCGGGATTATCTCGGCAAGAATTACAATATCATGTTTTACTTAAATATTCCATAGTTAATTTTGCTTATACATATATAACTGTATAACACAAGAGGAAATGTGAAACTCATATCTAGGCAACCCTTTCGCCGAAAGATAAACAGCAACACCATGCATTAAAATTTAAAGCTGTATATGTTAATAATTATATGAATAGCATAAATTGCTGCATATTAGATTAATCACTCGTAGAAAACAGACACGACAGACATGACTACGATATTTATAAAGCAGGGTGTCGGGACTCAGGATACTACATTCACACCCCCGTCGAGGAAATTTGCAATGGTGAATTTGGTAGCTTCTGGGATAATATAGCATGTTGGGGGTCATAGGCCCCTTCGTTGGAAAAGAGGCAATCACTGGTATTGACATCAATAGAACACTGACAATGATTTAAACAGAACGACGACCATTTGAGTTATCGCGCGAATAATTATTTTAAGCGGCCTCACGACTTCGTCCCAGTCAACGGGTCTTCATCGGTTCAGAGTTAAACTCACTGTGATCAAACACAGTCGCAATGATTGGGTTGTCAGCGGACACATATTACACGGTGTGTACGATCCATGTAAAAGGCCACATACACGATATTTACAGTTAAAACCCACCGGCGTGTTATCCCTTTGTCCGGACAGGGCTCTTATCTGGCAGAACGCTCAAGCGTTTTGATCGCATCAGCATTATTTTAACGCCAACAGTCATTCTTTTTTAAGAATGCCCGTGGGCATTATTTTTTAAGAATGCCCGGCATTATTTTTTACGAATACACGAGGGATTAAATCGGCTGAGGGACGTCATAGAGTGGCTCCTCCCCCAATCATGTAAGTTGAGTCAATATAGCGTGTCGGCAAGCTGCATTAAATATCGGAACACTTAAAGGTACTCAATCAGATCAGGCCCTTATACATTACTATTTCTTTGGCTTCGGGGATAAAAAATAATTGATTCGAGACGAGTAACATATCTATCAACGCTCATAGTGATCAGATTGTTTTTTGATGTTTTGTTATTTCTATTGTTTCTGGCCCAGAAACACGCCGTCAAAAGGATGGTCTCATTGCGTTATTAATACACTTGATTTTAGAGTTATCCAGCTTCGCCTGTTTGAATAAGTGTTTCTGTGAAAATTATACATCTCGAGAAATTTACAAACTTAGGGGCAATAATTGCAAACTTTAAAAATTAATATCTAATAACTCGGAGCTTTGATGGATGGGTTCCTCGACTCGAATCAAATATTTTGTTTACCCCTGAAGTCACAGAAATAGTAATTTAGGGGTGCTTAATCGGATTGAGTACCTTTAATTTGCTGAGCTAATTAAAACTCACAAATATTTAGCGATTTTGATTTTATATTGCCACGCCAAAAAATAAAATAAAATTTCTTCAAACTTTGATACAAAAACACCAACAGCTCTTTGGACTATTTAGAAAAGTCCGCAGACAGGCTAAAACACATATAGATAACATCTAAATACGTCCCTAAGTCGGTCAAATAAACACAAAACCGTTTAACACAGATTTTAACTATACGTTACTTATTGAACGAGAAAGTGCTCACATGGTTATTTTTAATACAATGGGAAGCACAGAAAAAATATAACATTTCCAGTATCAAATTGAAACAGAATAGCGTATACCCATGTGTATAGACATGTCATGCATATCTACTCTGGCTTCGCCAAGATATCATACTCCACTAGTTCAAAACATGATAACTTTCTGTTGCTCTGACAGGGAAGTTTTATAACATTGAAAAAAAATGCAGTTAACATAATGCTCGGTTATAACCGTTCCGTAATAACATTGTATTTTATAGCAGGTAAAGGTCCTAACTCGAGTTTGCATGGTTTGGGGGACTTTAATTTAATTAATCGATTGTACTATGCGTCGCTTGGAAAGTTGGAATTTCATTGATGTTGGCTCACAAAGCTACACAAATCTTGCAACCTCGAGCTGGGAATTTATATTCAAGGAACAAGTATTAACACAGAAATATATTCCCTGCATGGTTTGTTCAATCTTCAACCCCATCAGAAGATAATAGAAAAGGCTCCCAGGGTTTGAACATATGGGAAATGATATATACGGGGGTACGGGAGCCTGATAAATTATTATGGAATGTTAACGTATTTGATGTCGAATTAGATGGGGCATCTTTAAATCAAGAAAGAAATATAGTAAGATATTGCTCACATACACTGTCCGAATCCAAAGCGCAACGACAAACTTTGGAAGAAACATCCCTCAACTGGCGAGTCCTAATTCGAATTAAATAATAATTGAAATGTGTTGCTTTTCATCGTGGACATCACAAACTGTCCGTGCTGAACTGTGGGCGTGTACTCAGGTAATCAAGGCAGAGCTTTGGGCCAGACACAATTGATAGTTGGCTCCAACGACAATTCAATGAGTGGGTTTTAAGTCAGATAATATTCTCAGCGTCGGGAATTCGGTAAAGAATAGACTCGGGCAAGCCCTCGTCTATTCTTTTACCGAATTCCCTCTGCTTCGAACATTATCCTTTACAGATTACATGCATGCGTGTACGGTGTATCCACCCTTAAGATATATCCCGAACGTATGATCACAGTGAATTTAATACCGATATCCATTGATTTATGATTATTGACGCAAGTAAATAAAAGTTGAAAGTTCCCTGTGTGGCAATTAACACAATTACAGAGTTTTCGCCTCCATAAATCCGCATGTGATGTTCGAATTAAAAATCCTGATAAAAACAATGTTCCGATCAATTTTGAAGTCGCACTGGTAAAGATAACCACTGGGTTACTGAACTGACTTGCCCAGACACCGCATTCCATTTATAAGCAGACCGGCACGTGCAAATGAGCTGTGACCGAATTAACATGACCTTGATGCAAGTGACGCTCAATACCCGTCGCACAAACGCAAATAAAGACGGAATGAGTTTAAAAATAGCCATTGATCTGGTGGTCAGTTAACGGTGGATACACATATGCATGTAATCTCTGTAAATGTCGTTTACCATGGATCATACACATCATGTAATATGTGTCCACTGACAACTCAATCATTGCAGCTATGTTTGACAACAGTGAGCCAAGCTTTGAACGTGCAAAGAGCCGTTGACTGAACGAAGTCGTAATGCCGCTTAAATTCGCGCGATAACCGAAATGTTGGACTTTATATTTAAATCATTAACAGTCTTTTGATTTTTGTCCCCCGAAATTTTTTTTCGGGGGACTATTAAAATTAGCCGGTGTCCGTCCCTTCGTGCGTCCGGAAATGGTTTCCGGATGATAACTTTAGTCTCGGTTATTAGATCAAAAGCAAATGTCATAGGTGAGTTTATCAGACCAAAATAAAGATAACTTCGAATATGGGTTTGCTCCTTCCATTTTTGCGAGAGTTATGGCCCTTTTTTGACTTGGAAAACCCCTGAAAGTTGGTTTCCGGATGATAACTTTAGTAGAGTTAATCGGATTCAAACAAAATTTGGTATGTTACTTTCTCCCAGCAAAACACAGGTCAAATTTGAACTTTGGTTCTGCCCGACCATTTTTGGCAGAGTTATCATAGTTAGGGAGCCCGCATATGTTCCATTTACACTTTTGCGTACCAAAGGTTTGACACCCTATAGTTGGTACCAATAATGGAACATTCTTAAAAACCGATTTCTTAAGTTGCGCATTCCTGGGGTTTAGAACCCCAAAAAGTGCCAAAAATCACTTCTATTTACACTTTCGCGTACATCGATAAATTTTGGTTTGGTGATACTCCTACATGTACTGAAAAAGAAAACACAACTTAAGAAAGGGATTTTCCTGGGGTTTTCAGATGAGAAAGGGGGTCCCATGCTGAACCCCAAAACGTGATTTTTGTCCCCCGACGTTTCCGTCGGAGGACTATAGAAATGACCCTCGTCCGTCCGTCCGTCCGTCCGTGCGTCCGTGCGTCCGAGATCGGGTACCTTCATGGTGTAATCAACTCCTCCTACAGTTTTAAACGTAGAGATTTGAAACTCTGGGATATTGTTCCTAACATGTTGGTGATTTGCAACATCTATATAGCTAATCAAAAATATCATTTTTTCCATATTTTTGGGGGGTTTTCGACTTAGAAAATTTGGAACATTTTTGCCTTTTGGATGAGATTGCGTACCTTCATGGTGTAATCCAACTCCTCCTACAGTTTTAAATGTAGAGATTTGAAACTCTGGGGTATTGTTCCTAACATGTTGGTGATTTGCAACATCTATATAGCTAATAAAAAATATCATTTTTTCCATATTTTTGGGGGGTTTTCGACTTAGAAAATTTGGAACATTTTTGCCTTTTGGATGAGATTGGGTACCTTCATGGTGTAATCAACTCCTCCTACAGTTTTAAATGTAGAGATTTGAAACTTTGGGATATTGTTCCTAACATGTTGGTGATTTGCAACATCTATATAGCTAATATTTTTTTTATGGAGTTATTAACCCTTTTCGACTTAGAAAATTTCAACATTTTTTTAAAATTTCTTTAACAAAGCGGCATCGACTTGCCATGTTGTCGGGGGACACTGTGGTCTGCTGACCTTTTATTCAAATTGTTTTTTACACTTTCGCGTACATCCATAATTTTTGGTCTCAAAGAACTTTGATATATACTAATTATAAAAACACAACTTAAGAAGCAACTTTTCCTGGGGTTTTAAGATAAAAAGGGGGTCATCGGGTCAACCCTCAAAACGTAAAAAATCACTTTTATTTACATGATTGCATTCGTCCAACGTGTGTGCATGTGGGTACACCCCTGGAACGTTGCACTATTACATCCCTAGATCGATAGCATAAACTTCAGAAAACGACATGAATATATATTTCTTAACGAGACTTGTCCCCCCCCCCCCACAACCGATCCATTTCCTAGAACTATAAGTGAGCCAGTTTTATGAAATTATAGCGGGAAAATCTGGTAAAATGTACACAAATGTATATATTTTCGTGAAGCAAAGACATAATGACACTTTTTTGGGCCAAAATTGAAACTTTTTTTCACATATCTTCTAGATCAATTCATGCTGTTTGGAACTGGTTGAGTAATGCAACTTTATTTTGTGTTCTGTATATTAACTGATCATTGGAGCAATTAAATATGCATTTATTGAGGTCCTAACCCCTTCCAATCCCTTAAAAATTCGATTGTACAGAATGCGGTATGAAATTTCACAAATAATCACAATTAGGATTCTAGTCATATTTCAACAAGAAATTAACAGAACTTTGTAATATAAGTGAGGCATATCATTGCCTATGAATATTCCAAATCACTCGAACCAACATTCTTACTTTGGCCCAAAATGGCTGCCAATATGGCCGCCAAAATATGGAAAATGGTAAATATTACACAAGCGTGTCCTGCAATCGCTTACAAGTTGTGTTGATGTATAAAATTGGCTATTCTGCATTCTATACATTGAATACTAACATGTCTGATGCACCATGGTTAATTGTTACTATTTTCACCACTGACATCGTCATAAATATTGGACATTTCTCTCACAAACTTGACATAATTATTGGCATAAATTCACTTTTCAGGTTTGGACTATTTTTTCAGGTAAAATATAACAATCTTTGGATTGAAAGGAGTTTATTGTTTTGGTCTATCTTAAATGAGTCGCACTACGGTGTTTATAGACCAAATTGCTCAAGATGGCTTCCAAAATGGCAACCAAATTTGTAAAATGCTAATTTTTTATCCCGAACATTCTCTGCATTGTCCGAAAAGGTAGCAAATTATGACTCGCTTGGTTATTATAGGTGTTAGTTAATTAACTGACAACTACATGTTCTATTCCCAGTTCCGTATGGGAATGACAAATTCATTTTAATGTATGTAATTTTGCCGAGAACCTCTTTCGTGATTTTGGCCATATTTATTGAAAGGAAATGGGCAGAACTTTGCGACAGAACTGAGGTGGACCATAATCTTGGCTATTCTGGTCCATTATGATAAACAAATGTCAACAGGCTACAGTGTGGATCCCAAGATCGTAGCCAGTGAGTTACTGTGACCATATGTGAGGTGAATAGGTATACATGGAGTTATTGTATGTCATGACTGATGTGAGTAGGTATACAATAAGTGACTATATGGTTATGAGTGGGTTGTCCATGGTAAGATGCATCTAGGTATACAGGGAGAGATTGTGGTCAAATGCGAGGTGAATCGGTATGCATTGAGTGACTGTATGGTGAATGATTGTGTATATCCAGTACGGGTGCACCACGTGTGACTGTATGGTCATTGGTGTGTTGTATGGATATAGCTACATGGTCATATATGTGGTGATTATGTATATATGGAGTGACTGTAAGGTCATGGATTGATGTACATGTGTTGTCTGTATGATCATAAATAGGTAGTGATTTTTATGGTTGAGGGTAATGTGTAGGTATACATGGAATGGATGTACAGTCATGATTGAATATGAATACCTGGAGTAAACTGGTGGATTTTGTCGAGTGTGTACATGGGTAGTGTCCTTGTGGTAACGGGTGGGATGTATATTTATATATCTCGTGGATGTATAATCATTGGTGACTGTATAGGGCTTAACTGTATTATCATGGATGGCGTGTATGATTATACAGTGAATTGCTGAATTGTCATGTGTGAGGTGTATATGTAAGTATGAATTGTTTGAGTGGTCGTATGCGCGGTTTTTTGTATATTTGGAAGGGCTGAATGGCCATTAGTAAGGTTTATATGTATACCTGGAGTGAATCTATGGTCTAGGGTGGGCTGCATATGTGTATCGAGTGGTTATAAGACTGTGTCGAATAGGTATACACGTAGTGACTATGGTTAATGGTGATATTGAGTACATGCAGGTATACAAGTCTGTGTTAACGTGTTCAATCGTGTTCAGATTTTCAACACGCTCTGGTCACGTTTGAACACGAAACATCCACGCTATGATCACGGTACGACGAACGGATGACAACGGTCATAACACGGGTGATCGCAACGTGGACACGGAAAAAAACACTGAGGTAAATAGGTGAACACGGAGCTGTCGCTGGCGGCCGGAGCTTTGTACGCCGCCGTGGCGGAGCCCGTGGTTTGCGTTACGTAATTATCACCTTCCTAGTCCAAAATATATTCTCGAAATTGGATGCTCAAATTGACAATGGGCAGCACCGTTTTATTGAACGGAAATTTCATCGCAATTCAACCCGTCGATTGTGAAAATTGGCCCAGAAATTTATTGACTACATAACCTGATTTAACTGCAGTATTTCTGACACGAACATAGGTATTTTTATATTTATTAAACTGATTGAATATTCCAGTCTGATTTGAGTCGTTGCATGATAATTATTTTGACGGAACCTTAAGTTTATTGTCGGATCTGATGAACTGGCTTTGTGTGACATTAGGGGTTGTAGGACGATTACCCTACCCCTCCTTAACGTTCTCCCCAAGACAATTGCCTCCCACCCGCATGTCAAGTGCCCTCCCATAAGTTTTACGATAATATTTATATTCATTTACTTTATTGAAATTAATTATCGTATGGGTCAATTCAAATCTCAACTTTTAAAACTCGGTGGTCAGTGGTTATTTGGTATGTTGATTATGAAACATTAGTGTTTTGAGAACACATTGGCTATGATATAACACCATGCAGACACCATCGAAGACAAAGCGGTCAGCTAAATTAAGTACAATTAGACCGTGTAGATAAGGTTCGTTTTGGGGCTCAGTATCCTATTGAAAAAAATAGTTTTTGTAACGCAAGACTATTTTTGGTCAACTTCTCGGAGCATTGTTTCGACGAGTGTTTGTTCGTCGACACTAATCGATTCACCAGCATGCTGACTATATATCTGCTCAGATGTTTGGGTAATCCGTCTCCATTTGGCAGGCCACCAAAAAAACCCTCACTTTCTCTTCCTGAAATACAAATACATGTACAAAAGTCATGATACAGTAAATATGAAAGTGTCGATGACACTGTAGCTCAACTTTGGAAAGAAGTTAAATTCGTGTGATGAGCAATGAATGGAAAGATTTTGAATTGATTTTTGAAATCAAAGATGGCCTCTGGAAGCCATGTTTTTTGTCCGAATGACTCCAAAATGACTCTTTCCCATCTACATTCCAATTTAAACAGCCATGGCAAATTTCATGATGATCAGTCTAAAGCTACGACCTGTATCCCGTGCTAAAGGATTTAGTCATACAAAGAGTAAAATCCAAGATGGCTGCTGGTGGCCATGTTTTTGTTTTGGCCGAATGACCCCAAAATCACTCGTTCCCATCTAAATGTCATTTTTTTAATATCCCTGACACATTTTATGATCCGACCAAAGGTACGACCTGTAGGCCGTGCCAAATAATGTAGTCATGCAAAGAGTAAAATCTAAGATGGCTACCGGCGGCCATGTTTTTTGGCCGAACAACCCCAAAATTACTCGTTCCCATCTACATGTCAATATTAACATCCATGACAAATTTCATGATCAGACGAATAGTACGACATGTAGCCCGTGCTAATGGATTGAATATTGAAATCAAAGATGGCCACTGGCGGCAATGTTTTTTCCCGAATGACCCCAAAATGACTCCTTGCCATCTACATGTCAATGTCAACAGCTAATGATCCAACCAAAGGTACGAGCTGTAGCCCGTGATAAGGAAATTGTTAACACATCACACACACGGACGACGTACGACAAAGCCATAGCAATAGCTCAAACTTTAGAAAGTAAAGTTGACCTAATAAGGACACTATATGAGGATACGTAGGTTGTCATTAAAATGGCAATGTTTAGCATACACAGTAGAATCTCTTAGAAATTGTCACACCTCTCTCACTTAGGCACCACAATGTAAACGAGTTAGCGGAAAACTGCATCGGCACTGATGGAACTAAAAAAATCCATATGATCTCATTGAATAACTGGGTTTTTCACAGCATTGTCCTCTCCTTTACAGCGGAATTTGCACTTTTGTGCATTTTTGTGTGACTAGTGGTCCCCTCAGATAGCTGTTTGCTCAACTATTAGTAGCTCAATATGGACACGTTCATGAATTATTGTAACTCGCATGAAGCTCATCAGTAGGGTGTTATCGTTGTGTCAAAATCAGACTGTTTTCAGCGGAAAACAATGTTCATAAATCATACCCAGAGATTTTGTGTAGCGTACTTTTCTTAGACATATAAACTAAGTGAGGGGCGAAGCAGTCTGCACCGGTTAGCACTAACATCACCCTACTTATGGAACTAATAAAGAGCATTTATAACATTTGTGTCGAATTGGCCACTGACATTGTGGTGTGATCTGTAACACAATCATGATCATGCTATAAGGTATATAAATATAGTAGGTCTTTGTGAGCATGCTGTTTACGCGATTGTCATCGTATATGTGAACGTAACTGTATGCGTTTTAATGTTTTTTCTTCTATTTACGGGGTTTGGAAAAAATATGAAAAATTTGACAACTAAGGCCTCCCGCGTGCCTTTAATTATAATTGCCATGTTGCATGTATAAGTAACGTTTAGGGTAATCTGATCACCATAGTTGTCGCTGGTTAGCATTATTTTCGGGCGAGTAATATATTCTGATAACTGAAGCGTATTTTCAAGAAATGTTGTTGTTTTATATGTAGTTGATGATATGGGGACCATCTGGTCAAATTGCGTACTTTTGATATTTATATCTTTCTCTTTCAGAACAATCAAGAAGATATCACCCTATATGTTCTGGAAAAAGAAGTCCGCACACCCTCAAATGGAACGCAGTTCGTCCACGTCGTGGTTGTTTTGCAAGAAGAAATTAAACAAAACTATGAATATTTCCAAATAAATTGTGACCTAAAATTTCAACAATTGACGGAAGGCAAATTTTATAGCCTCAAAGGCGTGCTGGTCGACAAGACGTCTAAGACTATTAAAATGAGCAAAGATACCAAAGTAAGATATATGAGGTTATTAAATTAATCTGGAAACTACTTTTCGGACATGAATAAACTCCAATATTTGCCATAGTTGCATCCATCGTGATAAAACAGTTCTTATATAGACCTCTCTCAAAAATATGATCGAAGTCATCTCTCATCCAAACCAAAATCGGATATCTACATATATCTTTATTATCACACCACTCGACCAATGAAATTGCGCATATTCATGGACAATATTTCTTTTATGAATCTGAATTTCAACTGCATGGCCCAAAATACTTGACCTGAATATCAGACATTGACGACATTAATTGGCTAGTAAGCTAAAAAAAAAAAAGAGATCGGAATTTGTTTTGGTTTATCGGGAGTGGCGGGTGATTGGAAGTAACTGAACGAGACCCAAACCTCTTTCCAATTTATAATCCACAATAATCACGTAATGGTCTTTCAAATAATACATTGAGATAGTTTCACAAACTGTTCACATATAGTTGTACGCGCAAAATACAGGCACTATACACAGGTATGCTTATCTCGTTTGTTGTGAATGTCAGTGATCTTTTATCATAAAAACTTCATACAATGTGGAATTATTTCACTTCGGAGTCCGACACTACCGGCACATCGTCTTCTGTGTTCCCAACATTAATTCCATTGTGTTTTGTCGAGAAACGCGTTATCAGTTTAGAATATTCGGACCAAAAAAAATGGTTTATCGATGCTTATATATAATACAGACACAATTGAGCCGATAGTTAACGAACATTTCACTAATTATTCAACAGGAATATGTGTAACACCACAATCGATTCAATTAACTTTTGATTGAATAGTAATTGATGGGTAAACATCGAATAGAATGTGAGTTAATTGTGTTTGCCTTCGGTGTGAATCGTTTTATAAATCTCATAACCCCCTTGTGTATCTGCACGAGAAATATAGACATCGGCCGCTTCTCGGCCTTTATCTATATTTTTTGTACAGATACCCGAGGGGTTACAACCTATACTTATACTGGATACCATCGTAGCTACGAGAGCTAGCAGAATTAAACGTAGATTCAATTCAGGTATATGCGAGCCAGACTAATAATTAACTTGTAAATCTATTTCGGAGTGAGTTTTAAAACAGATTGACGAGACATTTATACACAATCCATATAATATTAGAATTGGTCGAAATGTATATTGCCATTACCAACGAAGTCATCCCATGCACCTGACCATCACACCTTCCTCTCCAGTGTCAACCCATTCAGAAATTCTGTCAAACTTCCAGCTTTATCAAACGTGTATCGAAAAGGAATAAATCCAATAATCTGCTGGCAAAATCACAAATCGACGCTGGCGAAAATAGCAGCGAAACCAATGTGTACTATACCTCCGACGACGTTCACAGATCCGATTTTGGGGAAAACAAGAAATCTTTCATATTTCTCAGATTCTCAAAATTGTTCAACTCCGTCACAATTTATTTCATCGCCTTTTATTGACAGTAACATTTCTTTTCCTTTGGTCTATTATTGCATAGAATCAAATCAAATCAAACGAAAGAAAGTCAAGACATACTACCGTATAAACTTGCGATCACTGTCTCCCTATCCGCATACTATCCTCAATAATTCTAAAACATTGTCAACTCACCAGAATATGCGCAAATCTGGATTATAGACCATAACATTTCGTTTGAAATGTCACACATGTACCTCCATTGCTTCTCTCCGCACATACAGGAACTCAGAAATGAATTCTGTTATAAAATCATAAACCTATTCGGAATTCCTATATTTTCATTCCTGGATTTACTCTCGCCGGTAGGATTCCTCACTTATGCATGTGGACCTGGAAGTCATCCTACTCTGGAATTCATGTGTGATGAGAAACGCTTATTTATTCATTGTCTCATATTTGTGAGTGTCCGTTGCTCCATCTGACCAATACAAAAGGTCAACCAACCTCATATAGGTGAAATTGATTTAGTTTGAATGTCACTGCTGTATTCATAAACATGTATATACCTGTACAAATATCTCTCCTTCAAGGAGGCAATAAAACATCTCTCTTATCCGACCTCAACTTGTCGTACGGGAATATCGCAAGTACCGCAATTCTAATCCTAAAAAATTGATTGGTCTCCCTTTATAATCACTACTTACACCTTACAGACAGGAAACTGATAACCGCTTTTCGTCGGTAGGTTTTGCTAGTTTTCGTTTGACACTATTTAAATGTACATCAAAAGAAAGGATATTTAATCGCTAATGAGACACAATGAAGTACATTGTGACTGAGAAGACAACTTTGAGAATCTATAAGGAATACCATAAAACAATCTTGCCAACGTACAATGACCTGTTCCTCTACACATATTATACCATGTACGATGATGTACCTTCACACATTTACAATAGCTTTTACTTATGGTGTATTTACATTGCTGTATATATCTATATCCATATATGTGTGAGGTCATATATCGCAGATTACTGCGACAACAACATGGTTAATCAAAATGAATGCGCGCTGATTGGTAATCTGGTAATTGACAATTCACTGAGTTGTGTCAGTTTTGCCCCGACAAAAAACAATGAATCGACTTTTAGCAGACCAAAGCAATTTAATCTTGCACCAGTTGAACCATTATCAACTGGATCATGGTTCGAAGAATGAATGAAAGGCGCATGAGAACAAATCACATATGAAAACAAAATAATAGTGTATATACATGGACACATATATAATTTATAGGGTTACTTCATCTACCAGTACAAATGTTCTCCCTTATACACTGTGAAATACATGCGTTACATTGAGTTGCCTGTCGTAATGACTCCTTGTTGAAATCCATGCCAACAGCGACAATGCTAGTGATATTAACTAATTAATACCATGTTTTATATTATCAATGAACTATTTAGGCTCATCTAAAGTTTATTGTAATTAAAATCCGAATATTTCGCCAGATATATGGAAAATAAGAGATGGTCATGCAGTAAATGTCCACCAGCTCAGCGGTGCCGCGGAGAGATGCCTGGGTCGATCGGGCCCCGCTCCACACGCTGCATTTGTCTCGCGTGGAGCGGGGTGTGCTCCACCAAGACGCCCGGTGAAGTGGTATGGGTCTGTCAAAAGAATTGCCTCACGTCTGTCTCAACTCCCGACGGATTAAATATCAACTCAACCGGAAAACCATTGAAATTATTTACAAAACATATATTTTACCCTTATTTGATTATTCAGACGCCGTCTGGGACAATGCCTCAAATTATGTTAGAGAAGCTTGACTGGCTTCATGTCGACGCTGGACGGGTGGTCAGTGGTATCGCCCGTTCTGCTTCGGACAACGCGGTATTGCAGGAGGTCGGATGGCCATCACGCAATAAACGACGTCAACTACATAAACTGCAGGCACTCCATAAAATAATCAATAATCTAGCACCCTCTTATCTAGCCAATACACCCCCCCCCCAGATCACACGAGGTTGCAGATTATAATTGGAGACCCCCGGTAAATTTTACTCATACTATTGCAATTCTGAAACAATCCTTTTTTTCAGCCATGGTGTAATAAGCTTCCCAAAGTAATCACCAATGCTGATCAATCTTCTACCTTTAAAACCAACTTGTATCATATAGATCCCACAATCAGCCCCCTTCTACATTTCTATGCTGGACGCAGGAAATACAACATTTTTCATTGTCGCATACGTAATTTTTGCAGTGAACTCCGATGTGATATGTTCAATAATTATATCGCTGACATCCCCGCATGCTCATGTGGAAATCGATCTGAAGACGCTTATCACTATTTCTTCATGTGCCCCTTGTACCAACGTGAGCGCTCAGTTCTCTTTGAGAACCTAGACCGCGTAAATCTCAAAGTAAGCCATATTTCAGAACTCATGTGTGGATTACCTTATCTCTCGTCCCAACAAAATATGAAACTATTTTCCACCACACAGCAATATATTGCAGCGACTAAGCGTTTTGACCCCTAATGCTTATATTTATCTTGTTTGCGAATCTATACTTGCTTCCGGAATTTAACTTTTACCTCACAAGTGGACAAACCTCCCATTCAAACATCTCATTCTAATTTATCATCTGTATTACCTTCCAGAGCACAACAATAACAAAATAGAGAACGAATCAAGTGTACCATTATATTTTACAACCAACATAAAAGTGCTTAGAATAGATAATATATTGGCACTTGTCAATCATTCCAACATTAATAAAATAGTGACATTCTTAAAATACAAATTTTCTCACAGATAAGAAGCAATCTCATGTTGGATCATCTCTAGAAGGCGCTACACACTATATATCCCATAACTTCTCACCATGTAAATAAGTTTGTACCGTCATCTTGATCACATGTGTGTTACAATATTGTATTAGGAGAGGGGCTTCATAAGTTGCAAAAACTTTTGCCCCAATCCCTTTTGTATATTTTGCAAATAAAATAGGTTTCAAGTCAAGTGGTATGGCGGGGTGGTGGGAATGAGTGTGTTACCACAGTGGTTGGTAGTCGTGGGTAGATTGGAGCTGCATGCATTTTTTGGACTTCCAAGAAATGTGTGCGGCTTTAATATGCTCAAGGCTACCTGTTGCTGCTGGGAAACATATTACAACGCACGCGTGTAACCTTTAAATTATATGCATATATGTTAATTGATGTCTAAATGTCATTAATTGATTTACATAGACAATAAACTTGATTGATTGACCGCGACTTATAACGCACACCATTTTTGCTCAAACGAACGAAGCTTTCTGTGTGCATTTGTATATTAACCCCTTACACTATAGTATGCGTGTAGAACTGTATACATATCTATATCAATGTAAACGGACCCATAAGGTGAGTACACGCATACATGCATTTTATCTATCCAAGACACATTTATTTTACATGGCCACACTTGACAACTTGACACTTGACAACTTTAATCACACCCCGCGAGCGGTTCACGGTTAACAAGTTTAGGACGTGAAACGAATATACCCTTTTCCTCAAAACATTACATGCAGGATCAGGGGGGGGGGGGTCGGAAAAACATTTCAGGCACGTATGGCATTTTTTCCCTTTCGATCATTTTTTGTACCCACCCACCCCCACCGCCAAATTTTTTTCCGTTTTCGGCAGTTTTTTCCGACCATTTTTTGACACCCACCCCCCCTTTTAACACTAAAACAGAGATTTGCGGGGGGAAATTCACTGTAAACAGCTGTATATGAATTTCTGTGCATACTATTTATCATGAATGTTAACATGGACATGTAAATAGGAATGAGTAATTTTGAGGTAATTCGGCCAAAAAAACATGGTTGCCAGCGGCCATCTTGGATTTCAAAATTTGCAACAAAATACAACACGATAACTGCCTGCAGTCAGTTTACCAGTTAGAATTACATTATTTCTCTCATTCAAACTGATTCAAAGTGGTTTTGAAGCCCAACTCATTGCCAAAACACTAAAAACAAGCAGGAATTTTTTTTTTTAGTTGCGGAAAAAATTGCTTGTTCGTGGCTTTGACCACCCACCCACCCCGGCATACGTGCCGGAAGAAATTTTTTCACCCCCCCCCCCTGGCAGGATGGGAACAAATATATCAGTTTCCCACATAATTCACTTGTTATCAGCGAATGATTCTTTTTTAAATAAACACTAACATGTATTCAAAATAGGGCTATCACTCCGGTGAGGAGTCCAGAAAGATGTAACCTATTTTGGGCGTCACGTATGGGGTCGCTTGTTGTAATTCGTGACGTCATTGTTCCAAAATGGCCTCGCCCAGTAGCCCAAGTCGTAGACATGTTTCAGTTGGCAATCATCATGACAAGTGAATCTTGACCTCTTTATTGGAAGAAAAAGATGCGGGGGGAATTTAAATATTCCATATTTGTAAATTACATTTGATTGAAAATATTGCATGCAGACATCTCGAATACCGACATTACAACCCCAAACACATACTATTCCGAAAATGAATTGCCATGTCAACTGGTCGAAATTTGGTGGTATATGTATACCATTTTTTAAAAAGATTTATAGACTACAGATGTATGATTATTAACCAAGGCTAGTTTCAGATGTTGCCAAATATTCCTGGATCATTTAACTTTCGAAATAATTTATATTTGATTCAAAAAGTCGCAAACTTATCGTCATGTAGCGGAATTATAGCCCACAAAGACATACATTTCCGAAAATAGGTTGCTATGAGAACCGGTCGCAATGATATCTACCCAAAACTTCTAGAACATTTGCAGAATACGGGTGTTCACACATATAGTATGAATTGTCATGCGAAGTAATCTACCATGGCAAACTGTCTGACCCAACATTAAATAAACTCATAAATTACTTTAAAATATATACAAGTAAAGTATTTCTCGTCTGAGTAATTTCTTCTAGAAACAAATGGCATCTCAAACGAATTAACGGTTAGAGACACACGAGTTCAAACTCTCTGCCATCGCGAGATTTAAGTAGAGTCAAAAACATGTCTCCCCTTACGAATGCAGTCTTTGTGATTTGATTAATGCACGAACGCCAAAAGCGACACATATGGCATGTACAAACTTGCTATAGAACATTTTTGACCACAATGCGCGTTTGTCTCGAAAGATTCAAATCGCTGAGGAACTTAGTTGAATGTATCCGTCCGAATGACCCGGGCAAGAAAGTATAACACATTATCTTTTACTTAAATACATGTAGCTACCCCGTCAGGTAGCTTTGGGCATCATATATAGTCCCCTGCGTCGGGGAAATCCTGATTTACGACTTCTATAAATATCAAGAGAAGACTGGTAATAATTTAAGTAGAACGTCCATCAAATGGCGGGTTATCCCACGAACATTTATTTTAAGTGGCCTCAGTCCAAGAGCCATGCATTCTCTACATTATGAATTAATTGGTACTAGAATTTCTTCACATATGTTATCACTTGTTTATATGTAATGATCTCTTATATCAATTATTAAAACTTGAAAGTTGCGAACACTCAATGCGGTCAACACGTCGGCAATGATTGGGTTGTCAGTTGACACATATTGCATTGTATATATATGGTCCATGTAAAGCGCCAAAGACACGATTTATAGAGGATCTCACATGCGTTTCTATTTTATACGGAATTTATCAACCGAGTTCAATAAATTCGATTTGAGTCGAGGTTTACCGAGGCTCAAATAGAATTTAGTGGACGAGGTTGATAAATTACGTATAAAATAGGACGAGTGTGAGATACTTTTTATCAGATGATCAAATAAACGCGAAGCAATGCGAAATATCAACCGAAAACAACGATAAAAAACCCAGCGATCGCAAGTCATTTGAAGAACGATGTGACGTCATCTCACGCGCTGATATTAAACGTGTCTCTTATCGATAATTATGAAACTGCTTTTATGGGCAAATTATGTGATAAATACATATTACTCATGTCTGTAATACTGTATCCACACTGAGCGCGACCGATTTGACGAACGTTGTATATTTTTAAGCATATACGATGACCGATCGTCGCTAGATATAGATGCCTTATGCAGACATGATCCTAGTACCATAAATAGGCAGACATTGCAGACATTTTAAACGCTCTTTCTCTAGTTGTTTTCCAAATGTGACCACCAACCTATGATCAATGGGAACTTGTTACTCATATATATAGATGCCATTCGCATTCTACAGAAATCACTCGTTGTTATATATGAATTACATGTCAATATTTCCATTAACTAGTTTTTACTTAATTTTAACCAGGTTATGAGATTCAACGGGTGCGATTTCAATACAGACCTCATTCGGCGATTTGAAACGCCGCAACCAATTAAAATCCACCAGTTGCCGACAGTTGCAGAATTTGAAACGTTCACGCTGAATGATGTGCTCGTCGATGAAGTAAGTCAAAACGAGTTTTAAAATAAATTTCAATAAAAAATTACTGCGTTTATAAAAGTTATCAGTGTTAACATGAATCGGATGTGCTTATCGACGCTTTTTGTCCACTTCGAGTAATCACAATCTGGAATTGACAAAATTGTTTTGAATTAAAGATATATATATATAACCAGTTTGGTATTTACCTAGGGGACAGCTGATCTGAAGATATTTAAATCAACTGATGATAACCGTACTCTTATTTAAAACCCAAAATTGTCTGCACAGACTCCTAATATACATATCTGATATAAACAATCACATATGCCATTAGGGCACCGGTACGTTCATACGCTGGAAATATTGCACTGCAAAAATTCCACATGCAAAGGTTATTTTGTTTCGGTTCTGTTAACTGGCATTTTTGCCAGCTCGTGCTGAGTCTAGCTGGTCAGCAATTAACGGTAACACATGATAACGGCGTATACATCCCTGTCGATGGCCACAACACAAGGCCATTGTCTCTGTACCGTCCTTGATAAGATCGCATGGGATCGTGGTGTGTTCTCTGATTCTCATGCACACAAGTGATGCGGACCGGACCTTGGGTGGTCCGTTCCACTGCCAAGGCGGTCCGGTCCGTTCTGGTCCACGCCATTTCGATCCGCTACACACGCCTGGACCAGTCCAAAACGGTCCGGTCCACCTATAATGGGCTATATGTTAATAAATTTTGTTTTCTCAAAGTTTTTACTTTGTATAGTACAAACTATAATGTCATTGAGTTCAGTGGATTGTAATGAGTCCATATATGTTAAAAACTTACATTGTTTGCCGACTGTATACGCATCATATTGTCTGTGTCCGGCGGGATATACTGGAAACTATGCACGATACTAGCATTTCTAGTAATGCTAATTTAACATGCACCAATTAAATGCATTGGACAGATTATAGCTAGGGCCATAATTTGTTATAACCAATCTAACATGGCACTTAACTGACCGTATGCAAAAGTATCATACTTATTTTCATTAAATTGAAATTTAAACGAAATGACTATACTGATGAAAATTATACAAATGTGTACTAATATGACTACTACATTAATATTGGAGTCTTGGAGATTGTGATCGCTGATTGCATAGTCCTGACAATTAGTTATATACCCAAGTACAACTACTATTGGATTAATGTGACAGTCTTGTCTTTCATTATGAGTAAATTGATATGTACAATATACATATATACATTGTTTTCGAGACATCAAACGTTTAATAGGTATTAACCACTTGAATGCGTCAATAAATCATTGCGAATTAATAGGACGGCAAATGCGCAATAATATTTGCGTTAGTTTATTATAACTGAAGTAAAATAGTGGAACCGACCGGAGAGTACCGGACCGGCGGCAAAAAGCAGTCCGGTACAGTGCAGTCACGCCTGGTCCGGACCGGACCGCGGTCCACCGCGGAACGGACCGTCCAAAGCGGTCCGGTCCGCATCACTAATACACACACGCATATAAGTTACGGAACTCCGTTATGTGAGGATATGGCGTGTTACAAAGAGTACCAAAAAGTGATGCTTCCA
The DNA here is from genome assembly GCA_032622095.1 of Siphonodentalium dalli. Classification (NCBI taxonomy): domain Eukaryota; kingdom Metazoa; phylum Mollusca; class Scaphopoda; order Gadilida; family Siphonodentaliidae; genus Siphonodentalium; species Siphonodentalium dalli. Next base: position 300,602,743 of record CP136063.1, read on the forward strand.
GAGACACGCACGTGGGAGCTATAGGGGAGGTGCTGCCATAACTCACTAAGTATCCATACATTGTTTCAAATGTACTTACTTCAGTGAGCGTGTACAAATTCTCAATTGTTATATTACTCAATTCAAATCAAGCTTGGGTTCTAATACGTGCCAATACCATCTATCAAGATTGCGATATCGGTGTAATTTTAGTGGTTTAAAAATGACTGCTTATGTCGTCGTGTTTGTAGGATGTGGTTTAACAGTAGGAATAATCATAATGGGAGGTTAGTCTTTGGCATTAATACAGCATATAAGGGCCTATAATATTGATACCAGTTGAATAACACTATATTGTGTTCTTTTGATTAACTTGTATTACTATTTGTTTTATTTCTTTGTTTTGTTTAGCATCAACAACACGCCCCCAATCGTTTTTCTTAACTTATTGTTTTGTTTAACACGAAGACCAACGAGTTTCTGACTAAACTTATTGGAATGACAAGTAATGAGTTTGGAATAACACCCTGGAAGATTGAATTCCGGTTGTTTTCGTTGATCAAAGTGCGAACCCACCATCTCATGTCTAGGTGACCATTATTGTACTCACATGAGTAGCATCACGGCGAGATAGCTGGTCGTGGCAATATCACATTACAATATGTCAAGTGACATTATTTTGACTGGCCTAAGAATACCAACACGCATCGTGTTTTAATATATTGCAAACAGCTCATCAATCACGCAAAACGGCTGTGGTCTATTGATCGCTATACTAACGCCAATTTGACGGCAATACCACCAGCGAGGGACGCCGTTGTTGTAGCTAAAAATTTAACTAATCCCTCCTCCCCTTCAATCCCAAATTTATTCGAAACATTTTGGAAAATGTACATAGATGTTTAGATTCACATGTTGATTAATGTAATCAAATATTAATGATTTTCAACCTTCTGTTACTCTTTGAATGACTCCGGCATTCAAAATAAAAATTTCTCTCATTAATATATTTAACTATTATTGAGTATTAATAATTTCATTGTTTTTATATCCAAATCGTTTCAGATACTTATTACAGGCAACCGCACGGCACTAAAGATTAAGAAAACGATCAACGACCGAGAAATAACCGAGATCTTATTCTGGCTGGGGCAGTCCCAACTGCCGAAAACATCGGAACGGTAACTAAACTACAGTTTCATATTCATCAGACCTTTTTCTAAATGTAACTATTTTTAGACCCATCAAGAATTATTATACACAAACGTCTTCCTCGAGGAAACTCATAATCATACCTTTCTCAGAATTTGTTTAGATAAATATATTTATAAAGCTTGCATGCAACATTCTCTTTTAATCTCTTATTCATCCAGGCCAACTCAGAATATCAAATTATATATGCATTTCCCCAGACAAAATCGCCTTCGCTATCTTTTTAAACTGCACCGGGGCGGCCACTATACTTCTCGACGGAAAGATCACTTTCTGCAAAAGGAAGCATTGCATCATGAACACCAGACAATATATTCAGATATCCAATTTCAGTCGGAGCGAAACAACTCGCGTTCAATATTGGGTCACTCATCAAATTGACTGCTACTCTGCAAATTTAATTTAAATTATAACCCGTCAGTGTTTGTAGCTTCCAATATCTAGGCCAGCCCAAAACCGAACATATAATATTTCAAACCATAATATGCCCACATGCTCGTTATTTCAATTACATTGATTTACGTTCTAAATCAGCGTAAATAACGCACGAAACAGTCGTATATGACCATACTCATATTAGAAATCGGTCCCTATCTGGCGCATTTGATTCACTATATACAAAACACGCCCATATTGGCATTATTGTTTCATCGACATAACTTGCCAGATTTACGCTCTTTATATTGTGGTTTCAATGCGGTCCGCACCATTCAACGGACTAACTGTATACGCTTATTATGGACTTATTTTATTTCAAAACACTGTTTTCGTGCCACATTTACGTTCATATAGAGGGTACTTCAGATTCAAATAACGCCAATTTGGTTTTTTGAAATAATTAAATATGAATTAACATATTTACATGAGAATATGTCGCAAGTCCCCTTATTTTGTGGAAGTGTGGCGTAGCATTATTTTATTTTCCGTTAATGTGAGTATCTTTGATTTAACGCAATCAGTTCCTCCAGCTTAATTTATATCTACCCAATATTCCGAATGAGTATACTAACTTCTTAAATAACATTTATGTGGTCTATAATACCAGCTCAATTCTCAAATTTAATTTTCAGAATTAACATCACAAATTTGAAAAGAGAGAAAGCAAATTTCCATACAACTTTGAAGACCAAAATCTCGCAAGTTGCGGTAATGACTAAAACTATTTTGCGGTGCAAAATTAGAGAGTATGAAGAAGAAAGGTATAGTCGATAACTTTTTATTTTTGTATCCCCATTGCACACCCATGTAGTAACAATTCTAAAGATGATAAGTTTGATTGAACTGCGCTATACATTTCAGTTGGCATTGGAATTTTGCTTTTAATTTTTTCTAAATAAAGATGAAATATATCTTGCTACAATACTGTTTTAAACGCCTTCCGAATAAACAAATAACATCTATACGAATCTAAGGAACATGTTTGTAAATGATTCTATCGATTAATATTGATTATATTTCGAATATATTCTAGTATAAACATGTATTATGTGTTATCTAACAGCCCATGGTGTTTGCCCTTAACAGACCACAATTTATACTGTAATTATCTCAGCATTAAATGTTCATTAGATTCATTGTCTCCCGTCTTTGTAATAAAGTTAATTATAACACGTGATATTGTTTTCCACCACCCCCTCCATGATTACATGTACACCGTACCTATTCACCAATGTGTTCTAGTGGTATACATGCTATACTGTTCAATTCATTTATGTACATGGATGTATACATATATTTTTTTTTTACGCAATTCTACTAACGGCTATGGTGACTTGATCATAAATAATCTATCTATTTACAACAACACATGGAATACATCTGAGACATTCGATAATCGTTATTTTATCTCTATCGCTATTTTATTCCGCCTGAACAATCTGTTATAAACATGTATATATATACTAGAAGCTGACCCGACTTCGTCTGGGCGTTGACCTTGAATTGTCCATTTTGAAGGTCAAGTGGGATCACGATTTCACCAGTCCCAAAACACTGCCCGGACAAAAGTACCCGACAAACGTGCTCATCGAAATCCATCCGGTTTTACCCGATTTAAACTTGAATTAATCATTTTGAAGGTCAAGGCGGTCGAGGTCAGGCAATGTCTGGCATCAGTACGGCTGAATAATGTTTAGACGTTTCCGGTTTTGTCGGATCTCGAATTTTAAAAGGATAAAACATTTGTAAAACTGATTTGAAAGCGAATTTTTGCACAAAAATATAAAAAAATTATCCATTCAATTGTGCTATAATCTAACAAAGTGACATTATATAACTGTGGTTAGTGTCCTGTGCACTGTTAACATATCCTGAACATATCCGACCAAGATTCCATTATGGTGCGATAGTCTGAGCATATAAAATAAAGCATTTTAGTCGGTTGTATACCGTCGAGTTTCTGTCTTTGCGACGAAACCGGAAACGTCTAAACACGAGACGGCCGTACCGATACCAGACAGTGGGTCAGGTCGGTCACGACTCGACCCGTCCAAAACACTCAGTGGGGCAAAAGTAACCCTATGTATCAACTTTCGTGGAAATCCCATCAAAATTCGCGATTTGACCTTGAATTGACCATATTACAAGGCCAAGGTCACGTCGCACCGGCAAATGCTTATTGGACTTCCCATACGAAAGTTCCATCGAAATTCCGTTATATTCGTGACCTTGACCTTGAAATCTGGTCATTTCAAGGTCACGTCGCACGGACAAATTAACAGGCCCATACCACTCCCCGGCCGAAAATACCCCCCCCCCCCCCCACATACCAAGTTTCATCGAAATCGGCTGTGCCGTTTTAGAGTCCATCGCGAACAGACACATACAGACGCACACACATATCTTCCAAAATACATAATACACTAGCAGGTTAGCCCGCCACTGGCGGCAATAGTCAGAAACATGACAATTTTTAAGTTTTAAAGGGGTACTGTACCCAAGATGTTGTTGGTTTATATAATCCCCGAGTCGGAGAATAAGGTAACAACTTTTCCATTTTTTGAAAGTCTGTTGAGTACGAAGTATTGTTACGGATGGCAAATTTACCGGAATGCAAAAATACAAATTGTCGTTGTCGAGTAATTTTTGTAAAGTGTTCAACCAAATGAATCAAATAAACATTATATTATATCCCTAGTAGTCCCATATACTCATTTAAGTTAGTGTACCGTCACTAGTCAATGAGTGGCTTGGGTTTTCTCCCTGTATAAACATAATGTTTCAAACGATCGTGTGTGCAATTGTTTTCCTAATCCAGTATCCCTCAATTATAATTTGATTACGTTTTGTACACGGAAATTCGAATTTTAAGAGACGCCATTTTATGGCTGAAGCCATAAAATCAATTTATATTAAATTATTAACTTTTAAATTATTAACTTTTAAATTATTAAATTTTAAGATAGCCTATTAACCTGAACGTTTACAGAATACATCTTCGACTCAAATTACTTATATTTCTATATAGTATCGATAATAGATCGTTGTTATCACCGGGAATTTATTGAAAATGGCGTACAGTACCCCTTTAATTAATTTTTTGAATTAATTGTTTTAATTAAATAATTTAATTTTTGGTTTTTAAATTTTACCCGAGGTTGGTCAGAAAATTCGTACCCGGGGCAAGATACATTCACATACCAAATTTCAAGTCGATAGCTCCACCGGTTTCCGAGATCTCGTCTGCGCATGCGCGAAGCTGGCGTCGCACGGACTCGGCGACCCGATAAAATTTGTATCCGGGGGCAAGATACATTCACATAGCAAATTTCAAGTCGATAGCTCCACCCGTTTGCGAGATAACGCATTCTTTGTTTTTCAATGAGTTAATTCATGGTACCCGTCCTCCCCGTCCTAAACTTCAGAGCGGACAGTCAAATAATCCCGTCGTGAAATCCCTCTCAATAATATTTCGAGCTCTTAGATCAATTCTGCCTTTTTAGTTGCATTTCGTCCTCATCCGTATTTCGGACGCATGGGTCAGTCGTTTAGCCACGTCCATTGGAATCCGCATCGGACGCATAGGGTATCGTTTAGCCACGTCCATTGCAATAAAGAGCGTTAATTGTTAAAACCTCCGTATAAGGTATAGATAAAGAGCGTTGTTGCCTTAACCCCGCCGTGCCTTTGCGGTGATTTGGGAGTGAATAAACGGTTCTCAGAGCTTCTCGAAAACACGACTACGGCGATGTCGGTGGGATTTTACACTTACAAACGAAATTTGATCTCAATCTGTACACGCGTTTTGGATTCTATGAAGTACATACACACACATATATATATATATATATACGAAGTCTCAAAATATATAGTACTAGAAGGTGACCCGACTTCGTCCGGGCTTTGACCTTGAATTGTTTATTTTGAAGGCCAAGGTCAAGTGGGGTCACGATTTGACCCGTCCAAAACACTGGGCGAACAAAATTACCCGTCGAAATCCATCCGGTTTTACCCGATTTGACCTTTTAACCCGATTTGATTTCCACTCAAGTATATAAACGCGCCACATTTACACACGTACAGATAAATTTTACGCAGGTTGAGCGTTAACGTGATCTAACGTTATGAACTCTAACGACGTCATAGAAGTTAAGCATTGTTTTTACCCTGACAGAAGATCGTACCACTTCTTCTTAATAATTGAGGCAGATAACTAAAACGGATACATGCATATTATATATCGTTGGAAAGAGGAAGCCACACAGATTCTAACCGTGCAAATTATATGACTGGCAATTTATTATTCGCGCTATATCGAATCGATTTGTGAGCACCGAACTGAAATATATTAGCGCAAAACGGCGTAAAAACAGATTTGACCTCGGCACGTGAAAAGTTGACATCGGATCTGAAAATCAATAGGCCTATGTTACTCCTGACCCGAAAATACCCCCATATACCAAATTTCATCGAAATTGGCTTAGCCATTTTTGAGTTCATCGCGATCAAACACACAGATCTTCCGAAATTTATAATAGACTAGCCGATGAGCCCGACGTTGTCAGGGCTATTAAAAAATCACATTTCAAGTCGATAGCTCCACCCGTTTCCGAAATCTCATCTGCGCATGCGCGAAGCTGGCGTCGCACGGGCTCGGCGGCCCGATAAAATTCGTATCCGGGGCAAGATACATTCACATAGCAAATTTCAAGTCGATAGATCCACCCGTTTCCGAGATCTCGTCTGCGCATGCGCGAAGCTGGCGTCGCACGGGCTCTGCGACCAGATAAAATTTGTATCCGGGGCAAGATACATTCACATAGCAAATTTCAAGTCGATAGCTCCACCCGTTTCCGAGATCTCGAATGCGCATGCGCTGCATGGGCGTCGCACGGCTCGCCAATACGACAACGACCACCGCTTGGTTAAACTACGCACACGTACCAAGTTTCGTCTCGATCGGTCGAGAATTGTAGATTTGTTTTAATGACGGACAGATTGTTTCAAAATATATATGAGACTAGCCGATGAGCCCGACGTTGTCCGGGCTATTCAAAAACCAAATTTCAAGTCGATAGCTCCACCCGTTTCCGAGATCTGTTCTGCGCATGCGCGAAGCTGGCATCGCACGGGCTCGACGATCCGATAAAATTCGTATCCGGGGCAAGATACATTCACGTACCAAATTTCACATAGCAAATTTCAAGTCGATAGCTCCACCCGTTTCCGAGATCTGGTCTGCGCATGCGCTGCGCGGCCGTCGCACGGGCTCGCCAATACGACGACCGCCTGGTCAAACTACACACACGTACCAAATTTCGTCCCGATCGGTCGAGAATCGTAGATTTGTATTAATGACATACATACAGACATACAAACAGACAGAGGTCTTCAAAATATATGAGATAGAAGACTATAGCAGGTTAGCCCGCCACTCGCGTGGTTTGTCAGAAACATGACTTTTTTTTTTATTAATTGATTTTTTTTTTTTTTTCAATGAGTTAATTGTGCATTTTTTGACCCGATGAAGTTAGCCCTTCCTATGAACGACAGAACGACAGACAACGCATTCTTTGTTTTTCAATGAGTTAATCCATGGTACCCGTCCTAAACTTCACCGTTCCTAGGAACGAGACTTTTTAATGAAGAGAAATTATGATACCGTCCTTAAAAGTGGTATGATTTTTTTGTATCCTGCCCGTGGCCATTGAGCAGCCCCTAACGGAGGTTGTCCACCCTTACGAGATGGTCAATAGTCCCCGCAAAGAGCGCACAACCCCGCCGTGAACCGCATCATGATCACCAACGCGACGTAATTTTGTTTGGTATCATGTGTTGCGTTAAAAAAAAAATAGGTCGATTCTGTCATACCGTATATACACATATATTTATATACGGAAGTTTCAAAATATATAGCATAGATATATATCCAACTTGATCCTTCACACTATAGAGGAACGTTAGAAATATGATTAATATTAATTAATGCAATCATTTCCGGGCAGCAATCGGATAATAAGTATCATATTATATGAATATGTCTCGTGTGAAGGGGTGTGCCCCCCCCCCCACATGGCGCCCGGTGAAGTGATATGGCAGGGGTGGTGTGACTGAGGGTGTTACCACTGGGGTTGGTAGTCGTGCGTAGATTGGAGCTTGCATTGTTTGGAGTTCAAAGAAATGTTTGCGGCTTTCTAGTTTGCTCGAGGTTGCTTGCTGCAACAAACGATGCGCTAACACTAATCAAATTTAGCACACGTAACCGCATAGACTACCCGTTGAAGTAGGTGACTGGACTAGAGCGCTGGCAGAGCACAGAACGTGCACATTTTGCGATAACTCCGAGATCGGAGACGAATTTCATGTTCTTAAATACCCGAAATTTAACTCCCATCAGATCTAGATACATTGCTCCGTACTACTACACAAGATCCAACATGTTTAAGTTGAGTCAACTGATGAACAACCGAAAATCACGGGGTACACGCGGAATTGCTAGAGTGGTCTCTGAAGTAAATAATCTTATATCTGAAATCCCAATGCTATGACCTGTTCACAATCCACATTATATGTGTAGATGTTTGTCACACACTTACCACCACTAATCTGACGTGATGAAGTTTGTCCAAATTCAACCAAACCCCAAATGTTGTTGTCGTTGCTGATCGTAGTATTGAACATATCTGATATGAACCATATTATACTTCAATGATTTTGTTGTTGTTGATGTTTTGATAACACCGCTGCGTCGTATGAAATAGCTTTAATTATGCAAATGAAATCTCCGGACTCCAAACCCCAGAAAAACCAATGAACTTGAAAATGGGGATCAAGCGACCTTAATTTTGAATCTGTTCGAAAAATACGTAAAGCTCTGTTGGCTCTTGTTTGCAGAATAAAAGTATATAACTACCAACGCAAAACAGATACAACTTATTGTAAAAAGCATTAACAAATTAAAAATGTTATCTTGCGATGAAAAATCACGGTCACTTGATCCTCAAGGTTACACTGGTGTAAATGTTTTCCATAGGCTTCAGTGCTAACGTTTTAGCGTCTGCTGTTGGCTATATAAATATTGGGTCCAAATTTTCTTTTAATTATGAAATTGATATTCGGAAACTTTTTACACAAAACAATCATGTCTGTCTAGCAGGGAATAAGCCTTTAAATCTTGTTTTCGTAACTAGTGTCAGATCCGCATAAAAATACACTGTCACACCAAAAAATTCAAACATCACTACAAAGGGTTAATTCCTGTGCCAATGGCTATTTTACCTATGGGAAATCATAGGAAAGAGGTGTGATGATTTTGTTATGCCAAAAGCACACAAGGCTATTGACCAATCGGGGCCCAGTGTCTATTTTATTCTCTCCTGGGTGTCTATTTTATTCTGTCACTGGGAACCTTATTTACACCCGAGTATCCGGGACTCCATCATATTGTAAAATACATTTTGTTTGTTTGTTTGTTTTTTTTTACACTTGATTCTACTGACAAAATTATACAAGTAATTTAATCGGTCCATACTTACTTTTAGCGGAGTCGATATTGTTGAAATTACGGTAACCCCACAGCACTCGTGTCCGCATACGCGCCATTCTTTTTTCAAATCAGACACTCTCATTAAATGACGATACTCCCTTAATGCTGACAAACGCACACACAAAATCAAGATATTTTTCAAAAGTAGAACACGAATATGAGTATCGGTCCATCGCCTCTCATGTATCACGGTAACAAGCATGTAAACCACAAAACCTGAGATGCAACTTTTAAAGTATAGTAAACGTTCAACGCGCAACACACATTTATTCAGAAACTGTGAAATGTCATCAACGACGTGACACGAGTGAATGGGTGGCTTTCAATTTACTCTTCAGGTCAACGGATTAGCACGAAAAATTAATGTTACTGCTGCACGATTCTTGTTCGCCCCGTCTGACCCAGATTTGTGTAAACGTTGTATGTGCTGTTCGTCTTGCAAACTAGGGATATTTATTAATGGAATGGGGTGGTATGCTGTCGAAGGCTCAGGCTTAATGTATGACAACATATCATGGATATGGTACCAGTAAATGAACAATTACAAATCATATGGAGCCCCTAATGCATATCTAAAGTGTTAACTTTTATTATCGATTTAATACCTACATAAATATGTATGAATATGACTATTATATATAATATTGATGACCGACATGTTAGTCCTACTGTTTCTATGATTATAATTAACCATTGTTTGATATGCAGGCGGAGAGATGTCCCTAGCGCAAATCTGAAAAATACCATATATGACTTTGAGCGAAATCAAGCAAGAAATATAGATGTCGTGTAAAATTAAGAATGATGTAGAACTAACGCATAAAAATATGTATAACTACAACTCTGACCTCATGACAATATGCATAATACGCCATGTTTTTCTGTGTTTTTTATCATCTCCAATGAGGTGTGAATAAACCGGTTCCTCAATGCTTTAGAACGACTTGCACGTGCGCCGAGAACTCCTTTACCCTCTCTCTGTTGTGAACTGCGCATGTACCATATATATACGCCGGCCCGTCCTTCCCGTTGTAAAAGCTTAATGTATAGTTTAATTGTAATCGATACTGGGGTCGGTGTATGGCTTCGTGTATGCTCGAATATCAGTGAGTGGTGAAATGGGTTAATAAATAAAAATAATGGGGTGAAACATATTGCAACGCACGCGTGTAACCTGTATATTATATATATATATATATATATATGTGTGTTAATTGATGTTGTCTAATTGTCATTAATTCATTAAACTGGACAATGAACTTGATTGTTAAGAGGCCAGACAAGTGAGGCCCATTCGTCGGGTAAATCCTGATCAATACTTCTATAAATATCAAGAGGACTGGTAATTATTAAAATAGAACGTCCATCATATGAGTTATCCCACGAACAATTGTTTCAAGGACGGCCGTGTAAGTCGTGTTATGGACGACTGAGCAAGAGTTGGTTGGAGGAGGGGTGCTTTTAAAAAAAATGACACACACAGGTAGAGTGATCTCGGCAACAGTATTGTTTCCTTGATTACAGTGTGCACTGCCTGTAGTTTTTGCCGACATGATGTTGTGAGTCCCTCATCCATGCTTTAGAGCATAACTTTACCCAATGAGAACAGTATGTACCGGTCCATACTCATCCCCTCCCAGTCATTCCATACCCCTTTAGTTGGGAAGGCTGAAATCAACCAGTGATAGGTCGGATACCAACCAAACAGAGGCTTAGTTATTGACATTTTGGAAGTGAATTTCTCCATAACACGTATTGCCCGCCGCATGTGGTGATGCCAAAAATACCCAGATTTTAAAGCAATGAAACCAGTAGATTGGCAATATCGCAGATCACTGAAAACTGAGGGTTACAACCGCTAGACAAGAGCGTTGTCAAACAAACGCTATATTGCGTATTATCACGTCCAGGAATGGGATGTATCGGTACCACACATAAGTCTGAACTGGTCTCTGTTGATCAGAATCTGAATGTAGGAGCCCAGAACATTTATCAGACCAACCGGAGAGAGCTGTTTATGATCGTGCAAATGACAACACCATGTTCGGTGATGTGCACTGTCTGCTGCAGGACGAATGAAGGAACACTCCAAAGCGTAGAATCATCCCCATCATAAGCCGCATGCTATTCCGATGCCAGCAGGTTATCCTGAGACACGGTCGATACACGCAATATTGATTCATTGAATACAATCTGATTGTTATCTCTTTTTGTCATTTTTCAAATGCACCCCACTCCTATTAAATTGATGCTCAGTCAGTCGTAACACCGCGCACATGGCTGCCATTCGCATGTATGGTGTCTGTAGTTGAATGCAATAAGCGTTTGTGAAGTATCATAAAAATCCCCCAAATATCTCCGAAAATATTACATATTATATTACGGGGGACCACTGGGGTGGACTTTCTTTTTTTATGCGTTTAGATCTCCAGGATACTTTTTACAGTGAGCTTATTATAACGGGCTTTATTGAGTACTGCGTACATCGTAGTTTTCGCGGATTGGCATCTTCGATTCCTTTCCATTGCGAAAGTTCCTCGTTTGTTGAATGTCGTTCCGAGGCGTTTAAAATGATCAACGTGTTCAATCGTTTGGTCTTAAATCGTGAAAGTTTGTAGCCGGTGCTTCTCTTTCGGCGTACGTCCAAAAACGACAACATTTGATTTTGCAATGTTCACATTCAGTTTCCAACGTGTACAGCATACAGATAAATTATCTAGGGAATCCTGTAGCCTGCCACGTGTGTCGGTAAATAATACAGTATCATCAGCATATATTGTATAGGCACCAAACACAAGCGAAATCAACAAGTTTGTGAATTTGTAACCTATTCGACATAATTATGGCTTGCGTGTGGGTTGGAACTGAACTTATGATCCCCTGATATCTGCGATCACCGGTGTTTGACCTGCGTGCTAGTTGCGTGCTATTTGCGAATATCTGTCGCGTGATAAAAACCCATAAAAGCTGAACAGATTCAATATTTTCTTCAGTACTGATTTGGTCATCGAAGAGTCAACATGCACAGTACCAAAACCTGGCCATGCAGATGCCTCAAATTTGGACCTGCGATCACCTGCGTACCTCTTGTGTCCCTGTTGCGTATAATTGATCGCAGGCATTTGCAGAGAATTATTGAACATGTTCAAAAATTTCCAAACTTACTCTGAGTGTGTCTGCGATCAACTGCGTACTTCTTGCGTACTTCAAACCTATACAACTTATTAGTTGCACGTGTTGCGTTCGGAACTTATAACCACTACTTTTAATTCGCAACCATAAGGGCGCGTACACATGAAGCTGCAAGAAAATATCTGCAAGAAAATATCAGGTACAATTGTACTCTTGATATTTTCTTGCTGCAAAGATTACGCCCGTGAGAAAGCGGCGGGTTAGTTGACGTTGATTGAGCTCAATGTGACTAGTGTTAGTCGTGTGTGTTGAAGTGAATTACTGCGGACAAACAACCTATAGTCCATATCGAATATTCATAGAGTTATATCGGTGCTCTTAGGCCTAATATTAGACCATGGTTCGGGCCGGCCCGGTGTGCGAAATGTTTGTAATCTGAGCAAGAAAATCGCTAAATCCTATCATCTAGACTAGCCTCAATCATTCCTAGAGTTGGAAATTTCAAACCTGACACCCGACTTAGGCTGGAAAATTTACATCTGATGACAATTCCAATGACAATGTTGACCAAATGTATGACAATATTGTTTTCTTAAATTAACTCAGTGATTAACTAGCAGTTTTTTACTTTTGACTCAGGCTGGCCACGGGGGAGGGACCAGGACACAAGCTTTCAAAGTGTTGGAAATTTCCAACCTGTCACCCCACTGAGGTTGGAAAGTTTCCAACTGATGACCATTTCAGACCCAAAAATAGGAAAATATGCAAATATTGGTCCAAAAACAATTAATTCCCCCAAGAATATTTTTGAAAATCAAACTACAAGAACATTTTCAACCTATTGTTGGTGTGAAATTTCCAACTAATGTTTTGGCAGGTATGAAATGTCCAACTGTTGAAATTATTGACCAAAGTTGGGGGTGATCGAGACACACCAAGCCCCCCCCCTGTCGCCACGTCTCTGTATACACGTATATACATGTATATATAATACATCAGCGGTTCTGACAACCAATGTAAAATGGAAATGCGTAGTATATGTTGAAACAGACGATACTATTGATGGATCATAACTCGAGTGCTTGAATTGTTACGATCATATCCCTGCGAGATTAGTCAACGGATACCGATGGCCACCTATCAAGGTGAACACATATCACCAATTGGCGATAAAATATAAGCGCGCTGCCTTCGTCGGATATTTTCCGGTATTATTTATTTCATTGGTCAAGTAAGTCACATGGGGCATACCTGATATCTTCTTGCTGGCCATGTGTACGCGCCCTAAGCAACTGGTTATCGCTATAGTGTGAGGCTAACTTTAAATAGATACCAGTTTCCACTCCACTGAGCGAGCGTGTCTGTATGATCCATGTAAAACGCCGAATATACGATAATTGCAGAGTACATGCATATATATCCACACAAAAGCAATACCAATGCGAACTGGCAGATATTTCGCCTGATTAAACATTTCCACACCCGCAAGTAATGCCAATTCTCTTAATAAAGGACAGTTCTTGTTAAACGATTGAAAAAAAGACATGATGATTTCAGTTTCTTCTCATCTACCAACCGAACATGTGCATAAAATATCCATAACTCAATACAGTAACTTCTCTCCATCCCACTCGACAGCTTAAGTTGATTTATACACATTGTATTCCAGCAACAAACCACTTTGTCTCGTGGTCACCACTAAGGGACAAAGATTCTACATGGCGGTTGGAACGAAGTTAGATTTCGACAAAACCTACAACATCACGGCCGACAACGACCGAATAATGGCAATTGAAGAAACGTAAGTTATACATAGTACACATACATGCACGTTTGCTTATAATCAGTTAACTACTAACTTTAAAAGACACCTGCATAAGACTGACCAAATATGTAATATTATATACACTTATCGGCCGCGAATGAGTGAGACACGGGAATTTGTTGCCCGATCGGGACCTGGAATGTCGCCGAGGGGCGACAGGCACGAGTGTGACATTCCAGGTCGAGAGCGGCGACAAATCCCAATGTCTCACGAAAATAAGGGGGACTACCGTTTTATTATCTGAAAAGAGTACACACGAACCTCCTTTATAACAGCCATAACTGCCACATAAATTGTTTAAGGGTCAGATGCACGTTTAGTCCAAATTTCCTGGTGTTTCAAAATGTATTTTCTCTAAATCTATCATGAATATCTTTGTGAAATTTTGTGTAAGAGATTATTGTGGTACCATGCATAAGAACCATTGAACATTTGGTTATTATAATCTCATTTACGTTACTTTTATGGCATCACAAATCTTTAAAATTTCACTGTGTTCAGGCTCCGAGAACTACTGTAAAACATAGTTTTTTCGAAAGTGCATTTCATATATACATGATATCGTATCTGAAGATCATGAGACGAGACTTAATTTTTTTTATTCATGAAATTAAATAATTATTTTTATTCAGAAAGACAACTACCATAAATATTTTTTTATTATTGAGAATTTTCATGCCATGCTTGTTGGTCATTGAAAAATTGGGCTCTGTTGAGTTATGGGTCATAACCAAGTTAAATCTGATCACCACATTTGAACATTTGTTTTCATTGGGCTGGCATATTTGTGACGGCTTTATTCTTCATTATAATACACGGGGTATGATGCTATAGTATGCAATTGAAAAGCTAACTCAACATTATGACACAAATGAAGCCTCCTCTGATGGAGTCAAGACAATATGCTATTTGATGGTTGACATGTTGTTTGAAATTATAATTTTTTCTGGCAGTTCTTTGTATCTAAAGCGACAGAAACGAAACAAATATGTTCAACTTCTCAAAAGTATCAAAATCCATTTTTGTTATGGACTCTTTATAATTGCTCTGATTCTATATATAATGAAAATTATATGTAAAATTCAAAATATTTCACCAGATAGATTCAGAGAAATTGTCTATTGAAAATCACTTGCCATTTCTGGCTGGATTTACTGTGATTTATGATACAAAACGTGCGTCTCCCCTTAATCCAGTTCGAAAAGTTAATTTTATATTGGAATCCTCGCTATTTAGAAAATAAAACATTCATAATCTAGATCAATTAACATACCCATCATTTGCGCAGCTATTCTCTGATCAGTTGCTGGTTGGATGTTGGAAATCGATTCACGGAAAGAGAAATAAAGCAATTTAGAAATTGAGTATTCATGCAGGGAAATATTCATTTCAAATGATCGTAAAGACGCAGGCAGACCTGTTAATTTCCAGAACGTTAAACTGCGAAACTAAAACGTTGACTGTCATAGATTGTTACGTAACGTGATGGTTTTCTTCTGATGTTTGAGGAATGCATGGTCGAAATGAAATCATCAATTGATAGAGCTTAGTACACATAAACGTATTTGTAACGTATGTACATCGTATGTGCAAGTGTCTGCATCACATGCCAACTGCATAATAAGGTTTATCTATTTGGTCCCCGGTATTCATAATTTCGAAGCATGTGGGAGCCATTTCGTTTAATTGCTTTCTTAAGTTACTTCAAAATTGTGTATACCATCAATTTTCACTCGGGGTCATAATTTGTTTCTTGGACATGTTGTAGATTTTATGCATGTCAAGGTTAAGCGCATTATAGTTCTGTAACACCAAACTGTTTAAAGGCAGTATTAATTCTAAAAGAATGCTTAAGATGTTTTAGCAAATTTACAGTACATTTGACTGAACACTAGCTCCATCTCGGATTAAGTGGAATATCCATTGAGTCGGTGCAAAGACCAACATTGAAGACGTCATGGGCATAACATGTTTGAAAATAAAACTGCAATACCATTTTCAACCTATTGTTGGTTGGGAAGTTAAAACTAATGGTTTGTCAGGTATGAAAATTCCAACTCTTGAAAATACTGACAAGTTGTAGTGAGACACCCCTCAAACCCCCCCCCCCCCCGGTTGACACGTCCATGTCCATCTTGAATAAACGAAATACATGGGTTGAAATGACAACGAAAACTGAAACACATTCGCCAAGCCCGAGCAACAATTAATCAAAACAGATTTGCCTATCGCAATGCTTCGGCGTTGACCGTGACGTATAGCGGTCACGAGTTGTGCACACCCGAACGAATACCGTTTACTTTCTGTGTGCATTTCTATATCAACCCGTTCGCACACCGCAATGGTGTATGGGGAACTTGGAATTTTACCGGTTACAACTAAAATTAAACTGCGAATGCTTTATTTCTGGGAGCGCTTGATAAATGGTGAACAATGGAAGTTATCGAATATCATATATCATGCTATGCTAAATAAACATAAGGGTAAAAGGTCACTCAGGTGGATCTGCAATATTGAAAAAATCTTAAAATACCTATGGGACACAATGGTTTAAAAATGCAGTCTATAGAAGACCGAGTGATGCATATGTCCAGACTTGGAGAGCCACATTGGACTCTTCCAACAAATACTCCTTTTATAGACTGATCAAAAGTGATTTTGGAATGGAACCATATTTAAAATTCTTACCGGAAAGAGATGCAATAATCTTGGCTAAATTCAGAACACGGAATCATAAATTGCCCATTGAAACTGGGGATTGGGGACATGTAGATGAATATGTTGATATCAATGA
The DNA here is from genome assembly GCA_032622095.1 of Siphonodentalium dalli. Classification (NCBI taxonomy): domain Eukaryota; kingdom Metazoa; phylum Mollusca; class Scaphopoda; order Gadilida; family Siphonodentaliidae; genus Siphonodentalium; species Siphonodentalium dalli. The sequence continues at coordinate 300,619,669 of CP136063.1, forward strand.
CAGGATCTGCAATTTATGTAACACTGGAATTGGTGATGAATATCATGTAATTTTAGAATGCAAATCCTTAAGTTATCTTAGAAACAGATTGATTGACAAATATTTCATTTCGAAGCCAAGCATGTATAAGCTCTTTGAGCTTTTCACCCAAAACACTGACAAAATTAGACCAGTGGTAAAATTAATCCGAGAAATCTTAAAAATCTACAGGACCCAGTAAATAATGATATCCCAATTTATTACTGATACACTTATTAAACCATAAGTACCGGTATAATAACCGTATTCATAATTATGGGGATCTAGAACCACTACTGTTGGTTTTAAGAATATTAAATATTCTTAAGAATACTATTCAACTTGAATGCGGAGTGAAATAGTTGGATAGATCAATGTTAGGCGTCAAGAGTTCAGGGAATATTTAACATACCAGTACATGACGAGAAATGACCAAATAATTAAATTAAATAATTAAAATTAATTACAGGTATCAGCATTCAGCACCACTCATAGAGCCTTGTAGGCTAGATGGCCATGTAATAATCAATGTGCATGCCATCCATCAGCTGTACCAAATATGGTACAGATAGTGAACTCGGCAAGGGTTCAAACCAACTAAGTACATGGACAATAACACACAGCCATAATTTATCAGATGCTATATCATATATGTGATAATTGCCAGAAATGAATCAACTCTAATCTTGATATGCTTATATTTGGCTTTTTATTAAGTTCTGATTCTAAATATGAAAATTTATCGCACTAAAATTGTTTATTTATAGCGCAATATATGTTTTATGGCTGAGTGTATACAGTGTCCAGTAATATGTGCATAATATGGGAATCACGCCTCATGTGAATATGGACAACATCATGGTATTGTTTATATATGTAAACTAGAAAGTTTCATTTAGATCTGACAGTATCAGACCGAGCACAAAGTTATTTCTCAAACATTATCATATTAATATAAGAATTTTAAGTCGTATGCTCGAAGCTAATAAGCTGAAAATGGACATAAATAAAAGAAAACAATGATTTATAATAATAAGGGATGGGGATCAATTGTATATGCATACATGTACTAGTAGAATTATAAAATAATAACTACTATAAAGGGTCTCACAGCCATGCACCCAGTCAAATTTACACCAGAATGAAATATATTTTGACATAGGAATAATAATGGTCCTTTAGTGTTATCGATAGACATAAGGAGCATTCGGAGCGACAAATAAAATAATAAATAAATTAATTAATTATAATTTATAATTAATAATAAATTCCATAATATTTATTAATTATAAATTCCATAATATTTATTTTTAAATTGAACGACTACATATGTTGAAATGTGAAATTAACCAGAAACTAAGATACATCTTGTTATTATGTTCCCAACTTCCTATAGTATAAGTTATAACCAAAAACTTAATATACTGTGCTGGGCGGGTGACTGTGTGACCCAAATCTGAAACAGAATTATCAAAATAATTATCTTTTTGTATCTCCGGCTTTGAACCCAAATTAAAAATTAGTTTTCTTTGGCCTAAGCGATACATGGTTACAAGACAAGTGGGCATGGCATTGAGTCAACATGTTTAAAATCAGGTTACTATAATTTAAAACTTAATAAAAGGATATAATTTCCCCAAGATTCTAAGAAATGGAAAGGGCATTATAAATATTAAAATATTTAAAACACAACACATGTAGCAGTGTACGGTGCTTTAATGTCACTGTGCTACAATACAACTTATATTATAAGGCAAGGGGAACCAATCGTAACTCAGTGCCACCCCCACCCATCTATGCAAATCAAATCGACATCCCTGTTGCCGTGGGCCGTCTTTAGACCTGCACGCGTATACAAATACAGAAGATAACTTACCTAGATGCATTCTGTAGTTGCTGCCCATGAGAGACTGGTGTTGACGAAAGAACTGTCTCGTATTGTCATATTTAGAACAAATCTTTAAATCAAAAACCTTGCGAAAAGAAACAGCCAAACATTTTCGAACAGATGTGACCTAGTGCCGTCAAAACTCGAACAAACCACGATTCTCCTCTTTCAATTCAAGTCTCTAACTTAAAGTCTACTAGTAAGCAGTCTCGGTAAATTAGACACCTCATGACAACTACACAGACACGAACAACAATATAATACCTACTCCGTGATTAGATCACTAATTCTCTTTTAATTTCTCTCTAATTCAAACAAACGGTGAATTAGAAGAGAGAACCAAACAGCGACATTGCATGATAATAAAATCACATCTGTGATACTAGGTCAGTAAGCGAGCAAGTGGACCGAATCATGTTCACGTGCAGGTCAAAATGACGCGATGTTTTATTGCGACAGGGGTGCACTGAGGGGGCGATCGAAGATGTATCTTTTTGATGTGATGTTATGCCAGTAACCGACGCGTATTTTCAGAAATGTAGAACAGTGTATGCATATGCGGTGGATCCATCCCACTCACAGCCAACTCATTCCGCAGTAAATGGTATTATATCTACCATAGAGCGTAGGCTTTGGGTCCGTATATAACATGTAACTTGACATGGGCCCGAGTTGGTCATGCTCGCCCAGCGTCGATCTCTACTCTTGGCGAGCCGGACCAGCCCGGCAAAATGTTCTGTTATATAAATACGCACCTAATAATAACCACATATATGATATATATATAAATCAAGTTAATTAAATGACTATAGATTAATGCATGTTAGAAAGATCTTAAATGAACAGGGAAATTAATTCAATGTATTATGATTATATTATGCGTGATGATGCACACGTGACTGTATATATTACTTGTATATATTTATTTGTAATTTGTCTTGAATGTCTTATATATAGATGGTAGACAATAAATGATGATGATGATGATGTGTGTAGATCATCTGTGTACAGTTCTATAGCAGTGTAAATGGCAATATCTGGGATTAAATACGACAGGTGTTTTTTGGGCTGACTTCTGTACAGTGCCATCCGCCTCCCCCCAAGCCCACCCACCCTGAGTTTATCATTTCTTATACGTTTTGCGAAGTTTGAGCCATTGTGGTGTAAATCTTTAATTTAAATGCCCGTTATTTCGTAAAAGTAATATTTAACGAAATAACGGGCATCTTAGAGTTATCTCTCACTTCAAAACATAAACATTGGGCGCTGTCGTATCTAATCCCATACTATGCCGTGTAAATACACCATACAGGTCTCACGCGATCAGTTCTTGTGAAAAACTTGCTAGTAGAATTGCGTGGCAAACGTTAACAAACAGAAGGAAATCTCATAGAATGAATATCATGTACATAATACCTAATAACAAGACCCCTAAATATCTCAACAATCTCTTACTAACCCGCCCCAAATTAGCTGCTAGATATGATTTTAGAGATAAAAGAAGTTTTCCTCCATACTAATTCAAAAGAACTGTCCATTTTGAACACACATTTTTCCGAAATAAAACTTGGGAATGGAATACCCTGTCAAATAAAATAAAAGAATCCTCTTCCCTTAGTATTTTAAAAACAAAATACCTAACGACTGATCCAGTTCTTGCGCTACCAGACTATTTTAATTTCGGAAATCGCGCGATAAAAATCATTCATTGTATATACACACCTTTATTTCCTCCAATATCGGAGAGCAGTAATAACATAATTACAGGTTACATGTGTATATATATACATACATTGTTTGACAAAAGAGACTTGACATGCAAAGTACATACACTTTTTAACAAATGAACCCAACATAAACAGAACACCTATGTAGTCTCGCAGACTAAACGTCCACATGCAGTCACAAACAACACGGGCGCGCATACAGGAACGCCCTAACTTACACACTTAAATACACATATGCATACATATATGCGCAAACACATACATACATATGGACATGCATCCAATTACACATATACACCCTCATACATATATACACATCACACACGTGCGCATGCATATACGTATATACACATATAGCACATACACATATATACACACACTCACACACACACGGCAGACGTACACCATTCATTATATGCTAACCTGATCATTCAAACCGACGCTATACGGCTCAACATATACATATACACAATCATGTGTTCATGCGGATGTGAAATGGAGCATGTACATCAGTTACCGATGTCAGTAATATTTGAGATTGCGTGGTATAAGCTTTCCACAAACAATACGTACTGCATACTAGTTACAAAGTCTGTCAATAAGTCAGCTTCATCAAATAACACTGGTGGACGTGCGGTGAAAAATACATTCAATTGTACATCTGGGCAAAGGCTGTCTAGTTTGAGAATTGAACTGGTTCATTAACTCATACCATATATCGTTGCGATATTCCGCAATGGCGGGGCAGTTTATGATTACGTGTAGATGGAGATCATCATAAGCAACACCACATGTGTTGCAAGTTAAAAATTCGGAATCGGTACAAGCTATGATGCCGGCCACAGTCAAATATGCTATTTTGTGTCTAGGGAACTTTCGACACCAACGCCACAAATGGGAGACTGATAACTGTGGGTGTATAACATGAAATCGATTGAGTGATTTGTCGTTGTGTTCACCCGGCCGTAGAAGCAAATCATATTTTTTTTGGTCCATTTTACAAAGATCAACGATGTTTGTTGATTCACCAACTCGCTACCCTGTGTGCAAAATATTACCCCCCTTGGAGATACTAATCTGAATAGTACACAAAACTGGAACATATTTACGACTGTTCAATTATACATAACCTCGACATCGCGCTTCAAACTTTATTAAACAGCTTAATGTGCAAACCTACGCTGCAGAAGTAACATCTTGTATTACCACTACATAAAAGGCGAAGACTCGCCTTCATCTGAGCCACCGACCCACAAGACAAACCACTCCAATAAAGTGAAATATCCACCGTTATTGTCACACGATTATATAGAGAGTAATCAATTGGTTTTGATGATTACGTGACATAATTCACGAAGGGAGCCGGGCCTGGTAAAACCAGAGTGAGAGGAGCGAACTAGGGTTTTACCAATAGGACCGACTACCCTCGTGAATTATGTCGCGTAATCGTCGAAACCAATTGATTATTCTGTTTATTACACACTTTCAACCACTAAAAGTTGCTAATTCTAAAGAGATGTGACAAAATAAGCCCAGATCGGCTGATTCTCCCATTTTGAACACGAGGCGTTAACCGAGTGAAAAATAATCCTCGCATCTCACCAGAGGAGAAACTTTGTTCGTCGCTGATGACAGTTAACTATTGTGTTTATTATATTTTCCAGAACAGTTTGTCACGACACCACTCTAATAAAATGCATTGAGAATATGTTCCGATTCTGAATATTGACCTAAATGTTTCCGTTAAATTACGCGCAATGATAAGATAACAACCCAAATAAGGTAAATCGATTACGTCCCTCATTCAAGATTTTTTTACTATAGCCGCGCGCGCCATAGTATTTTACCACGTATAAGGAACGTGACGTCATTTCATTGACCGATTTCTCCTATTTCCACCAACTTCAAAGGGGATTTTTCGGAGGAATTTTTCAAACAAACACACTTTATTGATTAAATTAGTAACTGTTTGGAATGTCATTGTGTTGATAAGCGTTCCTAGTTCTATGAGATATCACTACTCACTATCACTTGGAATATGCACTGGAATATCAGTGGAATTTGAAGTGGAACTGCTTGAAGATACTGAAGTGGATCTCAACACTGTTTTCATTTTCTTAGTGCGAATGGAATTGTGGGAACAATTGTTTATCACGATTTCGATCTTTGGGATTCCGAAGTGTAGCGTAACCAAATGTTTCCCAGTTGGTGTTGATCCTGCAAATTCACTGAGCTGGAATTTGATGTCGATAACACATTGGAGGTCTGTGTTTTTGGTGATGTATTTTGTGTTATCTGACTATGCACTGGAACTGAGACAATTATTTTGGTGTAAGGGGAGTAACCCAAAAACGTGCCGTTCGAATTACGTAATTCGGAACGTGCGAGGTTGGGATAAATAGTCCATCGCTGGGAGTAGGATAAACCTCTAGGAGTAGCATAACATCGTCGCACTTCCGGGAGTGGGGATAGGATTATTATTTTGGCAGAAAAAGTTACTGAAAATATAATAATATAAATAATTGTAACGTAACGGTACCGATTCACCTCATGATTTGATGCGATTCATTTTTTAAAGTTTCGAAAATTTTCTGTAAATGTTGTGTTTATTCTAAACGAACAAGCTTGGCACTTGGAACGGGATATTGTGAAGATTCTGATGGTGTATGTAAATAATGTTGGTTCATACAGGAAATGTTTGGAAATCGTGCTAAAATTAGAAAGATAAGTTTCGAAGTGACGATATTTTAATCATCGACTTAAACAAACTCTCGAAGAGCAACACGTGGAAATTCAGCTCGGAACTGGATACATTTATTGTTCACATGCGGAACTGTCCAAAATCGCGTGCTCTCACCGGTGACGTAATTCACAGGTGTGACATTATCACTCTTAACTCGCCAAGAAATCCTTATAAATCACTTCTAACTGTGTAATAAATCATTATATTGTTCCAAGTGAAAAAATGTTGTACATATGAATTATAATATTTGTGTGTGATTATATTCTATGTTCATTTTCTGTAATACAATTACGTGTGGCAATCTTTATTTCAGAGATGACTTAGAACTACCGATATTGCATATCAAAAGACGGCGTTCAAACTGTGAGTTAACACTTTTTAAACTCTTTTTAAATTTTATTCTCAAAGGTTGATGTTAAATGTGGGTAATTTTCAAACGTGTTCATATCTCTATATTTTGCACGACATCGGTGAGATATGTATAGATCTAAATCAAATCAGTCCATTGATAGCCTTCAACTATAAATAAACTAGCATAAAATAGCTCACTTAATACTTTTCGGGACATAACGAACGATATAAAGTTCTCTCGTCATTAAGCGATACACCGGGAATCATTAGATAAAGTTTGTAACACCACTATAGCAATATCGGATAAACAATAAGGAAGCCCTTGAATAACTGAAATGAAAAGAATATAAAAGCCCCATATTATCGATAACATATTAACACTGTATACGATTATTGTAAGTGCTTCTGTTAACAGAACACAGTAGACAGGAATGTTAGATATATATATATTTAGTACACGATCCGACCCTTATTCAATTCGATACTCATTCTATGAATTGTGATATTAAACGTTCGTTTGATAACGGTAAACGGTGCCAGCTGACCTTTGACTTCTGGTTTGTCGTCCGTTTAAATCCAGTACGTTACGTCTCGAAAATACTCGGGTTTCCAATATTTTCCTAATGAACGAAGAGCAATTAATTACGACAAAGGGTCTTGATTTATATGGGACTATTTGTTTGCGTGGGCAATTCACACATAATTACGTAAAACGTCATCGCATGCCTTAGGCCCGTTCCAAACGACGGATTTTTGTCGACTCGAATCTAAATGTATTAAATCCGTCGGTGATGCGTCTGCGGTAGATTTTGTTACAGACGGACGCATCTTTGTCGCGTCGAATCTAATACATCCGTCGATTTATTTAAAGGTGGATTCCCGGTTACCGTCAAAAAATGGTCAAGCGTAGATATAGAGGCCTATATATACCGGTATATGTTATACATATATATACTAAAATACAGTATAAATTATGCATATATTTATATATGCGCGGCCGCAGTGCGAATATATGTGATCATGTATATGAGGATGTATATAGTACATACAGATATATAATATACTATAATAGGCGCTACAAATAAATGTTATATATCGTGCAACCAATTACCATCTATGTGTATACCATGCATGTAAATACCGGTATACAATCATTGTTATAAATCAGAGACTACCACCCCTACCCCTTATAATAAGGAATACCGGAATATATTAATTATTATAAATCATAGGCTACCACCCTATATCCTTTATAATAAGGACTACCGGTATATATGAATAATTATAAATCATAGGCTACTATCCCTACCCCTCATACTAAGTAATACCGGTATATATAAATTATTATAAATCATAGGCTACCACTCTGTCCCTTATAATAAGTAATACCGGAATATATGAATTATTATAAATAAGAGGTTACCACCCAATTACCCCTCATGACAAGTAATGTTGGTATATATGAATTATAATAAATCAGTGGTACCACCCCTACCCCTTATAATAAGTAATATATTAATTATTATTCATCAGAGACTACCACCCCTATCCCTTACAATAAGGAATATCGGTCTATATGAATTATTATAAATCAGTTGCTACAACCCATATCCCTTATACCGGTATATATGAATTATTATAAATCATTGATACTATATCCATTATAAGATGTGCGTCAGTGACATGCCATATGTTCGTTGAGAAATCAAACTGCCATAATAATTAAAATTTTCACAATGTTACCTAAGCAATTCTTATAGATAGATCTTTCTTTATAACAAAGAGAGCGTGTGACAAATGACATGTGGGTATTTCCGCAGATAAGGGGAATTCGCTCATTATTATCCCATTATCATATCGTTATCATATCATTTACATTCGTTTTTCGGCAACTTTCGGCTCTTCTCGTCGCATGTATTAGATTCGAGTCGACAAAAATCCGTCGTTTGAAACCAAGACGGATTTCGGACGCATCACCGACGAAGATTCGTCTGAATTGGACGGATATTCGTCCGTGATGCGTCTGACACGGATCTAATTGTTTCAAATGTCGCATTTTAGACGCATTTAATACAATTGTGGGTCTGGTATTAGATTCGAGTCGACAAAAATCCGTCGTTTGGAACGGGCCTTATAGAAGCAGTTGTTAGTTTCGCATCCCGTTTGTCGAAGTTTTGGATTATGTAATAAAGAGAATCTACAACTCGTTCTCCGTTTATAACATAATTAACAAAACTCGTCCAGTAAATTAGGTCTGAACCTCGCCAAAGGCTCGTTCCAAACCTATTTTACTGAACGAGTTTTGTAAATTCCGCTATAAACTAAAGGACTCGTTGTAGATCCTCTATATATCACCTCAAACGCATATAATAATCGCCATATTACACAATTAACTCTCAATTACATATTTCCTTTATCTGCCATTGACTAATAGATGCGTGTTTTCTGACAATTTCGCATCGAGCAAAGAGAATAACTTTATATATTGAATTATTGAATCAAAAGTATGAAATATTGTTTATATTCGCACAAATGTTTTGTACATTAAACTAATTATTGTTGTTCCATATCGCTTGAATAGATTACAAGAATACTTTGATTTTGCTCCTATAAATTACAATTAAATTTTATTGTCGAACTTGTACATTTATTTCTTTGCAGTAACTCTTGACACGACACCTGCAACACAAGTGGAGGAGGAACACGAACACGAACAGCAATCAAACACACCGGGTAATTGAACATAACTAGAATGTTTCAATATCGATTGCCTTCAAATGAAACTCATGAGACTACCAGAGTTTTCTCTTCAAATTCGCAAATTTTTCCTCGTTAAACTATTATAGGCACGAATAAATATTTGTGATCAAATTTAACATAACTCACACGCCCTACAATCTACACAGCTTAACGCTGTATTGTGTATACGTTTTGCTGGAATTTTTACTCGTTTGTCCTATTGACGCAATTTGACGATAACACAACATTGATCTATTCCTCGGAGCTTGTTTTAAATTGCCACAATATCTTAAAAAATTATCGACACTAGTGCATAATTAAATTACATTTTGGTGATTAATCGATAATTTTAAGTAAGTGTCAATTTCAACTCAATATTGGGCCTATATAGTATAGACTAGTTCCTGTCCATAAATACTCGTGATACGCGCTGTTTATATAACTATAGAGCTAATATTTCAAGGTGGATACACACATGCATGTAATATCTGTAAATATCGTGTATTTGGCGTTTTACATGCATCATACATACCATGTAATGTGTGTTTGCTGACGACCCAATCATTGCGGCTATGTTTGACCACAGTGAGTCAATCTCTGAACGTGCAGAGAACAGTTGACTAGATGAAGTCGTCGGGCCGCTTAAAATAATTGTCCCGGTGATAACCCAAATGTAGTATGTTGTGTTGAAATCATTGTCAGTTTTCTCTTGATTGTATAACAGTAATGATTCCAGGATTTCCCCAATGCAGGGGCTATGATCCCCAACATGGGGGCTATATTATCCCGGAAGTTACCGGATTGACCACTACATATTTCCTCGACCGGGGGGGGGGGGCATGCAACACCAATAGTCATACCACCCTGAAGCCACGAAGCCACTCCAGATTTGTAAATATTGTAGTTGAGTCATATATGTCGTGCCTGTTTGCTACCAGTGATCAATCTGATATGCAGCAATTTATGCTATTCATATAATTATGAACATATTATTACAGCTTTAAATTTGAAGGTACAGAAGGTAGTGTTGCTGTGTGTCTTCATTCGGGAAAAGCGTTGTCCAGCTGGGAGTTCACAAATACATCATTTTTCCTCTCGTGTGTTACAATTTACAACTATGGAATATTTAAGTAAAACATTATGCCCAGATAATCCCGGCCGATACATTCAACTAAACCCCCTTAGTTATTCGAAACTTTCGAGAACCAGCCCTCTTCCCCCAATAATGGATTATTGTCCAAAACGTGATAATTCAAGCCTGTACAAGCTAAAATTGTGACAGTTAGGTCTCTAAATTTTGGGTTAAAATGGGGGGGGGGGGTTTCTTTCAACGAGCAATCTCAACAAACTGGTATTCTCTTTAATTTTTCAAGGCATGAGAGCACCATATCGGATTGTTAAAATTTGAGCTCGGGTCATGCATAGTCGGCAAACAAATATCCTTATCCTTACGATTCGGCGTTGTCCGATTAGGCTAGGGCTAGGCGTTGCCCGATTAGGCTAAATCACTTAACATGGAATTCACCACGTATGCGTTAGTTGATTGACATGTCATCAACGTCGTTTTTCGGTTGATCTATGAGCGTATAGACCGATCAGTAGACGAATAACATATTGTATAATTCCGCGAAGCGGATTATACGAAGTGTGTTATTAGTCTACTGATCGGTCTATACCCTCATAGATCAACCGAAAAACGACGTTGATGGCTTATAATTGCAACTATAACACTTTATTTTCAGCTATCTACTATTAATCCATCTCAGAAAATTAATTGCCAAAACATGGTTTTCCGTTGGACGATCTCAAAATTTCGTTGATGGGCCGAAATTAAATTGGCCGAAATTGTCAACGAGCAACTTCGTCAAGCAAACTTTCAGAAAATAAATATTTAAGCTTCAACTTCAATTTTCAGCAATGAACTATCCATGATAAAAAGAATTACTTGTTTGGCTACAGTTTACGTTTAAAATGACCCAACAACAACCCAATACTTATCAACACAGAGTCGAATCCGCGATCTCCGATAAAATTATCAACTCCAGACCAGTCCAGACTCCAGTCCGATCATGGTCGATGTAATTTGTAAACAAATGCCCTGATCATATCTAATGTGCTCGTGACAAATGTCATGTCATTAGCATTGTAATAAAGATGACAAATGTTAAAAGGGTTGTAATCGGGCAACACATTTTATTTATTTCCAATAAATTTTGCCATGTTGATCAGCCTAATAAATACGACACCTTGTAATTTAATACATTACAGTATTATTTTTTCGCGCAACCTTGGCTCACATAGCCAAGAGTAAAATGAGTTTCAATAACACTTGCGTCTCCGTGTAACCCAATAATATTGTTTGATAATGTTGCCGAGAATGAAACTGTGTAGTTCCATTTATGTTACTCCGTCGATATATAAGAACATCTTCGTTCTCTAAATCTCCATAATATGTTGCGTTCCCCAACTGTCAACGTGTTCCCACTACCAGTATCGCATAGTGTAAAGTCGATACATAGCAGGAAAATACATGATACAGCAGTTGCTGTCCTATAAGAGTAACAATAGGACATACAAGTTAAATCCTATTTGGCATAAATTCTTTAGTTTAACTTGTACGCGATTTGGATATTTTATGTCTTATGTGAATTACATTTTAACATTGATTTGATCATTTATGCTTTTTACAATTCCAGAAAACAATCCAGAAAACACAGAGGTGGAATTTGATACAGGTAATTGAACAGTTAAAGGTACTCAACCCGTAAAGCGGGTCCCCATCTCAACAGATTCCAACAACAACAATCCGATCAGAGGGTCCTATATTACTATTGCTTTGGCTTTGGGGGTAACAAATATTTGATTCTAGTCGAACAAAGCTCAGAGTTATTAGATATTGATTTTTGAAATTTGTTAGTATTCTCGAGATAAGTACTAATAGCTGCCGTAATCTGCTCTGGATGTGTGCTCAAAATCTATTCAAACAGACAAGGATGGATAACTCTAAAATCAAGTGGTAATTTTAACGCAATTTTGACTGTTCTGGGCCAGATAGTATTCCCGGTAATGAAAAATAATAGATTTCTAAAATCGATATCTAACAAATCTGAGCTTTGATTGGTGACTTCCTCGACTCGAATCAAATATTTTTGACCCCCGAAGCCATTGAAATAGTAATTGAGAGGAGTTTTATCGAGTTGAGTACCTTTAATAGCTTATTTCAACATTGATTGCCTTCAAGTGGAACTTAAAATTACTCATTTAATTGTGACTAAACTTCTACCATCAATTTTCCAGAATGTTTTAAATGGCACACACATATGCAAATAAAGTTCCCTGCTAAACTAAATCTGAACTCCGTAAAACATCCCATTGTTAAATGTTTTCTCATAGTACTTTCGACTTAATCACCGAACGACTGCGCCAACCGTTGTCCTCTACACCTACATATCGGTTGTCGTTATTTTTTTTTTATTAAATTCACAAGACACGACAAATTTATTAATTATTTATAAATAGATACATGTTTACAACTATATATATCGAAGCGTTACAAACCTTTCTACTTGCCATGTTTCATCATCTATAATACCAACAGTATGGGTGCTCTGAATGCGTAATTCTTCAATCATCAATATCTGGTCCCATCATATATAGTGTTGGAATATTGGCATCACAAAACTTATTAAGTCAACGAGACGCGAATCGCCTCAGATGCACATGCACATGATTACTATCTCTTCCGTTGGTTGTGCTGCTTTCTTGTCTATGATATCAAACTTTATATATACACAATTATCACTGTTAAATTATTAATCTAAATCTTGGTATCATTTTTTTCTTCCAGAAGTTATCAGACAAGAAGACTTCGCATCGGATATGTAATTCAATGCAAATAAATGTTTAACTGTGAAACTCTTGTTGATTCGATTTAATCTTATACATGGATTTGTGTGGAATCGATGGTATGAAATACATTCGAATCGAATTGAGGATGAATCTTGTCCAGAAATGCTTGTTTCAATTAATATTGATTTAATTTTGAATATTTTCTGCTAAAAAAGTGCGTTTGTTTAGGTGATGAACAATAGTTGTAACTGTTAACATATACCAGAAGTATTATTGTGTAACTCGCAAATAGACGTTAATTATACTCGTTATCGCTTATAGCTATGGAATAAAACAATACAATTTATCAATCTGGGACATTACATGATTGGGTTGTTCCTGTAGCTACCTACCAATGCTATATTACTTTATATATATCTTCTAAAAATAGACAAATAAAGTGTCCCAATTAATCAACTCATTTCATAATAAAATATTCGAAATAAAATAGATAGTAATTGATAGAAGCCTTTCCGGACATCGGTATCCAATTCATAGGTAATATCTTAGACCCATGCAACTATTTCAAATTTGTTATTTAAAAAGATAATCCATCTTCAATGCACGAACATGTACGTCGGTATACTGTTGGATAGCCCACCAACATTGACCAAAAACAACCCGCCCAACGAAGAGCTGGCTTCGTCAGTGTTCAGACTTTAGGTAAATTACGCACCAACCCAGAGGGGGGAGGGTGGTGAAATTCGACAATCCAGATAAATCTAAATCGAGGAGATAAGATGGGTAGTACCTGTGTGATATTCAAAGCATTTTTTTTAGCGAACGGGTAAAGGATGTTGCACGGACGTTTATTATCTATATAATATTGCCCTCATAAACTAATTGTCACCACCAGTGTGCTTGGCTTTTATTATACTCTATACCCATCATGATTCAGTAATAGCACGGGGTAGCAACTGCTCCACGAGGTTGATGCCTCTTCCGATCTTCGGTCCAGTTCTTATCCGATCTCGTCGAGGTCACATGGGAATTTTCCCATGGCAAATAACGCAAGTTTTACGCAACATATATATGTGCAGTTATTTGTTGCATATACATTGCCAGCTACCTCAACTATTAAGGCATACTAGTTGAAAATCGCCAAGTAAATGTGGAGTAGCAGAATTTGTCCATTTTAAGAAATGTTCCAGTTCATTAGTGATGCTCCCAAGTACAAAAACAACTAGCAAGTGAATTGAACACCGATCAATAGTTAATTAGATCGAACATAACAACTGGGTCTTTTCTCATAGAGCAGTTCATACCTATTACAACTATTAATATTATACGTAGAGATCTATATCGTGCATCAGGTTTTACACATTAGCCATGTTTGGAATCACTTCAATTCATAAACAAGGCGGATATATGCACAAAGTGCATACATGTAGTCAGTCGCGAGCAAGCTTGTGTACGGTATTTTTTTCTTCTGATTAATTATTTTCTGATTAATTATTTTCTTTCTATTATCTGCGACTATATTAGTCCCAGCTATTATTGAATATATAATTTCCATATGATATAAAGATTGTGTTCATTAAAAATTAAATATTCCATGGAAGTATAAAATTTCTGGCATTTCAGAAATTTAAATCCTAGTTATTATTATTATTATACTACAGTATTTTTCAACGCCCAAATCTCGGAATGTATTAGTACTAGAAAACTCAAGTTTGGTAAGTATGTTGGGGTAAATGAGTTCTATGCCTTTGGCTCATAACGGATATTGTCCGCATTTACCCCGTAGAGTTATCTCCCTTTATATGAAAAAATGTCATTTTATTATCTCGGAAATTATAAGGAGCAGAGCATCGAAAATTGGACTGTATACACATCTCGATATGCCCTACTGCCCACGGGCATCAGAACTTGTGTCCGCGCTTTCCCTGAGGAGTTACCGCCCATAGTTGGCAAACCTCTATTTGATTGTACTCTGTTGTCCTCTTGTATCATTCCAGATAACTGCATGTGGTTTTCATAGTCGTGTTGACCGTTGTCAGTTTAGTCAGAGAAGGAAATTTTGACAGGGTCAGACATATATTTTGACACTGGGGTGGGGGGCAAATTGTTTGCAAAATAAAATTTTGATTGACATTCATATATTTAAGTTTATGTATTTCCCGAACGAAAACAAACTCATACCGGAAAGGATTTTTGAAATCCGAGAAGAAATGCAAGAGTTACGGGCCCTCAAAGTTTGCAATTTGGGCCCATGTGCTTGTCCTCACATCTCCTCCGAAGATATCGAACATAGGATGACATCTGACACGCCAACGTGTGCGGACGGAAGGGGGCACGCGGTGGGCCAAATTTTGCCAGTTTCGCTTCATTAGTGTGGGTCTGGGGAGGGGTGGTCCGTGGTACCAATTTTTAATTCTTCTCGGAATCAGATGAAACTTGAAATATATCATCTGCAACATCAGCCGATCTAGAAACTGAAAGAATTTCGAAAATCCATCGAAAACTGAAATAATTGCAGGCCGTCAAACTTTGCAATTTTGGGCCCATGTGCTTGTGACCACATCTCCTCCGAAGATATCGAACATACGATGTCATCTGAAATGCAAATGTGTGCGGACTGAAGAGGGCACGCGTTGGGCCAAATTTTGACAGTGTCGGTTCATTATTGTGGGTCTGGGGAGGGGTGGTCCCTGGTACCAATTTTTTATTCTTCTCCGAATCAGATGAAACTTGGAATATAACATCTGCAACATCAGCCGATCTCGAAGCTGAACACAGATCGTAAATACGTTGGAAAATGGCGGAGATTTTGGCCGTACAAGTTTGAATTTGGGCCCATATGCTTTCCAATAATCAAAGTGTTATCCGTATCCAAATCAGATGAAATTTATACTATGCAATCTATGTCAGCCGCAAATCACAAAACTGGAAACAACTTTAAAATCCGTTGGAAACTGACGAAGTTACGGGGCCTCAAACTTAGCAGTTTGTGCCAGGGGTTGATGTTTTCCCAATCCCGTCACCCAATTTCGAGGCAGGGGTGGGTCACGTCCAAACACTTGAGATCAACCTACACATATTAGGACAACATATAATCACCATACTTCATATTTTCCGTCCATAAACTGCGATTCTTTCCACTCATGATTGATCCTATTATTATACTTCCATGGTGTAACCAAGGAAGTATATTGTTTTTCTACTGCGGCCGTTTTCTGTTTAATTGGAAATACTCAGAAACTAATGGGAGGAGGACCGCGAAATCTCTAGCGAATGAAGGCATCTAAGGTCTACTAAAAATAATGGTATCCGGATGTTGGTCCAATATCTTTTAACAGAGTTATGGCCCTTTTTCGATTATTTTTCATTATTATTATTATTATTATACTACAGTATTTTTCAACGCCCAAATCTCGGAATGTATTAGTACTAGAAAACTCAAGTTTGGTAAGTATGTTGGGGTAAATGAGTTCTATGCCTTTGGCTCATAACGGATATTGTCCGCATTTACCCCGTAGAGTTATCTCCCTTTATATGAAAAAATGTCATTTTATTATCTCGGAAATTATAAGGAGCAGAGCATCGAAAATTGGACTGTATACACATCTCGATATGCCCTACTGCCCACGGGCATCAGAACTTGTGTCCGCGCTTTCCCTGAGGAGTTACCGCCCATAGTTGGCAAACCTCTATTTGATTGTACTCTGTTGTCCTCTTGTATCATTCCAGATAACTGCATGTGGTTTTCATAGTCGTGTTGACCGTTGTCAGTTTAGTCAGAGAAGGAAATTTTGACAGGGTCAGACATATATTTTGACACTGGGGTGGGGGGCAAATTGTTTGCAAAATAAAATTTTGATTGACATTCATATATTTAAGTTTATGTATTTCCCGAACGAAAACAAACTCATACCGGAAAGGATTTTTGAAATCCGAGAAGAAATGCAAGAGTTACGGGCCCTCAAAGTTTGCAATTTGGGCCCATGTGCTTGTCCTCACATCTCCTCCGAAGATATCGAACATAGGATGACATCTGACACGCCAACGTGTGCGGACGGAAGGGGGCACGCGGTGGGCCAAATTTTGCCAGTTTCGCTTCATTAGTGTGGGTCTGGGGAGGGGTGGTCCGTGGTACCAATTTTTAATTCTTCTCGGAATCAGATGAAACTTGAAATATATCATCTGCAACATCAGCCGATCTAGAAACTGAAAGAATTTCGAAAATCCATCGAAAACTGAAATAATTGCAGGCCGTCAAACTTTGCAATTTTGGGCCCATGTGCTTGTGACCACATCTCCTCCGAAGATATCGAACATACGATGTCATCTGAAATGCAAATGTGTGCGGACTGAAGAGGGCACGCGTTGGGCCAAATTTTGACAGTGTCGGTTCATTATTGTGGGTCTGGGGAGGGGTGGTCCCTGGTACCAATTTTTTATTCTTCTCCGAATCAGATGAAACTTGGAATATAACATCTGCAACATCAGCCGATCTCGAAGCTGAACACAGATCGTAAATACGTTGGAAAATGGCGGAGATTTTGGCCGTACAAGTTTGAATTTGGGCCCATATGCTTTCCAATAATCAAAGTGTTATCCGTATCCAAATCAGATGAAATTTATACTATGCAATCTATGTCAGCCGCAAATCACAAAACTGGAAACAACTTTAAAATCCGTTGGAAACTGACGAAGTTACGGGGCCTCAAACTTAGCAGTTTGTGCCAGGGGTTGATGTTTTCCCAATCCCGTCACCCAATTTCGAGGCAGGGGTGGGTCACGTCCAAACACTTGAGATCAACCTACACATATTAGGACAACATATAATCACCATACTTCATATTTTCCGTCCATAAACTGCGATTCTTTCCACTCATGATTGATCCTATTATTATACTTCCATGGTGTAACCAAGGAAGTATATTGTTTTTCTACTGCGGCCGTTTTCTGTTTAATTGGAAATACTCAGAAACTAATGGGAGGAGGACCGCGAAATCTCTAGCGAATGAAGGCATCTAAGGTCTACTAAAAATAATGGTATCCGGATGTTGGTCCAATATCTTTTAACAGAGTTATGGCCCTTTTTCGATTATTTTTCATTATTATTATTATTATTATACTACAGTATTTTTCAACGCCCAAATCTCGGAATGTATTAGTACTAGAAAACTCAAGTTTGGTAAGTATGTTGGGGTAAATGAGTTCTATGCCTTTGGCTCATAACGGATATTGTCCGCATTTACCCCGTAGAGTTATCTCCCTTTATATGAAAAAATGTCATTTTATTATCTCGGAAATTATAAGGAGCAGAGCATCGAAAATTGGACTGTATACACATCTCGATATGCCCTACTGCCCACGGGCATCAGAACTTGTGTCCGCGCTTTCCCTGAGGAGTTACCGCCCATAGTTGGCAAACCTCTATTTGATTGTACTCTGTTGTCCTCTTGTATCATTCCAGATAACTGCATGTGGTTTTCATAGTCGTGTTGACCGTTGTCAGTTTAGTCAGAGAAGGAAATTTTGACAGGGTCAGACATATATTTTGACACTGGGGTGGGGGGCAAATTGTTTGCAAAATAAAATTTTGATTGACATTCATATATTTAAGTTTATGTATTTCCCGAACGAAAACAAACTCATACCGGAAAGGATTTTTGAAATCCGAGAAGAAATGCAAGAGTTACGGGCCCTCAAAGTTTGCAATTTGGGCCCATGTGCTTGTCCTCACATCTCCTCCGAAGATTCAGATTATGCTACACGCGAAACGGAGATGACTTTTGGGAAATCCAGAGTCCAAAACGGATCCAAATCGACCTGTCCCAGAAAAGTCGTTCATTTTGTTTTCACTTTTTGAAAAAGGCTCCAATATTTCAACCAAAACTTTTGGACTTAGAACATTATTTTTTTCTCAGTCAAGTGAAAAGAGCTCTTCAAAATAATTCCGCTTATATATATAATATATATTATCTATATATACGCCAAAAATTTGTCACTCCCCTCTCTCCTTCCTCCGGCTACCCCATCCTCCGTGGGATGGAACCTACCTCCGATTCGAATACACCCGTCTTGCCGCGGGCCAGTCTCATTCCTCTACCAGAGAACTGATAGAACGCCCGTCGAATTCCAACAATCATTTCCAGAGTGCTATATTGGTATGAGTTCATATCGGAGCCGTTATAAAGCAAATAACTTGGATTTTAATATAAACCCACCTATTCGTAAATTGTGTAGCCCATGGTGTGTGGTAAATTATCATTTTATCGTGTATAGTGTGTCATGAGCTATCTGCGTGCGTGCATTTCACTTTTGTATTTTCTTTCGCATCTTCAACGCACTGCATATCATATACAACCAAACAAAATACAAACATTACATTAATTTGATCACACAAGACTTCGTTATATGGTGTATATTTCTACTAACGTAATGACGACGTATAGCCAATTATTCCATTTGCGATAACAACGATAAACACATAGAAACATGCAAACATCATCAGTTTCGTAAGATCAATTTGTATATTGTTTATATTCTAGTTATTTATCGAATATAAAAAGCATCTTTAAATTATCTTTAGTTTGGTATTATTCGTATTTGATGATTAAAATACACCAAAACATGTTAAAAATAAAAAATAAAAAAAGATAATTTGACGGGATTCGAACTCACGTCGCAATAAAACACAAACTGAATGTTTGACGCTCTCTCCACTCGGCTACGCACTGCGCTGTTAATTTATAAGAAAATATATTAGTATTAAATATGTAGGCATATAACTGTGTATATTTAAACTTTATATCCAAACTGATTGAAATCGAATATAAAAAGCATCTTTACATTATCTTTAGTTTGGTATTATTCGTATTTGATGATTAAAATACACCAAAACATGTTAAAAATAAAAAATAAAAAAAGATAATTTGACGGGATTCGAACTCACGTCGCAATAAAAACACAAACTGAAGGTTTGACGCTCTGACCACTCGACTACGCACTGCGCTATTAATTTATAAGAAAATATATTAGTATTAAATATATAGGCATATAACTGTGTATATTTAAACTTTATATCGAAACTGATTGAAATGCGTGACTATATATATATACCCCTTTCCGCTATACGGGGAACAGGAAAATGCACCTATTCTTCCCACCAAATCCAAAAGGGCTAATTAAAGACCAAGGTAATGCCGTAGCAGGTACATTTGGATATTCTATTCACGCCCCCCCCCCCCCAAATCTTGACCGCTATACTTCAAATTCAAACATCGAGAATTTTTTTTTTGACGACTACATCTGATAGCTAGTGTTCACGCGCATCTAGAGCGCAATTTTCTAATTTTCAGATGGAACGGAACGGTTTACTCGTGACAACGCTATATATCATAAATATGTATACTTCTGTAGTCTATCACTAGCCGATTTTTAGCCCCAAATCCAAACGGGCCGATGTAGGAGCGAGTTTAATGCGGTGGTACATAAGCCGGTATACTGTAGGTATGACTCTAAAATTTGACCTCTCTAATATAAACGCAACCTGCTCAAGGGAGTGTTTGTGTCGGGTGGGTTCAGATTTGGAAAATTCCACCGAAGATCAAATGGGCAAAATTACTCCGAAAATCATATATTGAGATAAAAACTTTTCGATGAGTGGATGTGATAAGTAGTATATAAACGCAAGATTAGTACACTTTTTAATGATTTATATTGAACGGTTTAACCCTGGTAGCGTATAACGTTGTGACGGGTGATATATATTACTCAAATTCAAACCCTCTCTTCATGACGCAAATTCAATCGGACTTAGCAAGAAGCAAGGCAAATGCATGAATATGCTCACCGATATACTATATAGGTATGTCCGCTCTACTGTAAAAGTAACATATTGTCACGATTTGACCTGTCCAAAACACTCCCCGGACAAAAGTTTTCCTAGGTATAAAATTTCGTCGAAATCCGATCGTTTTACTCGATTTGACCTTGAACTTACCATTTCGAATGTCAATGTCAGGTCGGGGTCACGACTTGACCCGCCCAAAAGACTCCCCGGACAAAAGTACCCCTAGGTATCAAATTTCGTGGAAATCCGCATGTTTTACCCGATTTGACCTTCGATTGACCATTTTGAAGGCCAAGGTCAGGTCGGGATGGGATGGGATGGGATGGAATACCATGGAAGTATATCTGATTCCATGGAATCTGACCTCTAGTTATTATTATTATTATACTACAGTATTTTTCAACGCCCAAATCTCGGAATGTATTAGTACTAGAAAACTCAAGTTTGGTAAGTATGTTGGGGTAAATGAGTTCTATGCCTTTGGCTCATAACGGATATTGTCCGCATTTACCCCGTGGAGTTATCTCCCTTTATATGAAAAAATGTCATTTTATTATCTCGGAAATTATAAGGAGCAGAGCATCGAAAATTGGACTGTATACACATCTCGATATGCCCTACTGCCCACGGGCTTCAGAACTTGTGTCCGCGCTTTCCCTGAGGAGTTACCGCCCATAGTTGGCAAACCTCTATTTGATTGTACTCTGTTGTCCTCTTGTATCATTCCAGATAACTGCATGTGGTTTTCATAGTCGTGTTGACCGTTGTCAGTTTAGTTAGAGAAGGAAATTTTGACAGGGTCGGACATATATTTTGACACTGGGGTGGGGGGCAAATTGTTTGCAAAATAAAATTTTGATTGACATTCATATATTTAAGTTTATGTATTTCCCGAACGAAAACAAACTCATACCGGAAAGGATTTTTGAAATCCGAGAAGAAATGCAAGAGTTACGGGCCCTCAAAGTTTGCAATTTGGGCCCATGTGCTTGATAACACATCTCCTCCGAAGATGTCGAAGTTTGGATGTCAGCTGATACGCCAACGTGTGCGGACGGAAGAGGGCACGCGGTGGGCCAAATTTTGCCAGTGTCGGTTCATTATTGTGGGTCTGGGGAGGGGTGGTCCGTGGTACCAATTTTTAATTCTTCTCGGAATCAGATGAAACTTGGAATATAACATCTGCAACATCAGCCGATCTAGAAACTGGACGAATTTCGAAAATCCATCGAAAACTAAAAGAATCGCGGGCCCTCAAACTTTGCAATTTTGGGCCCATGTGCTTGATAACACATCTCCTCCGAAGATATCGAACATAGGATGTCATCTGATACGAAAATGCGTACGGACTGGAGACGGCACGCGGTGGGCCAAATGTTGCCAGTGTCGGTTCATTATTGTGGGTCTGGGGAGGGGTGGTCCGTGGTGCCGAATTTTAATTCTTTTCGGAATCAGATGAAACTTGGAATATAATATCTGCAACATCAGCCGATCTCGAAGCTGAACACAGATCGTAAATACGTTGGAAAATGGCGGAGATTTTGGCCGTACAAGTTTGAATTTGGGCCCATATGCTTTCCAATAATCAAAGTGTTATCCGTATCCAAATCAGATGAAATTTATACTATGCAATCTATGTCAGCCGCAAATCACAAAACTGGAAACAACTTTAAAATCCGTTGGAAACTGACGAAGTTACGGGGCCTCAAACTTAGCAGTTTGTGCCAGGGGTTGATGTTTTCCCAATCCCGTCACCCAATTTCGAGGCAGGGGTGGGGTCACGTCCAAACACTTGAGATCAACCTACACATATTAGGACAACATATAATCACCATACTTCATATTTTCCGTCCATAAACTGCGATTCTTTCCACTCATGATTGATCCTATTATTATACTTCCATGGTGTAACCAAGGAAGTATATTGTTTTTCTACTGCGGCCGTTTTCTGTTTAATTGGAAATACTCACAAACTAATGGGAGGAGGACCGCGAAATCTCTAGCGAATGAAGGCATCTAAGGTCTACTAAAAATAATGGTATCCGGATGTTGGTCCAATATCTTTTAACAGAGTTATGGCCCTTTTTCGATTATTTTTCATTATTATTATACTTCCATGGTGTAACCAAGGAAGTATATTGTTTTTCTACTGCGGCCGTTTTCTGTTTAATTGGAAATACTCAGAAACTAATGGGAGGAGGACCGCGAAATCTCTAGCGAATGAAGGCATCTAAGGTCTACTAAAAATAATGGTATCCGGATGTTGGTCCAATATCTTTTAACAGAGTTATGGCCCTTTTTCGATTATTTTTCATTATTATTATTATTATTATACTACAGTATTTTTCAACGCCCAAATCTCGGAATGTATTAGTACTAGAAAACTCAAGTTTGGTAAGTATGTTGGGGTAAATGAGTTCTATGCCTTTGGCTCATAACGGATATTGTCCGCATTTACCCCGTAGAGTTATCTCCCTTTATATGAAAAAATGTCATTTTATTATCTCGGAAATTATAAGGAGCAGAGCATCGAAAATTGGACTGTATACACATCTCGATATGCCCTACTGCCCACGGGCATCAGAACTTGTGTCCGCGCTTTCCCTGAGGAGTTACCGCCCATAGTTGGCAAACCTCTATTTGATTGTACTCTGTTGTCCTCTTGTATCATTCCAGATAACTGCATGTGGTTTTCATAGTCGTGTTGACCGTTGTCAGTTTAGTCAGAGAAGGAAATTTTGACAGGGTCAGACATATATTTTGACACTGGGGTGGGGGGCAAATTGTTTGCAAAATAAAATTTTGATTGACATTCATATATTTAAGTTTATGTATTTCCCGAACGAAAACAAACTCATACCGGAAAGGATTTTTGAAATCCGAGAAGAAATGCAAGAGTTACGGGCCCTCAAAGTTTGCAATTTGGGCCCATGTGCTTGTCCTCACATCTCCTCCGAAGATATCGAACATAGGATATCATCTGATACGCCAACGTATGCGGACGGAAGAGAGCACGCGGTGGGCCAAATTTTGCCAGTGTCTGTTCATTATTGTGGGTCTGGGGAGGGGTGGTCCGTGGTACCAATTTTTAATTCTTCTCGGAATCAGATGAAACTTGGAATATAACATCTGCAACATCAGCCGATCTAGAAACTGGAAGAATTTCGAAAATCCATCGAAAACTAAAAGAATCGCGGGCCCTCAAACTTTGCAATTTTGGGCCCATGTGCTTGATAACACATCTCCTCCGAAGATATCGAACATAGGATGTCATCTGATACGAAAATGCGTACGGACTGGAGACGGCACGCGGTGGGCCAAATTTTGCCAGTGTCGGTTCATTATTGTGGGTCTGGGGAGGGGTGGTCCGTGGTGCCGAATTTTAATTCTTCTCGGAATCAGATGAAACTTGGAATATAATATCTGCAACATCAGCCGATCTCGAAGCTGAAGACAGATCGTAAATACGTTGGAAAATGGCGGAGATTTTGGCCGTACAAGTTTGAATTTGGGCCATATGCTTTCCAATAATCAAAGTGTTATCCGTCTCCAAATCAGATGAAATTTATACTATGCAATCTATGTCAGCCGCAAATCACAAAACTGGAAACAACTTTAAAATCCGTTGGAAACTGACGAAGTTACGGGGCCTCAAACTTAGCAGTTTGTGCCAGGGGTTGATGTTTTCCCAATCCCGTCACCCAATTTCGAGGCAGGGGTGGGGTCACGTCCAAACACTTGAGATCAACCTACACATATTAGGACAACATATAATCACCATACTTCATATTTTCCGTCCATAAACTGCGATTCTTTCCACTCATGATTGATCCTATTATTATACTTCCATGGTGTAACCAAGGAAGTATATTGTTTTTCTACTGCGGCCGTTTTCTGTTTAATTGGAAATACTCAGAAACTAATGGGAGGAGGACCGCGAAATCTCTAGCGAATGAAGGCATCTAAGGTCTACTAAAAATAATGGTATCCGGATGTTGGTCCAATATCTTTTAACAGAGTTATGGCCCTTTTTCGATTATTTTTCATTATTATTATTATTATTATACTACAGTATTTTTCAACGCCCAAATCTCGGAATGTATTAGTACTAGAAAACTCAAGTTTGGTAAGTATGTTGGGGTAAATGAGTTCTATGCCTTTGGCTCATAACGGATATTGTCCGCATTTACCCCGTAGAGTTATCTCCCTTTATATGAAAAAATGTCATTTTATTATCTCGGAAATTATAAGGAGCAGAGCATCGAAAATTGGACTGTATACACATCTCGATATGCCCTACTGCCCACGGGCATCAGAACTTGTGTCCGCGCTTTCCCTGAGGAGTTACCGCCCATAGTTGGCAAACCTCTATTTGATTGTACTCTGTTGTCCTCTTGTATCATTCCAGATAACTGCATGTGGTTTTCATAGTCGTGTTGACCGTTGTCAGTTTAGTCAGAGAAGGAAATTTTGACAGGGTCAGACATATATTTTGACACTGGGGTGGGGGGCAAATTGTTTGCAAAATAAAATTTTGATTGACATTCATATATTTAAGTTTATGTATTTCCCGAACGAAAACAAACTCATACCGGAAAGGATTTTTGAAATCCGAGAAGAAATGCAAGAGTTACGGGCCCTCAAAGTTTGCAATTTGGGCCCATGTGCTTGTCCTCACATCTCCTCCGAAGATATCGAACATAGGATATCATCTGATACGCCAACGTGTGCGGACGGAAGAGAGCACGCGGTGGGCCAAATTTTGCCAGTGTCTGTTCATTATTGTGGGTCTGGGGAGGGGTGGTCCGTGGTACCAATTTTTAATTCTTCTCGGAATCAGATGAAACTTGGAATATAACATCTGCAACATCAGCCGATCTAGAAACTGGAAG
This sequence comes from Siphonodentalium dalli, assembly GCA_032622095.1. Classification (NCBI taxonomy): domain Eukaryota; kingdom Metazoa; phylum Mollusca; class Scaphopoda; order Gadilida; family Siphonodentaliidae; genus Siphonodentalium; species Siphonodentalium dalli. The sequence goes on from CP136063.1 coordinate 300,645,719, forward strand.
AATTTCGAAAATCCATCGAAAACTAAAAGAATCGCGGGCCCTCAAACTTTGCAATTTTGGGCCCATGTGCTTGATAACACATCTCCTCCGAAGATATCGAACATAGGATGTCATCTGATACGAAAATGCGTACGGACTGGAGACGGCACGCGGTGGGCCAAATTTTGCCAGTGTCGGTTCATTATTGTGGGTCTGGGGAGGGGTGGTCCGTGGTGCCGAATTTTAATTCTTCTCGGAATCAGATGAAACTTGGAATATAATATCTGCAACATCAGCCGATCTCGAAGCTGAAGACAGATCGTAAATACGTTGGAAAATGGCGGAGATTTTGGCCGTACAAGTTTGAATTTGGGCCATATGCTTTCCAATAATCAAAGTGTTATCCGTCTCCAAATCAGATGAAATTTATACTATGCAATCTATGTCAGCCGCAAATCACAAAACTGGAAACAACTTTAAAATCCGTTGGAAACTGACGAAGTTACGGGGCCTCAAACTTAGCAGTTTGTGCCAGGGGTTGATGTTTTCCCAATCCCGTCACCCAATTTCGAGGCAGGGGTGGGGTCACGTCCAAACACTTGAGATCAACCTACACATATTAGGACAACATATAATCACCATACTTCATATTTTCCGTCCATAAACTGCGATTCTTTCCACTCATGATTGATCCTATTATTATACTTCCATGGTGTAACCAAGGAAGTATATTGTTTTTCTACTGCGGCCGTTTTCTGTTTAATTGGAAATACTCAGAAACTAATGGGAGGAGGACCGCGAAATCTCTAGCGAATGAAGGCATCTAAGGTCTACTAAAAATAATGGTATCCGGATGTTGGTCCAATATCTTTTAACAGAGTTATGGCCCTTTTTCGATTATTTTTCATTATTATTATTATTATTATACTACAGTATTTTTCAACGCCCAAATCTCGGAATGTATTAGTACTAGAAAACTCAAGTTTGGTAAGTATGTTGGGGTAAATGAGTTCTATGCCTTTGGCTCATAACGGATATTGTCCGCATTTACCCCGTAGAGTTATCTCCCTTTATATGAAAAAATGTCATTTTATTATCTCGGAAATTATAAGGAGCAGAGCATCGAAAATTGGACTGTATACACATCTCGATATGCCCTACTGCCCACGGGCATCAGAACTTGTGTCCGCGCTTTCCCTGAGGAGTTACCGCCCATAGTTGGCAAACCTCTATTTGATTGTACTCTGTTGTCCTCTTGTATCATTCCAGATAACTGCATGTGGTTTTCATAGTCGTGTTGACCGTTGTCAGTTTAGTCAGAGAAGGAAATTTTGACAGGGTCAGACATATATTTTGACACTGGGGTGGGGGGCAAATTGTTTGCAAAATAAAATTTTGATTGACATTCATATATTTAAGTTTATGTATTTCCCGAACGAAAACAAACTCATACCGGAAAGGATTTTTGAAATCCGAGAAGAAATGCAAGAGTTACGGGCCCTCAAAGTTTGCAATTTGGGCCCATGTGCTTGATAACACATCTCCTCCGAAGATGTCGAAGTTTGGATGTCAGCTGATACGCCAACGTGTGCGGACGGAAGAGGGCACGCGGTGGGCCAAATTTTGCCAGTGTCGGTTCATTATTGTGGGTCTGGGGAGGGGTGGTCCGTGGTACCAATTTTTAATTCTTCTCGGAATCAGATGAAACTTGGAATATAACATCTGCAACATCAGCCGATCTAGAAACTGGACGAATTTCGAAAATCCATCGAAAACTAAAAGAATCGCGGGCCCTCAAACTTTGCAATTTTGGGCCCATGTGCTTGATAACACATCTCCTCCGAAGATATCGAACATAGGATGTCATCTGATACGAAAATGCGTACGGACTGGAGACGGCACGCGGTGGGCCAAATGTTGCCAGTGTCGGTTCATTATTGTGGGTCTGGGGAGGGGTGGTCCGTGGTGCCGAATTTTAATTCTTTTCGGAATCAGATGAAACTTGGAATATAATATCTGCAACATCAGCCGATCTCGAAGCTGAACACAGATCGTAAATACGTTGGAAAATGGCGGAGATTTTGGCCGTACAAGTTTGAATTTGGGCCCATATGCTTTCCAATAATCAAAGTGTTATCCGTATCCAAATCAGATGAAATTTATACTATGCAATCTATGTCAGCCGCAAATCACAAAACTGGAAACAACTTTAAAATCCGTTGGAAACTGACGAAGTTACGGGGCCTCAAACTTAGCAGTTTGTGCCAGGGGTTGATGTTTTCCCAATCCCGTCACCCAATTTCGAGGCAGGGGTGGGGTCACGTCCAAACACTTGAGATCAACCTACACATATTAGGACAACATATAATCACCATACTTCATATTTTCCGTCCATAAACTGCGATTCTTTCCACTCATGATTGATCCTATTATTATACTTCCATGGTGTAACCAAGGAAGTATATTGTTTTTCTACTGCGGCCGTTTTCTGTTTAATTGGAAATACTCACAAACTAATGGGAGGAGGACCGCGAAATCTCTAGCGAATGAAGGCATCTAAGGTCTACTAAAAATAATGGTATCCGGATGTTGGTCCAATATCTTTTAACAGAGTTATGGCCCTTTTTCGATTATTTTTCATTATTATTATACTTCCATGGTGTAACCAAGGAAGTATATTGTTTTTCTACTGCGGCCGTTTTCTGTTTAATTGGAAATACTCAGAAACTAATGGGAGGAGGACCGCGAAATCTCTAGCGAATGAAGGCATCTAAGGTCTACTAAAAATAATGGTATCCGGATGTTGGTCCAATATCTTTTAACAGAGTTATGGCCCTTTTTCGATTATTTTTCATTATTATTATTATTATTATACTACAGTATTTTTCAACGCCCAAATCTCGGAATGTATTAGTACTAGAAAACTCAAGTTTGGTAAGTATGTTGGGGTAAATGAGTTCTATGCCTTTGGCTCATAACGGATATTGTCCGCATTTACCCCGTAGAGTTATCTCCCTTTATATGAAAAAATGTCATTTTATTATCTCGGAAATTATAAGGAGCAGAGCATCGAAAATTGGACTGTATACACATCTCGATATGCCCTACTGCCCACGGGCATCAGAACTTGTGTCCGCGCTTTCCCTGAGGAGTTACCGCCCATAGTTGGCAAACCTCTATTTGATTGTACTCTGTTGTCCTCTTGTATCATTCCAGATAACTGCATGTGGTTTTCATAGTCGTGTTGACCGTTGTCAGTTTAGTCAGAGAAGGAAATTTTGACAGGGTCAGACATATATTTTGACACTGGGGTGGGGGGCAAATTGTTTGCAAAATAAAATTTTGATTGACATTCATATATTTAAGTTTATGTATTTCCCGAACGAAAACAAACTCATACCGGAAAGGATTTTTGAAATCCGAGAAGAAATGCAAGAGTTACGGGCCCTCAAAGTTTGCAATTTGGGCCCATGTGCTTGTCCTCACATCTCCTCCGAAGATATCGAACATAGGATATCATCTGATACGCCAACGTGTGCGGACGGAAGAGAGCACGCGGTGGGCCAAATTTTGCCAGTGTCTGTTCATTATTGTGGGTCTGGGGAGGGGTGGTCCGTGGTACCAATTTTTAATTCTTCTCGGAATCAGATGAAACTTGGAATATAACATCTGCAACATCAGCCGATCTAGAAACTGGAAGAATTTCGAAAATCCATCGAAAACTAAAAGAATCGCGGGCCCTCAAACTTTGCAATTTTGGGCCCATGTGCTTGATAACACATCTCCTCCGAAGATATCGAACATAGGATGTCATCTGATACGAAAATGCGTACGGACTGGAGACGGCACGCGGTGGGCCAAATTTTGCCAGTGTCGGTTCATTATTGTGGGTCTGGGGAGGGGTGGTCCGTGGTGCCGAATTTTAATTCTTCTCGGAATCAGATGAAACTTGGAATATAATATCTGCAACATCAGCCGATCTCGAAGCTGAAGACAGATCGTAAATACGTTGGAAAATGGCGGAGATTTTGGCCGTACAAGTTTGAATTTGGGCCATATGCTTTCCAATAATCAAAGTGTTATCCGTCTCCAAATCAGATGAAATTTATACTATGCAATCTATGTCAGCCGCAAATCACAAAACTGGAAACAACTTTAAAATCCGTTGGAAACTGACGAAGTTACGGGGCCTCAAACTTAGCAGTTTGTGCCAGGGGTTGATGTTTTCCCAATCCCGTCACCCAATTTCGAGGCAGGGGTGGGGTCACGTCCAAACACTTGAGATCAACCTACACATATTAGGACAACATATAATCACCATACTTCATATTTTCCGTCCATAAACTGCGATTCTTTCCACTCATGATTGATCCTATTATTATACTTCCATGGTGTAACCAAGGAAGTATATTGTTTTTCTACTGCGGCCGTTTTCTGTTTAATTGGAAATACTCAGAAACTAATGGGAGGAGGACCGCGAAATCTCTAGCGAATGAAGGCATCTAAGGTCTACTAAAAATAATGGTATCCGGATGTTGGTCCAATATCTTTTAACAGAGTTATGGCCCTTTTTCGATTATTTTTCATTATTATTATTATTATTATACTACAGTATTTTTCAACGCCCAAATCTCGGAATGTATTAGTACTAGAAAACTCAAGTTTGGTAAGTATGTTGGGGTAAATGAGTTCTATGCCTTTGGCTCATAACGGATATTGTCCGCATTTACCCCGTAGAGTTATCTCCCTTTATATGAAAAAATGTCATTTTATTATCTCGGAAATTATAAGGAGCAGAGCATCGAAAATTGGACTGTATACACATCTCGATATGCCCTACTGCCCACGGGCATCAGAACTTGTGTCCGCGCTTTCCCTGAGGAGTTACCGCCCATAGTTGGCAAACCTCTATTTGATTGTACTCTGTTGTCCTCTTGTATCATTCCAGATAACTGCATGTGGTTTTCATAGTCGTGTTGACCGTTGTCAGTTTAGTCAGAGAAGGAAATTTTGACAGGGTCAGACATATATTTTGACACTGGGGTGGGGGGCAAATTGTTTGCAAAATAAAATTTTGATTGACATTCATATATTTAAGTTTATGTATTTCCCGAACGAAAACAAACTCATACCGGAAAGGATTTTTGAAATCCGAGAAGAAATGCAAGAGTTACGGGCCCTCAAAGTTTGCAATTTGGGCCCATGTGCTTGTCCTCACATCTCCTCCGAAGATATCGAACATAGGATATCATCTGATACGCCAACGTGTGCGGACGGAAGAGAGCACGCGGTGGGCCAAATTTTGCCAGTGTCTGTTCATTATTGTGGGTCTGGGGAGGGGTGGTCCGTGGTACCAATTTTTAATTCTTCTCGGAATCAGATGAAACTTGGAATATAACATCTGCAACATCAGCCGATCTAGAAACTGGAAGAATTTCGAAAATCCATCGAAAACTAAAAGAATCGCGGGCCCTCAAACTTTGCAATTTTGGGCCCATGTGCTTGATAACACATCTCCTCCGAAGATATCGAACATAGGATGTCATCTGATACGAAAATGCGTACGGACTGGAGACGGCACGCGGTGGGCCAAATTTTGCCAGTGTCGGTTCATTATTGTGGGTCTGGGGAGGGGTGGTCCGTGGTGCCGAATTTTAATTCTTCTCGGAATCAGATGAAACTTGGAATATAATATCTGCAACATCAGCCGATCTCGAAGCTGAAGACAGATCGTAAATACGTTGGAAAATGGCGGAGATTTTGGCCGTACAAGTTTGAATTTGGGCCATATGCTTTCCAATAATCAAAGTGTTATCCGTCTCCAAATCAGATGAAATTTATACTATGCAATCTATGTCAGCCGCAAATCACAAAACTGGAAACAACTTTAAAATCCGTTGGAAACTGACGAAGTTACGGGGCCTCAAACTTAGCAGTTTGTGCCAGGGGTTGATGTTTTCCCAATCCCGTCACCCAATTTCGAGGCAGGGGTGGGGTCACGTCCAAACACTTGAGATCAACCTACACATATTAGGACAACATATAATCACCATACTTCATATTTTCCGTCCATAAACTGCGATTCTTTCCACTCATGATTGATCCTATTATTATACTTCCATGGTGTAACCAAGGAAGTATATTGTTTTTCTACTGCGGCCGTTTTCTGTTTAATTGGAAATACTCAGAAACTAATGGGAGGAGGACCGCGAAATCTCTAGCGAATGAAGGCATCTAAGGTCTACTAAAAATAATGGTATCCGGATGTTGGTCCAATATCTTTTAACAGAGTTATGGCCCTTTTTCGATTATTTTTCATTATTATTATTATTATTATACTACAGTATTTTTCAACGCCCAAATCTCGGAATGTATTAGTACTAGAAAACTCAAGTTTGGTAAGTATGTTGGGGTAAATGAGTTCTATGCCTTTGGCTCATAACGGATATTGTCCGCATTTACCCCGTAGAGTTATCTCCCTTTATATGAAAAAATGTCATTTTATTATCTCGGAAATTATAAGGAGCAGAGCATCGAAAATTGGACTGTATACACATCTCGATATGCCCTACTGCCCACGGGCATCAGAACTTGTGTCCGCGCTTTCCCTGAGGAGTTACCGCCCATAGTTGGCAAACCTCTATTTGATTGTACTCTGTTGTCCTCTTGTATCATTCCAGATAACTGCATGTGGTTTTCATAGTCGTGTTGACCGTTGTCAGTTTAGTCAGAGAAGGAAATTTTGACAGGGTCAGACATATATTTTGACACTGGGGTGGGGGGCAAATTGTTTGCAAAATAAAATTTTGATTGACATTCATATATTTAAGTTTATGTATTTCCCGAACGAAAACAAACTCATACCGGAAAGGATTTTTGAAATCCGAGAAGAAATGCAAGAGTTACGGGCCCTCAAAGTTTGCAATTTGGGCCCATGTGCTTGTCCTCACATCTCCTCCGAAGATATCGAACATAGGATATCATCTGATACGCCAACGTGTGCGGACGGAAGAGAGCACGCGGTGGGCCAAATTTTGCCAGTGTCTGTTCATTATTGTGGGTCTGGGGAGGGGTGGTCCGTGGTACCAATTTTTAATTCTTCTCGGAATCAGATGAAACTTGGAATATAACATCTGCAACATCAGCCGATCTAGAAACTGGAAGAATTTCGAAAATCCATCGAAAACTAAAAGAATCGCGGGCCCTCAAACTTTGCAATTTTGGGCCCATGTGCTTGATAACACATCTCCTCCGAAGATATCGAACATAGGATGTCATCTGATACGAAAATGCGTACGGACTGGAGACGGCACGCGGTGGGCCAAATTTTGCCAGTGTCGGTTCATTATTGTGGGTCTGGGGAGGGGTGGTCCGTGGTGCCGAATTTTAATTCTTCTCGGAATCAGATGAAACTTGGAATATAATATCTGCAACATCAGCCGATCTCGAAGCTGAAGACAGATCGTAAATACGTTGGAAAATGGCGGAGATTTTGGCCGTACAAGTTTGAATTTGGGCCATATGCTTTCCAATAATCAAAGTGTTATCCGTCTCCAAATCAGATGAAATTTATACTATGCAATCTATGTCAGCCGCAAATCACAAAACTGGAAACAACTTTAAAATCCGTTGGAAACTGACGAAGTTACGGGGCCTCAAACTTAGCAGTTTGTGCCAGGGGTTGATGTTTTCCCAATCCCGTCACCCAATTTCGAGGCAGGGGTGGGGTCACGTCCAAACACTTGAGATCAACCTACACATATTAGGACAACATATAATCACCATACTTCATATTTTCCGTCCATAAACTGCGATTCTTTCCACTCATGATTGATCCTATTATTATACTTCCATGGTGTAACCAAGGAAGTATATTGTTTTTCTACTGCGGCCGTTTTCTGTTTAATTGGAAATACTCAGAAACTAATGGGAGGAGGACCGCGAAATCTCTAGCGAATGAAGGCATCTAAGGTCTACTAAAAATAATGGTATCCGGATGTTGGTCCAATATCTTTTAACAGAGTTATGGCCCTTTTTCGATTATTTTTCATTATTATACTTCCATGTTTTAACATGGAAGTATATTGTAATTCTTCTGGCTTTTATTATTATTCTTCTTATTCCAATAACATGCCTTAATCTCCGAAACGGCTGGACCGATCCACCTGCTGTTTTCGGCTTTAGTATATAACTTTGGAAGTTCTCTGAAAATGGCCCATTGAGAATTTCGTCCGACCTTGACCTTCGGAGTTATCGCCATTTTGTTGATTTTTTGGGTTTTTCGCAACACAAAAGTAACTTGCGAAATCGATGTTTGATCTCTTATATCGTTGAAATGGTTTGACCGATTGATTTGAAAGTTGGTACTTGCATAGCCATTGAGTATACGAAGTCGAGGCACAAATAGGGAATTTTGTGTGACCTTGAACTTTGGAAACAACGCTCTCTATCTGTTTTATTGTTGTAAACGTATCTCCTCCGAAACGGCTTGAGATATCGAGTTCGGACTTTTTTCATTATTTGCGCATGTATGTGTGTTATGAACCGCCGAAAAATGAAAGGGTTCGCACTTCCGGTTTAAAAGTTCGCTACTGGTCGAAGTATAAAACAACGCTCTTTATAGGGAATCTAGAACGGCTTGAGATATTGAGTTGGGACTTTTTTCATTATGTGCAGCAAATTCTGCGCTATCGAACGATATATATAGTTAACGGATATCACTTCCGGTTCGGGAGAGCAGGCGTGTGGGTATGTATCTCAAAACTATTTTAGCGCCTATTTTGATGGAATTTGGTAGACGTAATCAATAGATGCCACTGATTACTATACAACTCGAATTTTAAAAATCGGACATAAACTTCGATAGTTATGGCTGTTTAAAAACCTGGTTTATTTCCGACCTTGACCTTCAGAGTTATCGACATTTTGTTGATTTTTGGGGGTCTTCGCGCAACTAAAATCGATGTTTGATTTCTTATATCGCCGAAACGCCTTGGCCGATTGATTTGAAATTCGGAACCCTTTTAGCCACTGAGCATTGACAGTCGATGAACGAATAGGGAATTTCGTGTGACCTTGACCTTGGGAAACAACGCTCTTTATCTGTGTTATTGTTGTTCCAGTATCTCCTCCGAAACGGCTTGAGATATCGAGTTCGGACTTTTTCATTATTTGCTCACTTATGTGTGTTATGTACCGGCGAAAAATGATAGGGTTCGCACTTCCGGTTTAAAAGTTCGCTACTGGTCGAAGAATAAAAGAACGCTCTTTATATGAAATCCAAAATGGCTTGAGATATCGAGTTGGGACTTTTTGCATGATGTGCAGCAAACACTGCGCTCTTTAATTATATATATAGTTAATGGATTTCACTTCCGGTTTGGGGGAAAGGGCTGTGGGTATGTATCTCAAAAACTATTTAGGCGCATATTTTAATGAAATTTGGTGGAAATCATCACTAGCTTCCGCTGATCACTATGCCACTTGAATTTTTAAAATCGGACTTAAACGTATAGAGTTACGGCTGCTTGAAAACGATATTTTTATGGTTTTTTGCGCCCCTAAAATGCCTTGCAAAATTGCAAAATCGATGTTTGATTTCTCTTGTAGAAACGGCTCAGCCAATTGATTTGAAATTTCACACCTGCATAGTCATTTAGTATACACAGTCGATGCACGCATAGGGAATTTCGTTTGACCTTGACCTTTGGACACAACGCTCTTTATCTGTTTTATTGTTGTTCCAGCATCTCCTCCGAAAAGGCTTGAGATATCGAGTTCGGACTTTTTTCATTATTTGCGGATTTATGTGTGGTATGTACCACCGATAGGGTTCGCACTTCCGGTTTAAAAGTTCGCTACTGGTCCAAGAATAAAAGAACGCTCTTTATATGCAATTCAGAAGGGGTTGAGATATCGAGTTGGGACTTTTGATGTGCAGCAAACTCTGCGCTCTCTAATGATATATATATATATATAGTTAACGGATTTCACTTCGGTTTGGGGGAATGGGCGTGTTGGTATGTATCTCAAATTGTTTTTGGTGCAGATTTTGATGGAATTTGGTGGATAGAATCTGTGGTTGCCGAGTATTACCATCAGCTACAGTATCACCATACTGATATGTGTCTCCGGAAAACTGACATTTATCAGGTGACACAATTTCCGTCATTGTCGAACATGGAAGTATCGAAATTGCTGTGCAATTACAGTTTCATTCTAGTTATTATTATTATTATACTACAGTATTTTTCAACGCCCAAATCTCGGAATGTATTAGTACTAGAAAACTCAAGTTTGGTAAGTATGTTGGGGTAAATGAGTTCTATGCCTTTGGCTCATAACGGATATTGTCCGCATTTACCCCGTAGAGTTATCTCCCTTTATATGAAAAAATGTCATTTTATTATCTCGGAAATTATAAGGAGCAGAGCATCGAAAATTGGACTGTATACACATCTCGATATGCCCTACTGCCCACGGGCATCAGAACTTGTGTCCGCGCTTTCCCTGAGGAGTTACCGCCCATAGTTGGCAAACCTCTATTTGATTGTACTCTGTTGTCCTCTTGTATCATTCCAGATAACTGCATGTGGTTTTCATAGTCGTGTTGACCGTTGTCAGTTTAGTCAGAGAAGGAAATTTTGACAGGGTCAGACATATATTTTGACACTGGGGTGGGGGGCAAATTGTTTGCAAAATAAAATTTTGATTGACATTCATATATTTAAGTTTATGTATTTCCCGAACGAAAACAAACTCATACCGGAAAGGATTTTTGAAATCCGAGAAGAAATGCAAGAGTTACGGGCCCTCAAAGTTTGCAATTTGGGCCCATGTGCTTGTCCTCACATCTCCTCCGAAGATATCGAACATAGGATATCATCTGATACGCCAACGTGTGCGGACGGAAGAGAGCACGCGGTGGGCCAAATTTTGCCAGTGTCTGTTCATTATTGTGGGTCTGGGGAGGGGTGGTCCGTGGTACCAATTTTTAATTCTTCTCGGAATCAGATGAAACTTGGAATATAACATCTGCAACATCAGCCGATCTAGAAACTGGAAGAATTTCGAAAATCCATCGAAAACTAAAAGAATCGCGGGCCCTCAAACTTTGCAATTTTGGGCCCATGTGCTTGATAACACATCTCCTCCGAAGATATCGAACATAGGATGTCATCTGATACGAAAATGCGTACGGACTGGAGACGGCACGCGGTGGGCCAAATTTTGCCAGTGTCGGTTCATTATTGTGGGTCTGGGGAGGGGTGGTCCGTGGTGCCGAATTTTAATTCTTCTCGGAATCAGATGAAACTTGGAATATAATATCTGCAACATCAGCCGATCTCGAAGCTGAAGACAGATCGTAAATACGTTGGAAAATGGCGGAGATTTTGGCCGTACAAGTTTGAATTTGGGCCATATGCTTTCCAATAATCAAAGTGTTATCCGTCTCCAAATCAGATGAAATTTATACTATGCAATCTATGTCAGCCGCAAATCACAAAACTGGAAACAACTTTAAAATCCGTTGGAAACTGACGAAGTTACGGGGCCTCAAACTTAGCAGTTTGTGCCAGGGGTTGATGTTTTCCCAATCCCGTCACCCAATTTCGAGGCAGGGGTGGGGTCACGTCCAAACACTTGAGATCAACCTACACATATTAGGACAACATATAATCACCATACTTCATATTTTCCGTCCATAAACTGCGATTCTTTCCACTCATGATTGATCCTATTATTATACTTCCATGGTGTAACCAAGGAAGTATATTGTTTTTCTACTGCGGCCGTTTTCTGTTTAATTGGAAATACTCAGAAACTAATGGGAGGAGGACCGCGAAATCTCTAGCGAATGAAGGCATCTAAGGTCTACTAAAAATAATGGTATCCGGATGTTGGTCCAATATCTTTTAACAGAGTTATGGCCCTTTTTCGATTATTTTTCATTATTATTATTATTATTATACTACAGTATTTTTCAACGCCCAAATCTCGGAATGTATTAGTACTAGAAAACTCAAGTTTGGTAAGTATGTTGGGGTAAATGAGTTCTATGCCTTTGGCTCATAACGGATATTGTCCGCATTTACCCCGTAGAGTTATCTCCCTTTATATGAAAAAATGTCATTTTATTATCTCGGAAATTATAAGGAGCAGAGCATCGAAAATTGGACTGTATACACATCTCGATATGCCCTACTGCCCACGGGCATCAGAACTTGTGTCCGCGCTTTCCCTGAGGAGTTACCGCCCATAGTTGGCAAACCTCTATTTGATTGTACTCTGTTGTCCTCTTGTATCATTCCAGATAACTGCATGTGGTTTTCATAGTCGTGTTGACCGTTGTCAGTTTAGTCAGAGAAGGAAATTTTGACAGGGTCAGACATATATTTTGACACTGGGGTGGGGGGCAAATTGTTTGCAAAATAAAATTTTGATTGACATTCATATATTTAAGTTTATGTATTTCCCGAACGAAAACAAACTCATACCGGAAAGGATTTTTGAAATCCGAGAAGAAATGCAAGAGTTACGGGCCCTCAAAGTTTGCAATTTGGGCCCATGTGCTTGTCCTCACATCTCCTCCGAAGATATCGAACATAGGATATCATCTGATACGCCAACGTGTGCGGACGGAAGAGAGCACGCGGTGGGCCAAATTTTGCCAGTGTCTGTTCATTATTGTGGGTCTGGGGAGGGGTGGTCCGTGGTACCAATTTTTAATTCTTCTCGGAATCAGATGAAACTTGGAATATAACATCTGCAACATCAGCCGATCTAGAAACTGGAAGAATTTCGAAAATCCATCGAAAACTAAAAGAATCGCGGGCCCTCAAACTTTGCAATTTTGGGCCCATGTGCTTGATAACACATCTCCTCCGAAGATATCGAACATAGGATGTCATCTGATACGAAAATGCGTACGGACTGGAGACGGCACGCGGTGGGCCAAATTTTGCCAGTGTCGGTTCATTATTGTGGGTCTGGGGAGGGGTGGTCCGTGGTGCCGAATTTTAATTCTTCTCGGAATCAGATGAAACTTGGAATATAATATCTGCAACATCAGCCGATCTCGAAGCTGAAGACAGATCGTAAATACGTTGGAAAATGGCGGAGATTTTGGCCGTACAAGTTTGAATTTGGGCCATATGCTTTCCAATAATCAAAGTGTTATCCGTCTCCAAATCAGATGAAATTTATACTATGCAATCTATGTCAGCCGCAAATCACAAAACTGGAAACAACTTTAAAATCCGTTGGAAACTGACGAAGTTACGGGGCCTCAAACTTAGCAGTTTGTGCCAGGGGTTGATGTTTTCCCAATCCCGTCACCCAATTTCGAGGCAGGGGTGGGGTCACGTCCAAACACTTGAGATCAACCTACACATATTAGGACAACATATAATCACCATACTTCATATTTTCCGTCCATAAACTGCGATTCTTTCCACTCATGATTGATCCTATTATTATACTTCCATGGTGTAACCAAGGAAGTATATTGTTTTTCTACTGCGGCCGTTTTCTGTTTAATTGGAAATACTCAGAAACTAATGGGAGGAGGACCGCGAAATCTCTAGCGAATGAAGGCATCTAAGGTCTACTAAAAATAATGGTATCCGGATGTTGGTCCAATATCTTTTAACAGAGTTATGGCCCTTTTTCGATTATTTTTCATTATTATTATTATTATTATACTACAGTATTTTTCAACGCCCAAATCTCGGAATGTATTAGTACTAGAAAACTCAAGTTTGGTAAGTATGTTGGGGTAAATGAGTTCTATGCCTTTGGCTCATAACGGATATTGTCCGCATTTACCCCGTAGAGTTATCTCCCTTTATATGAAAAAATGTCATTTTATTATCTCGGAAATTATAAGGAGCAGAGCATCGAAAATTGGACTGTATACACATCTCGATATGCCCTACTGCCCACGGGCATCAGAACTTGTGTCCGCGCTTTCCCTGAGGAGTTACCGCCCATAGTTGGCAAACCTCTATTTGATTGTACTCTGTTGTCCTCTTGTATCATTCCAGATAACTGCATGTGGTTTTCATAGTCGTGTTGACCGTTGTCAGTTTAGTCAGAGAAGGAAATTTTGACAGGGTCAGACATATATTTTGACACTGGGGTGGGGGGCAAATTGTTTGCAAAATAAAATTTTGATTGACATTCATATATTTAAGTTTATGTATTTCCCGAACGAAAACAAACTCATACCGGAAAGGATTTTTGAAATCCGAGAAGAAATGCAAGAGTTACGGGCCCTCAAAGTTTGCAATTTGGGCCCATGTGCTTGTCCTCACATCTCCTCCGAAGATTCAGATTATGCTACACCCGAAACGGAGATGACTTTTGGGAAATCCAGAGTCCAAAACGGATCGAAATCGCCCTGTTCCAGAAAAGTCGTTCATTTTGTTTTCACTTTTTGAAAAAGGCTCCAATATTTCAACCAAAACTTTTGGACTTAAAACATTATTTTTTTCTCAGTCAAGTGAAAAGAGCTCTTCAAAATAATTCCGCTTATATATATAATATATATTATCTATATATACGCCAAAAATTTGTCACTCCCCTCTCTCCTTCCTCCGGCTACCCCATCCCCCGTGGGATGGAACCTACCTCCGATTCGAATACACCCGTCATGCCGCGGGCCAGTCTCATTCCTCTACCAGAGAACTGATAGAACGCCCGTCGAATACCAACAATCATTTCCAGAGTGCTATATTGGTATGAGTTCATATCGGAGCCGTTATAAAGCAAATAACTTGGATTTTAATATAAACCCACCTATTCGTAAATTGTGTAGCCCATGGTGTGTGGTAAATTATCATTTTATCGTGTATAGTGTGTCATGAGCTATCTGCGTGCGTGCATTTCACTTTTGTATTTTCTTTCGCATCTTCAACGCACTGCATATCATATACAACCAAACAAAATACAAACATTACATTAATTTGATCACACAAGACTTCGTTATATGGTGTATATTTCTACTAACGTAATGACGACGTATAGCCAATTATTCCATTTGCGATAACAACGATAAACACATAGAAACATGCAAACATCATCAGTTTCGTAAGATCAATTTGTATATTGTTTATATTCTAGTTATTTATCGAATATAAAAAGCATCTTTACATTATCTTTAGTTTGGTATTATTCGTATTTGATGATTAAAATACACCAAAACATGTTAAAAATAAAAAATAAAAAAAGATAATTTGACGGGATTCGAACTCACGTCGCAATAAAACACATACTGAATGTTTGACGCTCTCTCCACTCGGCTACGCACTGCGCTGTTAATTTATAAGAAAATATATTAGTATTAAATATGTAGGCATATAACTGTGTATATTTAAACTTTATATCCAAACTGATTGAAATCGAATATAAAAAGCATCTTTACATTATCTTTAGTTTGGTATTATTCGTATTTGATGATTAAAATACACCAAAACATGTTAAAAATAAAAAATAAAAAAAGATAATTTGACGGGATTCGAACTCACGTCGCAATAAAAACACAAGCTGAAGGTTTGACGCTCTGACCACTCGACTACGCACTGCGCTATTAATTTATAAGAAAATATATTAGTATTAAATATATAGGCATATAACTGTGTATATTTAAACTTTATATCCAAACTGATTGAAATGCGTGACTATATATATATACCCCTTTCCGCTATACGGGGAACAGGAAAATGCACCTATTCTTCCCACCAAATCCAAAAGGGCTAATTAAAGAGCAAGGTAATGCCGTAGCAGGTACATTTGGATATTCTATTCACGCCCCCCCCCCCCAAATCTTGACCGCTATACTTCAAATTCAAACATCGAGAATTTTTTTTTTGACGAGTACATCTGATAGCTAGTGTTCACGCGCATCTAGAGCGCAATTTTCTAATTTTCAGATGGAACGGAACGGTTTACTCGTGACAACGCTATATATCATAAATATGTATACTTCTGTAGTCTATCACTAGCCGATTTTTAGCCCCAAATCCAAACGGGCCGATGTAGGAGCGAGTTTAATGCGGTGGTACATAAGCCGGTATACTGTAGGTATGACTCTAAAATTTGACCTCTCTAATATAAACGCAACCTGCTCAAGGGAGTGTTTGTGTCGGGTGGGTTCAGATTTGGAAAATTCCACCGAAGATCAAATGGGCAAAATTACTCCGAAAATCATATATTGAGATAAAAACTTTTCGATGAGTGGATGTGATAAGTAGTATATACACGCAAGATTAGTACACTTTTTAATGATTTATATTGAACGGTTTAACCCTGGTAGCGTATAACGTTGTGACCGGTGATATATATTACTCAAATTCAAACCCTCTCTTCATGACGCAAATTCAAACGGACTTAGCAAGAAGCAAGGCAAATGCATGAATATGCTCACCGATATACTATATAGGTATGTCCGCTCTACTGTAAAAGTAACATATTGTCACGATTTGACCTGTCCAAAACACTCCCCGGACAAAAGTTTTCCTAGGTATAAAATTTCGTCGAAATCCGATCGTTTTACTCGATTTGACCTTGAACTTACCATTTCGAATGTCAATGTCAGGTCGGGGTCACGACTTGACCCGCCCAAAAGACTCCCCGGACAAAAGTACCCCTAGGTATCAAATTTCGTGGAAATCCGCATGTTTTACCCGATTTGACCTTCGATTGACCATTTTGAAGACCAAGGTCAGGTCGGGATGGGATGGGATGGGATGGAATACCATGGAAGTATATCTGATTCCATGGAATCTGACCTCTAGTTATTATTATTATTATACTACAGTATTTTTCAACGCCCAAATCTCGGAATGTATTAGTACTAGAAAACTCAAGTTTGGTAAGTATGTTGGGGTAAATGAGTTCTATGCCTTTGGCTCATAACGGATATTGTCCGCATTTACCCCGTGGAGTTATCTCCCTTTATATGAAAAAATGTCATTTTATTATCTCGGAAATTATAAGGAGCAGAGCATCGAAAATTGGACTGTATACACATCTCGATATGCCCTACTGCCCACGGGCTTCAGAACTTGTGTCCGCGCTTTCCCTGAGGAGTTACCGCCCATAGTTGGCAAACCTCTATTTGATTGTACTCTGTTGTCCTCTTGTATCATTCCAGATAACTGCATGTGGTTTTCATAGTCGTGTTGACCGTTGTCAGTTTAGTTAGAGAAGGAAATTTTGACAGGGTCGGACATATATTTTGACACTGGGGTGGGGGGCAAATTGTTTGCAAAATAAAATTTTGATTGACATTCATATATTTAAGTTTATGTATTTCCCGAACGAAAACAAACTCATACCGGAAAGGATTTTTGAAATCCGAGAAGAAATGCAAGAGTTACGGGCCCTCAAAGTTTGCAATTTGGGCCCATGTGCTTGATAACACATCTCCTCCGAAGATGTCGAAGTTTGGATGTCAGCTGATACGCCAACGTGTGCGGACGGAAGAGGGCACGCGGTGGGCCAAATTTTGCCAGTGTCGGTTCATTATTGTGGGTCTGGGGAGGGGTGGTCCGTGGTACCAATTTTTAATTCTTCTCGGAATCAGATGAAACTTGGAATATAACATCTGCAACATCAGCCGATCTAGAAACTGGACGAATTTCGAAAATCCATCGAAAACTAAAAGAATCGCGGGCCCTCAAACTTTGCAATTTTGGGCCCATGTGCTTGATAACACATCTCCTCCGAAGATATCGAACATAGGATGTCATCTGATACGAAAATGCGTACGGACTGGAGACGGCACGCGGTGGGCCAAATGTTGCCAGTGTCGGTTCATTATTGTGGGTCTGGGGAGGGGTGGTCCGTGGTGCCGAATTTTAATTCTTTTCGGAATCAGATGAAACTTGGAATATAATATCTGCAACATCAGCCGATCTCGAAGCTGAACACAGATCGTAAATACGTTGGAAAATGGCGGAGATTTTGGCCGTACAAGTTTGAATTTGGGCCCATATGCTTTCCAATAATCAAAGTGTTATCCGTATCCAAATCAGATGAAATTTATACTATGCAATCTATGTCAGCCGCAAATCACAAAACTGGAAACAACTTTAAAATCCGTTGGAAACTGACGAAGTTACGGGGCCTCAAACTTAGCAGTTTGTGCCAGGGGTTGATGTTTTCCCAATCCCGTCACCCAATTTCGAGGCAGGGGTGGGGTCACGTCCAAACACTTGAGATCAACCTACACATATTAGGACAACATATAATCACCATACTTCATATTTTCCGTCCATAAACTGCGATTCTTTCCACTCATGATTGATCCTATTATTATACTTCCATGGTGTAACCAAGGAAGTATATTGTTTTTCTACTGCGGCCGTTTTCTGTTTAATTGGAAATACTCACAAACTAATGGGAGGAGGACCGCGAAATCTCTAGCGAATGAAGGCATCTAAGGTCTACTAAAAATAATGGTATCCGGATGTTGGTCCAATATCTTTTAACAGAGTTATGGCCCTTTTTCGATTATTTTTCATTATTATTATTATTATTATTATACTACAGTATTTTTCAACGCCCAAATCTCGGAATGTATTAGTACTAGAAAACTCAAGTTTGGTAAGTATGTTGGGGTAAATGAGTTCTATGCCTTTGGCTCATAACGGATATTGTCCGCATTTACCCCGTGGAGTTATCTCCCTTTATATGAAAAAATGTCATTTTATTATCTCGGAAATTATAAGGAGCAGAGCATCGAAAATTGGACTGTATACACATCTCGATATGCCCTACTGCCCACGGGCTTCAGAACTTGTGTCCGCGCTTTCCCTGAGGAGTTACCGCCCATAGTTGGCAAACCTCTATTTGATTGTACTCTGTTGTCCTCTTGTATCATTCCAGATAACTGCATGTGGTTTTCATAGTCGTGTTGACCGTTGTCAGTTTAGTTAGAGAAGGAAATTTTGACAGGGTCGGACATATATTTTGACACTGGGGTGGGGGGCAAATTGTTTGCAAAATAAAATTTTGATTGACATTCATATATTTAAGTTTATGTATTTCCCGAACGAAAACAAACTCATACCGGAAAGGATTTTTGAAATCCGAGAAGAAATGCAAGAGTTACGGGCCCTCAAAGTTTGCAATTTGGGCCCATGTGCTTGATAACACATCTCCTCCGAAGATGTCGAAGTTTGGATGTCAGCTGATACGCCAACGTGTGCGGACGGAAGAGGGCACGCGGTGGGCCAAATTTTGCCAGTGTCGGTTCATTATTGTGGGTCTGGGGAGGGGTGGTCCGTGGTACCAATTTTTAATTCTTCTCGGAATCAGATGAAACTTGGAATATAACATCTGCAACATCAGCCGATCTAGAAACTGGACGAATTTCGAAAATCCATCGAAAACTAAAAGAATCGCGGGCCCTCAAACTTTGCAATTTTGGGCCCATGTGCTTGATAACACATCTCCTCCGAAGATATCGAACATAGGATGTCATCTGATACGAAAATGCGTACGGACTGGAGACGGCACGCGGTGGGCCAAATGTTGCCAGTGTCGGTTCATTATTGTGGGTCTGGGGAGGGGTGGTCCGTGGTGCCGAATTTTAATTCTTTTCGGAATCAGATGAAACTTGGAATATAATATCTGCAACATCAGCCGATCTCGAAGCTGAACACAGATCGTAAATACGTTGGAAAATGGCGGAGATTTTGGCCGTACAAGTTTGAATTTGGGCCCATATGCTTTCCAATAATCAAAGTGTTATCCGTATCCAAATCAGATGAAATTTATACTATGCAATCTATGTCAGCCGCAAATCACAAAACTGGAAACAACTTTAAAATCCGTTGGAAACTGACGAAGTTACGGGGCCTCAAACTTAGCAGTTTGTGCCAGGGGTTGATGTTTTCCCAATCCCGTCACCCAATTTCGAGGCAGGGGTGGGGTCACGTCCAAACACTTGAGATCAACCTACACATATTAGGACAACATATAATCACCATACTTCATATTTTCCGTCCATAAACTGCGATTCTTTCCACTCATGATTGATCCTATTATTATACTTCCATGGTGTAACCAAGGAAGTATATTGTTTTTCTACTGCGGCCGTTTTCTGTTTAATTGGAAATACTCACAAACTAATGAGTGGAGGACCGCGAAATCTCTAGCGAATGAAGGCATCTAAGGTCTACTAAAAATAATGGTATCCGGATGTTGGTCCAATATCTTTTAACAGAGTTATGGCCCTTTTTCGATTATTTTTCATTATTATTATTATTATTATTATACTACAGTATTTTTCAACGCCCAAATCTCGGAATGTATTAGTACTAGAAAACTCAAGTTTGGTAAGTATGTTGGGGTAAATGAGTTCTATGCCTTTGGCTCATAACGGATATTGTCCGCATTTACCCCGTGGAGTTATCTCCCTTTATATGAAAAAATGTCATTTTATTATCTCGGAAATTATAAGGAGCAGAGCATCGAAAATTGGACTGTATACACATCTCGATATGCCCTACTGCCCACGGGCTTCAGAACTTGTGTCCGCGCTTTCCCTGAGGAGTTACCGCCCATAGTTGGCAAACCTCTATTTGATTGTACTCTGTTGTCCTCTTGTATCATTCCAGATAACTGCATGTGGTTTTCATAGTCGTGTTGACCGTTGTCAGTTTAGTTAGAGAAGGAAATTTTGACAGGGTCGGACATATATTTTGACACTGGGGTGGGGGGCAAATTGTTTGCAAAATAAAATTTTGATTGACATTCATATATTTAAGTTTATGTATTTCCCGAACGAAAACAAACTCATACCGGAAAGGATTTTTGAAATCCGAGAAGAAATGCAAGAGTTACGGGCCCTCAAAGTTTGCAATTTGGGCCCATGTGCTTGATAACACATCTCCTCCGAAGATGTCGAAGTTTGGATGTCAGCTGATACGCCAACGTGTGCGGACGGAAGAGGGCACGCGGTGGGCCAAATTTTGCCAGTGTCGGTTCATTATTGTGGGTCTGGGGAGGGGTGGTCCGTGGTACCAATTTTTAATTCTTCTCGGAATCAGATGAAACTTGGAATATAACATCTGCAACATCAGCCGATCTAGAAACTGGACGAATTTCGAAAATCCATCGAAAACTAAAAGAATCGCGGGCCCTCAAACTTTGCAATTTTGGGCCCATGTGCTTGATAACACATCTCCTCCGAAGATATCGAACATAGGATGTCATCTGATACGAAAATGCGTACGGACTGGAGACGGCACGCGGTGGGCCAAATGTTGCCAGTGTCGGTTCATTATTGTGGGTCTGGGGAGGGGTGGTCCGTGGTGCCGAATTTTAATTCTTTTCGGAATCAGATGAAACTTGGAATATAATATCTGCAACATCAGCCGATCTCGAAGCTGAACACAGATCGTAAATACGTTGGAAAATGGCGGAGATTTTGGCCGTACAAGTTTGAATTTGGGCCCATATGCTTTCCAATAATCAAAGTGTTATCCGTATCCAAATCAGATGAAATTTATACTATGCAATCTATGTCAGCCGCAAATCACAAAACTGGAAACAACTTTAAAATCCGTTGGAAACTGACGAAGTTACGGGGCCTCAAACTTAGCAGTTTGTGCCAGGGGTTGATGTTTTCCCAATCCCGTCACCCAATTTCGAGGCAGGGGTGGGGTCACGTCCAAACACTTGAGATCAACCTACACATATTAGGACAACATATAATCACCATACTTCATATTTTCCGTCCATAAACTGCGATTCTTTCCACTCATGATTGATCCTATTATTATACTTCCATGGTGTAACCAAGGAAGTATATTGTTTTTCTACTGCGGCCGTTTTCTGTTTAATTGGAAATACTCACAAACTAATGGGAGGAGGACCGCGAAATCTCTAGCGAATGAAGGCATCTAAGGTCTACTAAAAATAATGGTATCCGGATGTTGGTCCAATATCTTTTAACAGAGTTATGGCCCTTTTTCGATTATTTTTCATTATTATTATACTTCCATGGTGTAACCAAGGAAGTATATTGTTTTTGTACTGAGGTCGTTTTCCGTTTATTTGAAATACTCAGAAACTAATTGCAGTAGGACCGTGAAATCTCTAGGGAATGTAGGCATCTAAGGGATACTGAAAATGAAGATATCGCGATTTCGACCCAACGCTTCCCCACGGTGTGAAATTAAAAAAAAAAAAAAAAATATTTTTCACTATTATTATTATTATTATTATACTCAACACTTTTGCAACGCCTTAATATCTGAAAGTATGGGGAGTATCGAACTGAAAATTTGTATGTATGTTGGGTTCAATGAGTTCTAACCGGTCGGCATACAACGAATATTGTCCGCATTTACCCCGCGGAGTTATCTCCCTTTATATGAATAAAATGTCATTTATTATCTCGGAAATTATAGGGAGCAGAGCATCGAAAATTGGACCGTATGCACACCTCGATATGCCCTACTGCCCACGGGCATCAAAACTTGTGTCCGCGCTTTCCCTGAAGAGTTACCGCCCATAAATAGTCAAACCTCTATTTCATTGTACTCTGTTGTCGTCTCGTATCATTCCAGATAACTGCATTTGGTTTTCACAGTCGTGTTATTCTTTGTCAGTTTAGTCCGAGAAAGAAAATTGGACAGGGTCGGACATATATTTTGACACTGGGGTGGGGGGGGCTAAATTTTTGCAAAATTAAATTTTGTTTGACATTTATCTATTTAAGTTTATGTATGTCCCGAACGATAACAAACCCATACCGGAAAGGATTTTTGAAATCTGAGAAGAAATGCAAGAGTTACGGGCCCTCAAAGTTTGCAATTTGGGCCGATGTGCTTGTGAACACATCTCCTCCGAAGATGTCGAACTTTGGATGTCATCTGATACGCCAATGCGTGCGGGCTGAAGAGAGCACGCGGTGTGCCAAATTTTGCCAGTGTCGGTTCAGTGATGTGGATCAGGGGAGGGGCGGTCTGGGGTACCAAAATTTATTTCGTCTCCGAATTATATGAAACTTGAAATATAACATCTACCATACACGTTGATCACAAAACTGAAAACAGATCGTAAATCCGTTAAAAAATGGCCGAGATTTGGGCCATCAAAATTTGAATCTGGACCCGTATTCTTTCCAATAACCAAAATGTTAGCCGTCTCCGAATCAGACAAAATTTATAACAAACAATGTATGTGAGGAGCTAATCACAATACTGAAAACAATTTTAAAATCCATTGGAAATTAACTGAGTTACGGGCCCTCAAACTTCGCATTTTGGGCCGGGTTTGACAATTTCACATTCCCGTCACCCAATTTCGAGGCAGGGGTGGGGTCACTTCCAAATACTTGAGATCAACACACACATGTTAAGGACAACATATAATCACCATACTTCATATATCCCGTCCCTAAACTGCGATTGTTTCAGCTCATGATTGTCCCTATTATTATACTTCCATGGTGTAACCAAGGAAGTATATTGTTTTTGTACTGAGGTCGTTTTCCGTTTATTTGAAATACTCAGAAACTAATTGCAGTAGGACCGTGAAATCTCTAGGGAATGTAGGCATCTAAGGGATACTGAAAATGAAGATATCGCGATTTCGACCCAACGCTTCCCCACGGTGTGAAATTAAAAAAAAAAAAAAAAATATTTTTCACTATTATTATTATTATTATTATACTCAACACTTTTGCAACGCCTTAATATCTGAAAGTATGGGGAGTATCGAACTGAAAATTTGTATGTATGTTGGGTTCAATGAGTTCTAACCGGTCGGCATACAACGAATATTGTCCGCATTTACCCCGCGGAGTTATCTCCCTTTATATGAATAAAATGTCATTTATTATCTCGGAAATTATAGGGAGCAGAGCATCGAAAATTGGACCGTATGCACACCTCGATATGCCCTACTGCCCACGGGCATCAAAACTTGTGTCCGCGCTTTCCCTGAAGAGTTACCGCCCATAAATAGTCAAACCTCTATTTCATTGTACTCTGTTGTCGTCTCGTATCATTCCAGATAACTGCATTTGGTTTTCACAGTCGTGTTATTCTTTGTCAGTTTAGTCCGAGAAAGAAAATTGGACAGGGTCGGACATATATTTTGACACTGGGGTGGGGGGGGCTAAATTTTTGCAAAATTAAATTTTGTTTGACATTTATCTATTTAAGTTTATGTATGTCCCGAACGATAACAAACCCATACCGGAAAGGATTTTTGAAATCTGAGAAGAAATGCAAGAGTTACGGGCCCTCAAAGTTTGCAATTTGGGCCGATGTGCTTGTGAACACATCTCCTCCGAAGATGTCGAACTTTGGATGTCATCTGATACGCCAATGCGTGCGGGCTGAAGAGAGCACGCGGTGTGCCAAATTTTGCCAGTGTCGGTTCAGTGATGTGGATCAGGGGAGGGGCGGTCTGGGGTACCAAAATTTATTTCGTCTCCGAATTATATGAAACTTGAAATATAACATCTACCATACACGTTGATCACAAAACTGAAAACAGATCGTAAATCCGTTAAAAAATGGCCGAGATTTGGGCCATCAAAATTTGAATCTGGACCCGTATTCTTTCCAATAACCAAAATGTTAGCCGTCTCCGAATCAGACAAAATTTATAACAAACAATGTATGTGAGGAGCTAATCACAATACTGAAAACAATTTTAAAATCCATTGGAAATTAACTGAGTTACGGGCCCTCAAACTTCGCATTTTGGGCCGGGTTTGACAATTTCACATTCCCGTCACCCAATTTCGAGGCAGGGGTGGGGTCACTTCCAAATACTTGAGATCAACACACACATGTTAAGGACAACATATAATCACCATACTTCATATATCCCGTCCCTAAACTGCGATTGTTTCAGCTCATGATTGTCCCTATTATTATACTTCCATGGTGTAACCAAGGAAGTATATTGTTTTTGTACTGAGGTCGTTTTCCGTTTATTTGAAATACTCAGAAACTAATTGCAGTAGGACCGTGAAATCTCTAGGGAATGTAGGCATCTAAGGGATACTGAAAATGAAGATATCGCGATTTCGACCCAACGCTTCCCCACGGTGTGAAATTAAAAAAAAAAAAAAAAATATTTTTCACTATTATTATTATTATTATTATACTCAACACTTTTGCAACGCCTTAATATCTGAAAGTATGGGGAGTATCGAACTGAAAATTTGTATGTATGTTGGGTTCAATGAGTTCTAACCGGTCGGCATACAACGAATATTGTCCGCATTTACCCCGCGGAGTTATCTCCCTTTATATGAATAAAATGTCATTTATTATCTCGGAAATTATAGGGAGCAGAGCATCGAAAATTGGACCGTATGCACACCTCGATATGCCCTACTGCCCACGGGCATCAAAACTTGTGTCCGCGCTTTCCCTGAAGAGTTACCGCCCATAAATAGTCAAACCTCTATTTCATTGTACTCTGTTGTCGTCTCGTATCATTCCAGATAACTGCATTTGGTTTTCACAGTCGTGTTATTCTTTGTCAGTTTAGTCCGAGAAAGAAAATTGGACAGGGTCGGACATATATTTTGACACTGGGGTGGGGGGGGCTAAATTTTTGCAAAATTAAATTTTGTTTGACATTTATCTATTTAAGTTTATGTATGTCCCGAACGATAACAAACCCATACCGGAAAGGATTTTTGAAATCTGAGAAGAAATGCAAGAGTTACGGGCCCTCAAAGTTTGCAATTTGGGCCGATGTGCTTGTGAACACATCTCCTCCGAAGATGTCGAACTTTGGATGTCATCTGATACGCCAATGCGTGCGGGCTGAAGAGAGCACGCGGTGTGCCAAATTTTGCCAGTGTCGGTTCAGTGATGTGGATCAGGGGAGGGGCGGTCTGGGGTACCAAAATTTATTTCGTCTCCGAATTATATGAAACTTGAAATATAACATCTACCATACACGTTGATCACAAAACTGAAAACAGATCGTAAATCCGTTAAAAAATGGCCGAGATTTGGGCCATCAAAATTTGAATCTGGACCCGTATTCTTTCCAATAACCAAAATGTTAGCCGTCTCCGAATCAGACAAAATTTATAACAAACAATGTATGTGAGGAGCTAATCACAATACTGAAAACAATTTTAAAATCCATTGGAAATTAACTGAGTTACGGGCCCTCAAACTTCGCATTTTGGGCCGGGTTTGACAATTTCACATTCCCGTCACCCAATTTCGAGGCAGGGGTGGGGTCACTTCCAAATACTTGAGATCAACACACACATGTTAAGGACAACATATAATCACCATACTTCATATATCCCGTCCCTAAACTGCGATTGTTTCAGCTCATGATTGTCCCTATTATTATACTTCCATGGTGTAACCAAGGAAGTATATTGTTTTTGTACTGAGGTCGTTTTCCGTTTATTTGAAATACTCAGAAACTAATTGCAGTAGGACCGTGAAATCTCTAGGGAATGTAGGCATCTAAGGGATACTGAAAATGAAGATATCGCGATTTCGACCCAACGCTTCCCCACGGTGTGAAATTAAAAAAAAAAAAAAAAATATTTTTCACTATTATTATTATTATTATTATACTCAACACTTTTGCAACGCCTTAATATCTGAAAGTATGGGGAGTATCGAACTGAAAATTTGTATGTATGTTGGGTTCAATGAGTTCTAACCGGTCGGCATACAACGAATATTGTCCGCATTTACCCCGCGGAGTTATCTCCCTTTATATGAATAAAATGTCATTTATTATCTCGGAAATTATAGGGAGCAGAGCATCGAAAATTGGACCGTATGCACACCTCGATATGCCCTACTGCCCACGGGCATCAAAACTTGTGTCCGCGCTTTCCCTGAAGAGTTACCCGCCCATAAATAGTCAAACCTCTATTTCATTGTACTCTGTTGTCGTCTCGTATCATTCCAGATAACTGCATTTGGTTTTCACAGTCGTGTTATTCTTTGTCAGTTTAGTCCGAGAAAGAAAATTGGACAGGGTCGGACATATATTTTGACACTGGGGTGGGGGGGGGCTAAATTTTTGCAAAATTAAATTTTGTTTGACATTTATCTATTTAAGTTTATGTATGTCCCGAACGATAACAAACCCATACCGGAAAGGATTTTTGAAATCTGAGAAGAAATGCAAGAGTTACGGGCCCTCAAAGTTTGCAATTTGGGCCTGTGCTTGTGAACACATCTCCTCCGAAGATGTCGAACTTTGGATGTCATCTGATACGCCAATGCGTGCGGGCTGAAGAGAGCACGCGGTGTGCCAAATTTTGCCAGTGTCGGTTCAGTGATGTGGATCAGGGGAGGGGCGGTCTGGGGTACCAAAATTTATTTCGTCTCCGAATTATATGAAACTTGAAATATAACATCTACCATACACGTTGATCACAAAACTGAAAACAGATCGTAAATCCGTTAAAAAATGGCCGAGATTTGGGCCATCAAAATTTGAATCTGGACCCGTATTCTTTCCAATAACCAAAATGTTAGCCGTCTCCGAATCAGACAAAATTTATAACAAACAATGTATGTGAGGAGCTAATCACAATACTGAAAACAATTTTAAAATCCATTGGAAATTAACTGAGTTACGGGCCCTCAAACTTCGCATTTTGGGCCGGGTTTGACAATTTCACATTCCCGTCACCCAATTTCGAGGCAGGGGTGGGGTCACTTCCAAATACTTGAGATCAACACACACATGTTAAGGACAACATATAATCACCATACTTCATATATCCCGTCCCTAAACTGCGATTGTTTCAGCTCATGATTGTCCCTATTATTATACTTCCATGGTGTAACCAAGGAAGTATATTGTTTTTGTACTGAGGTCGTTTTCCGTTTATTTGAAATACTCAGAAACTAATTGCAGTAGGACCGTGAAATCTCTAGGGAATGTAGGCATCTAAGGGATACTGAAAATGAAGATATCGCGATTTCGACCCAACGCTTCCCCACGGTGTGAAATTAAAAAAAAAAAAAAAAATATTTTTCACTATTATTATTATTATTATTATACTCAACACTTTTGCAACGCCTTAATATCTGAAAGTATGGGGAGTATCGAACTGAAAATTTGTATGTATGTTGGGTTCAATGAGTTCTAACCGGTCGGCATACAACGAATATTGTCCGCATTTACCCCGCGGAGTTATCTCCCTTTATATGAATAAAATGTCATTTATTATCTCGGAAATTATAGGGAGCAGAGCATCGAAAATTGGACCGTATGCACACCTCGATATGCCCTACTGCCCACGGGCATCAAAACTTGTGTCCGCGCTTTCCCTGAAGAGTTACCGCCCATAAATAGTCAAACCTCTATTTCATTGTACTCTGTTGTCGTCTCGTATCATTCCAGATAACTGCATTTGGTTTTCACAGTCGTGTTATTCTTTGTCAGTTTAGTCCGAGAAAGAAAATTGGACAGGGTCGGACATATATTTTGACACTGGGGTGGGGGGGGCTAAATTTTTGCAAAATTAAATTTTGTTTGACATTTATCTATTTAAGTTTATGTATGTCCCGAACGATAACAAACCCATACCGGAAAGGATTTTTGAAATCTGAGAAGAAATGCAAGAGTTACGGGCCCTCAAAGTTTGCAATTTGGGCCGATGTGCTTGTGAACACATCTCCTCCGAAGATGTCGAACTTTGGATGTCATCTGATACGCCAATGCGTGCGGGCTGAAGAGAGCACGCGGTGTGCCAAATTTTGCCAGTGTCGGTTCAGTGATGTGGATCAGGGGAGGGGCGGTCTGGGGTACCAAAATTTATTTCGTCTCCGAATTATATGAAACTTGAAATATAACATCTACCATACACGTTGATCACAAAACTGAAAACAGATCGTAAATCCGTTTAAAAAATGGCCGAGATTTGGGCCATCAAAATTTGAATCTGGACCCGTATTCTTTCCAATAACCAAAATGTTAGCCGTCTCCGAATCAGACAAAATTTATAACAAACAATGTATGTGAGGAGCTAATCACAATACTGAAAACAATTTTAAAATCCATTGGAAATTAACTGAGTTACGGGCCCTCAAACTTCGCATTTTGGGCCGGGTTTGACAATTTCACATTCCCGTCACCCAATTTCGAGGCAGGGGTGGGGTCACTTCCAAATACTTGAGATCAACACACACATGTTAAGGACAACATATAATCACCATACTTCATATATCCCGTCCCTAAACTGCGATTGTTTCAGCTCATGATTGTCCCTATTATTATACTTCCATGGTGTAACCAAGGAAGTATATTGTTTTTGTACTGAGGTCGTTTTCCGTTTATTTGAAATACTCAGAAACTAATTGCAGTAGGACCGTGAAATCTCTAGGGAATGTAGGCATCTAAGGGATACTGAAAATGAAGATATCGCGATTTCGACCCAACGCTTCCCCACGGTGTGAAATTAAAAAAAAAAAAAAAAATATTTTTCACTATTATTATTATTATTATTATACTCAACACTTTTGCAACGCCTTAATATCTGAAAGTATGGGGAGTATCGAACTGAAAATTTGTATGTATGTTGGGTTCAATGAGTTCTAACCGGTCGGCATACAACGAATATTGTCCGCATTTACCCCGCGGAGTTATCTCCCTTTATATGAATAAAATGTCATTTATTATCTCGGAAATTATAGGGAGCAGAGCATCGAAAATTGGACCGTATGCACACCTCGATATGCCCTACTGCCCACGGGCATCAAAACTTGTGTCCGCGCTTTCCCTGAAGAGTTACCGCCCATAAATAGTCAAACCTCTATTTCATTGTACTCTGTTGTCGTCTCGTATCATTCCAGATAACTGCATTTGGTTTTCACAGTCGTGTTATTCTTTGTCAGTTTAGTCCGAGAAAGAAAATTGGACAGGGTCGGACATATATTTTGACACTGGGGTGGGGGGGGCTAAATTTTTGCAAAATTAAATTTTGTTTGACATTTATCTATTTAAGTTTATGTATGTCCCGAACGATAACAAACCCATACCGGAAAGGATTTTTGAAATCTGAGAAGAAATGCAAGAGTTACGGGCCCTCAAAGTTTGCAATTTGGGCCGATGTGCTTGTGAACACATCTCCTCCGAAGATGTCGAACTTTGGATGTCATCTGATACGCCAATGCGTGCGGGCTGAAGAGAGCACGCGGTGTGCCAAATTTTGCCAGTGTCGGTTCAGTGATGTGGATCAGGGGAGGGGCGGTCTGGGGTACCAAAATTTATTTCGTCTCCGAATTATATGAAACTTGAAATATAACATCTACCATACACGTTGATCACAAAACTGAAAACAGATCGTAAATCCGTTAAAAAATGGCCGAGATTTGGGCCATCAAAATTTGAATCTGGACCCGTATTCTTTCCAATAACCAAAATGTTAGCCGTCTCCGAATCAGACAAAATTTATAACAAACAATGTATGTGAGGAGCTAATCACAATACTGAAAACAATTTTAAAATCCATTGGAAATTAACTGAGTTACGGGCCCTCAAACTTCGCATTTTGGGCCGGGTTTGACAATTTCACATTCCCGTCACCCAATTTCGAGGCAGGGGTGGGGTCACTTCCAAATACTTGAGATCAACACACACATGTTAAGGACAACATATAATCACCATACTTCATATATCCCGTCCCTAAACTGCGATTGTTTCAGCTCATGATTGTCCCTATTATTATACTTCCATGGTGTAACCAAGGAAGTATATTGTTTTTGTACTGAGGTCGTTTTCCGTTTATTTGAAATACTCAGAAACTAATTGCAGTAGGACCGTGAAATCTCTAGGGAATGTAGGCATCTAAGGGATACTGAAAATGAAGATATCGCGATTTCGACCCAACGCTTCCCCACGGTGTGAAATTAAAAAAAAAAAAAAAAATATTTTTCACTATTATTATTATTATTATTATACTCAACACTTTTGCAACGCCTTAATATCTGAAAGTATGGGGAGTATCGAACTGAAAATTTGTATGTATGTTGGGTTCAATGAGTTCTAACCGGTCGGCATACAACGAATATTGTCCGCATTTACCCCGCGGAGTTATCTCCCTTTATATGAATAAAATGTCATTTATTATCTCGGAAATTATAGGGAGCAGAGCATCGAAAATTGGACCGTATGCACACCTCGATATGCCCTACTGCCCACGGGCATCAAAACTTGTGTCCGCGCTTTCCCTGAAGAGTTACCGCCCATAAATAGTCAAACCTCTATTTCATTGTACTCTGTTGTCGTCTCGTATCATTCCAGATAACTGCATTTGGTTTTCACAGTCGTGTTATTCTTTGTCAGTTTAGTCCGAGAAAGAAAATTGGACAGGGTCGGACATATATTTTGACACTGGGGTGGGGGGGGCTAAATTTTTGCAAAATTAAATTTTGTTTGACATTTATCTATTTAAGTTTATGTATGTCCCGAACGATAACAAACCCATACCGGAAAGGATTTTTGAAATCTGAGAAGAAATGCAAGAGTTACGGGCCCTCAAAGTTTGCAATTTGGGCCGATGTGCTTGTGAACACATCTCCTCCGAAGATGTCGAACTTTGGATGTCATCTGATACGCCAATGCGTGCGGGCTGAAGAGAGCACGCGGTGTGCCAAATTTTGCCAGTGTCGGTTCAGTGATGTGGATCAGGGGAGGGGCGGTCTGGGGTACCAAAATTTATTTCGTCTCCGAATTATATGAAACTTGAAATATAACATCTACCATACACGTTGATCACAAAACTGAAAACAGATCGTAAATCCGTTAAAAAATGGCCGAGATTTGGGGCCATCAAAATTTGAATCTGGACCCGTATTCTTTCCAATAACCAAAATGTTAGCCGTCTCCGAATCAGACAAAATTTATAACAAACAATGTATGTGAGGAGCTAATCACAATACTGAAAACAATTTTAAAATCCATTGGAAATTAACTGAGTTACGGGCCCTCAAACTTCGCATTTTGGGCCGGGTTTGACAATTTCACATTCCCGTCACCCAATTTCGAGGCAGGGGTGGGGTCACTTCCAAATACTTGAGATCAACACACACATGTTAAGGACAACATATAATCACCATACTTCATATATCCCGTCCCTAAACTGCGATTGTTTCAGCTCATGATTGTCCCTATTATTATACTTCCATGGTGTAACCAAGGAAGTATATTGTTTTTGTACTGAGGTCGTTTTTCCGTTTATTTGAAATACTCAGAAACTAATTGCAGTAGGACCGTGAAATCTCTAGGGAATGTAGGCATCTAAGGGATACTGAAATGAAGATATCGCGATTTCGACCCAACGCTTCCCCACGGTGTGAAATTAAAAAAAAAAAAAAAAATATTTTTCACTATTATTATTATTATTATTATACTCAACACTTTTGCAACGCCTTAATATCTGAAAGTATGGGGAGTATCGAACTGAAAATTTGTATGTATGTTGGGTTCAATGAGTTCTAACCGGTCGGCATACAACGAATATTGTCCGCATTTACCCCGCGGAGTTATCTCCCTTTATATGAATAAAATGTCATTTATTATCTCGGAAATTATAGGGAGCAGAGCATCGAAAATTGGACCGTATGCACACCTCGATATGCCCTACTGCCCACGGGCATCAAAACTTGTGTCCGCGCTTTCCCTGAAGAGTTACCGCCCATAAATAGTCAAACCTCTATTTCATTGTACTCTGTTGTCGTCTCGTATCATTCCAGATAACTGCATTTGGTTTTCACAGTCGTGTTATTCTTTGTCAGTTTAGTCCGAGAAAGAAAATTGGACAGGGTCGGACATATATTTTGACACTGGGGTGGGGGGGGCTAAATTTTTGCAAAATTAAATTTTGTTTGACATTTATCTATTTAAGTTTATGTATGTCCCGAACGATACAAAACCCATACCGGAAATAGCATGTACGTTGATATACTTTATGTACGTCCCGGAAGTTTGAGGGCTATATTATAAATGTAACATGCCCAACGGAGAATGCGTGTCAGTGTGGGTTGAGACTTTAGGAAAATTCCACGAAAATTGCAAAGGGGGGAAAATTCAAACATCCAGATAAATTTGTTTGACGAGTAAATCTGATGGCTAGTGTTCACGCGCATCCAGAGGGAGATTTTCTAATTTTCAGATGGAACGGTTTACTCGTGACAACGCTATATATCATAAATATGTATACGTATGTAGTCTATCACTAGCCGATTTTTAGCCCCAAATCCAAACGGGCTAATATAGGAGCGAGTTTCACGCTGGAACATATAAGTCGGTATACTGTAGGTATGCCTACAAAATTTGACCGCTCTACTATAAACGCAACCTGCTCAAGGGAGTGTTTGTGTCGGGTGGGTTCAGATTTGGCAAATACCACCGAAGATCACATGGGGGAAATTACTCCGAAAATCGGATATCGAGATAAAAACTTTTCGACGAGTGGATGTGATAAGTAGCATCTAAACGCAAGATTAGTACGCTTTTCAAAGATTTAGATTGGACGGTTTAACCCTGGTAGCGTATAACGTTGTAACGGGTGATATATATTATTCAAATTCAAACCCTCTCTTCGTGACGCAAATTCAAACGGACTTGTCAAGAAGCAAGGCAAATGCATGAACATGCTGACCGACATACTATATAGGTTTGTCCGCTGTACTATCAAAGTAACATATTGTCACGATTTTCCCTGTCCAAAACACTCCCCGGACAAAAGTTTCCCTAGGTAGCAAATTTCGTGGAAATTCGTTCGTTTTACCCGATTTGACCTTGAACTAACCATTTTGAAGGTCAATGTCAGGTCAATGTCACGATTTGACACACCCAAAAGACTCCCCTGACAAAAGTACCCCTAGGTATCAAATTTCGTTGAAATCGGTCTGTTTTACCAGATTTTACATAGGATTGACCTTTTTGAAGGTCAAGATCAGGTCGGGGTCACGATTTGACACGTCCAAAACACTCCCTGGACAAAAGTACCCATATTTATCAAATTTTGTCAAAATCCGTCCCGCAGTTTTCCCAGTCATAGCTAACAGACAACCAAACAGACAGAAGTCCCAAAATATATATTAAATTTAGAAATGTTAATGCAAGTGCACCATCAGATAATAAGACACCAATACGTTGTCGCATGAAGAGGAACACACATATACGCATAGCACTCACATGGGATGGGATGGTATACCATGGAAGTATATCTGATTCCATGGAATCTGACCTCTAGTTATACTTCCATGTGTAACATGGAAGTATATTGTAATTCTTCTGGCTTTTATTGTTTTTCTTCTTCTTATTCCAATAACATGCCTTAATCTCCGGAACGGCTGGACCGATTTACCTGCTGTTTTCGGCTTTAGTATATAACTTTGGAAGTTCTCTGAAAATGGCCCATTGAGAATTTCGTCCGACCTTGACCTTCGGAGTTATCGCCATTTTGTTGATTTTTGGGGGTTTTTCGCGACACAAAAGTAACTTGCGAAATCGATGTTTGAATTCTTATATCGTCGAAACGGCTTGACCGATTGATTTGAAATTTGGTACCTGCATAGACATTGAGTATACGAAGTCGATGTACAAATAGGGAATTTCGTGTGACCTTTAACTTTGGAAACAACGCTCTCTATCTGTTTTATTGTTGTGCACATATCTCCTCCGAAACGGCTTGAGATATCGATTTCGGACTTTTTTCATTATTTGCGCCTGAATGTGTGTTCTAAAATACTGAAATATTATAGGGTTCGCACTTCCGGTTTAAAAGTTCGCTACTGGTCGAAGGATAAAACAACGCTCTTTATAGGGAATCTAGAACGGCTTGAGATATTGAGTTGGGACTTTTTGCATTATGTGCAGCAAACTCTGCGCTATCGAACGATATATATAGTTAACGGATATCACTTCCGGTTCGGGAGAGCGGACGTGTGGGTATGTATCTCAAAACTATTTTAGCGCATATTTTGATGACATTTGGTAGACGTCATCAGTAGATGCCACTGATTGCTATGCAACTCGAATTTAAAAAATCGGACATAAACTTCGATAGTTATGGCTGTTTAAAAACCTGGTTTATTTCCGACCTTGACCTTCAGAGTTATCGACATTTTGTTGATTTTTGGGGGGTCTTCGCGCAACTAAAATGACTTGCAAAATCGATGTTTGATTTCTTATATCGCCAAAACGGCTTGGCCGATTGATTTGAAATTCGGAACTCTTTTAGCCATTGAGCATTGGCAGTCGATGAACTAATAGGGAATTTCGTGTGACCTTGACCTTTGGAAAAAAACGCTCTTTATCGGTTTTATTGTTGTTCCAGTATCTCCTCCGAAACGGCTTGAGATATCGAGTTCGGACTTTTTTCATTATTTGCTCATTTATGTGTGTTATGTACCGGCGAAAAATGATAGGGTTCGCACTTCCGGTTTAAAAGTTCGCTACTGGTCGAAGAATAAAAGAACGCTCTTTATATGAAATCCAGAAGGGCTTGAGATATCGAGTTGGGACTTTTTGCATGATGTGCAGCAAACTCTGCGCTCTTTAATGGTATATATAGTTAATGGAGTTCACTTCCGGTTTGGGAGAAAGGGCTGTGGGTATGTATCTCAAAAACTATTTTGGCGCATATTTTAATGAAATTTGGTGGACATCATCACTAGCTGCCGCTGATCACTATGCCACTTGAATTGTTAAAATCGGACTTAAACTTCTAGAGTTACGGCTGCTTGAAAACGATATTTTTATGGTTTTTTTGCGCCCCTAAATGCCTTGCAAAATTGGTAAATCGATGTTTGATTTCTCTTGTAGAAACGGCTCAGCCAATTGATTTGAAATTTCACACCTGCATAGTCATTTAGTATACACAGTCGATGCACAAATAGGGAATTTCGTTTGACCTTGACCTTTGGAAAGAACGCTCTTTATCTGTTTTATTGTTGTTCCAGTATCTCCTCCGAAACGGCTTGAGATATCGAGTTCGGACTTTTTTCATGATTTGCGCATGTATGTGTGTTATGAACCGCCGAAAAATGATAGGGTTCGCACTTCCGGTTTAAAAGTTCGCTACTGGTCGAAGGATAAACAACGCTCTTTATAGGAAATCCAGAACGGCTCGAGATATTGAGTTCGGACTTTTTGCATGATGTGCAGCAAACTCTGCGCTCTCGAACGATATATATTGTTAACGGATTTCACTTCCGGTTCGGGAGAACGGGCGTGTGGGTATGTATCTCAAAACTATTTTGGCGCATATTTTGATGACATTTGGTAGACGTCATCAGTAGATGCCACTGATTGCTATGCAACTCGAATTTAAAAAATCGGACATAAACTTCGATAGTTATGGCTGTTTGAAAACCTGGTTTATTTCCGACCTTGTCCTTCAGAGTTATCGACATTTTGTTGATTTTTGGGGGTCTTCGCGCAACTAAAATGACTTGCAAAATCGAGGTTTTATTTCTTATATCGCCGAAACGGCTTGGCCGATTGATTTGAAATTCGGAACTTTCTTAGCCATTGCGCATTGGCAGTCGATGAACTATTAGTGAATTTCGTCTGACCTTGACCTTTGGGTACAACGCACTTTATCGGTTTTATTGTTGTGAAGAGATCTCCTCCTAAACGGCTTGAGATATCGGGTTCGGACTTTTTTCATTATTTGCGCATATATGTTTGTTATGAACCACCGAAAAATTATAGGGTTCGCACATCCGGTTTTAAAGTTCGCTACTTGTCGAAGTATAAAATAACGCTCTTTATAGGGAATCCAGAACGGTTTGAGATATTGAGTTGGGACTTTTTGCATGATGTGCAGCAAACTCTGCGCTCTCGAACGATATATTTAGTTAACGGAATTCACTTCCGGTTCGGGAGAACGGGCGTATGGGTATGTATCTCAAAACTATTTTGGCGCAGATTTTGATGAAATTTGGTGGACATATTCTTTAGTTGGCGCTGACCACTACTCCGTTCAGATTTTTAAAATCGGACTTAAACTTCTCGAGTTATTGCTGCTTAGAGACCTGATTTTTATGGGGTTTTCGGACCCCTAGAATGACTTGCAAAATTGCAAAATCGATGTTTGATTTCTTATACCGTCGAAACGGCTTGGCCGATTGATTTGAAATTTTATGCCTGGATAGCCATTGAGCATACACAGTCGATGCATTAATAAGGAATTTCGTCTGACCTTGACCTTTGGAAACAACGCTCTTTATATGTTTTATTGTTGTTAACGTATTAACAACAATAACCGGGTTCGGACTTTTTTCATTATTTGCGCATGCACATCTGTTATGAACCAACGAAACATGATAGGGGTCGCACTCCCGGTTTACAAGTTAACTATGGTCGAATAATAAAAGAACGCTCTTTATACGAAATCCAGAATGGCTTGATATATTGAGTTGGGACTTTTGCGTACCTGCATAGCCATTGAACATACCCAGTCGATGCACTAATATGGAATTTTGTATGACCCTGAGCTTAAGAAACAACTATGAGCTACAGTATCTCCATACTGATATGGACGCTCTATCAGGTGACACAATTTCAGTCATTGGTGAACATGGAAGTATCGAAATTGCTGTGCAATTACAGTTTCATTCTAGTTATTATTATTATTATACTGGACACTTTTGCAACCCTTATTACTCGAAAAGTACCAGGAGTAGCACACTAAATATTGGTACGTATTTTGGGGTCAAAGAGTTGTATGCCATCGTCGCATAAAGAATATTGTCCGCGTTTTCTCCGAGGAGTTATCTCCCTTTATCTGAAAAAATGTCATTTTATTATCTCGGAAATTATAAGAAGCAGAGCATCGAAAATTAGACCGTATGCACATCTCGATATGCACTACTGCCCACGGGCATAAAAACTTGGGTCCGCCCTTTCCCTGAAGAGTTACCGCCCATAGTTGGCAAACCTCTATTTTATTGTACTCTGTTGTCCTCCCGTATCATTCCAGATAACTGTATTTGGTTTTTGTAGTCGTGTTGACCGTTGTCAGCTTAGTCCGAGGAAGAAAATTTGACAGGGTTGGACATATATTTTTACACTGGGGTGGGGGCAATATTTTCGCAATTTTTTTTTATTATTGACATTCATCTATTTAAGTATGTAGATTCCCTGAACGACAACAAACCCATACCGGAAAGGATTTTTGTAATCCGAGAAGAAATGCAAGAGTTACGGGCCCTCAAAGTTTGCAAGTGTCGGTCCCATGTGCTTGTGACCCTATCTCCTCCGAAGATGTCGAACTTTGGATGTCGTCTGATATCCCAGTGCGTGCGGGCTGAAGAGAGCACGTGATGTGCCAAATTTTGCCAGTGTCGGTTCAGTGTTGTGGATCAGGGGAGGGGCGGTCCGGGGTACCAATTTTTTATTCTTCTCCGAATCAGATGAAACTTGGAGTGTAACATCTACACCGCCAACCGATCTAGAAACTGAAACAATTTCGAAAATCCATTGAAAAATGACGGAGTTGCGGTCCTTCAAACTATGCAAATTTGGGCCCATGTGCCTGTGACCTCATCTCCTCCGAAGATCTCGAACTTAGGATGTTATCTGATATCGCAGTGCGCGCGGTCTGAAGAGAGCACGCGATGTGCCAAATTTTGCAAGTGTCGGTTCAGTGCTGTGGGTCAGGGGAGGGGTGGTCCGAGGTACCAAAATTTAGTTCGTCTCCGAATCATATGAAACTTGGTATATAACATCTACCTTACACGTTGATCATAAAACTGAAAACAGATCGTAAATCCGTTAAAAAATGGCGGAGATTTAGGCCCTCAAACTTTGAATGTGGGCCCGTATTCTTTCCAATAAACAAAATGTTATTCGTCTCTGAATCAGACAAAATTTATAACAAATAATCAATGTAACTAGCTGATCACAATACTCAAAACAATTTTAAAATCCATCGGAAAATAACGGAGTTACGGGCTCTCAAAATTCGCATTTTGGGCCGGGTTTGACTATTTCCCAATCCCGTCACCCAATTTCGAGGCAGGGGTGGGGTCACTTCCAAACACTTGAGATCAACCCACACATGTTAAGGGAAAGAGATAATCATCCTACTTCATATTTTACGTCCCTTAACTGCGATTTATTGAGCTCATGATTTGCCCTATTATTATACTTCCATGGTGTAACCAAGGAAGTATATTGTTTTTCTACTGCGGCCGTTTTCTGTTTAATTGAAAATACTCAGAAACTAATGGGAGGAGGACCGCGAAATCTCTAGCGAATATAGGCATCTAAGGTCTACTAAAAATAATGGTATCCAGATGTTGGTCCAATATCTTTTGACAGAGTTATGGCCCTTTTTCGATTATTTTTCATTATTATTATTATTATTATTATTATTATTATACTGGACACTTTTGCAACCCTTATTACTCGAAAAGTACCAGGAGTAGCACACTAAATATTGGTACGTATTTTGGGGTCAAAGAGTTGTATGCCATCGTCGCATAAAGAATATTGTCCGCGTTTTCTCCGAGGAGTTATCTCCCTTTATCTGAAAAAATGTCATTTTATTATCTCGGAAATTATAAGAAGCAGAGCATCGAAAATTAGACCGTATGCACATCTCGATATGCACTACTGCCCACGGGCATAAAAACTTGGGTCCGCCCTTTCCCTGAAGAGTTACCGCCCATAGTTGGCAAACCTCTATTTTATTGTACTCTGTTGTCCTCCCGTATCATTCCAGATAACTGTATTTGGTTTTTGTAGTCGTGTTGACCGTTGTCAGCTTAGTCCGAGGAAGAAAATTTGACAGGGTTGGACATATATTTTTACACTGGGGTGGGGGCAATATTTTCGCAATTTTTTTTTATTATTGACATTCATCTATTTAAGTATGTAGATTCCCTGAACGACAACAAACCCATACCGGAAAGGATTTTTGTAATCCGAGAAGAAATGCAAGAGTTACGGGCCCTCAAAGTTTGCAAGTGTCGGTCCAGTATTGTGGGTCAGGGGAGGGGTGGTCTGTGGTAGAAATTTTTAATACTTCTCCGAATCAGATGAAACTTGGAATATAACATAAATATGTCTATCCAAATGTAATTCGCGAACTTTGAACGAATGTTGTACAAGCTCACATCTCATTCCCCAAACTATCCGTTACTTATTCATAAAAGTCATATTATGCTACACGCGAAACGGAGATAACTTTTGGAAAATCCAGAGTCCAAAACGGATCGAAATCGCCCTGTTCCAGAAAAGTCGTTCATTTTGTTTTCACTTTTTGAAAAAGGCTCCAATATTTCATCAAAATCTTTTGGACTTAGAACATTATTTTTTCTCAGTCAAGTGAAAAGAGCTCTTCAAAATAATTCCGCTTATATATATAATATATATTATCTATATATACGCCAAAAATTTGTCACTCCCCTCTCTCCTTCCTCCGGCTACCCCATCCCCCGTGGGATGGAACCTACCTCCGATTCGAATACACCCGTCTTGCCGCGGACCAGTCTCAATCGTCTACCATATAACTGATAGAACGCCCGTCGAATTCCAACAATCATTTCCAGAGTGGTATATTGGTATGAGTTTATATCGGAGCCGTTATAAAGCAAATAACTTGGATTTTAATATAAACCCACCTATTCGTAAATTGTGTAGCCCATGGTGTGTGGTAAATTATCATTTTATCGTGTAGAGTGTGTCATGAGCTATCTGCGTGCGTGCATTTCACTTTTGTATTTTCTTTCGCATCTTCAACGCATTGCATATCATATACAACCAAACAAAATACAAACATTACATTAATTTGGTCAAACAAGCCTTCGTTATACGGTGTATATTTCAACTAACGTAATGACGACGTATAGCCAATTATTCCATTTGCGATAACAACGATAAACACATAGAAACATGCAAACATCATCAGTTTCGTAAGATCAATTTGTATATTGTTATAAACCGTAGTATACTGCTGATAGACATTCAATTCTTTCCGTGAGTATATGTCTGCCGAATTGGAAATGACTCCTTTTATACTTTCGCAAACTAAAACACCACTGATAGTTTCGTACTCCGTCATTTAAGTCTTGTCAAAAAAGCAAACGTGAAACAACCGCTCATTATTCCTACCATAAAGGAATCTACTTATAGAGAACGCTCTTTTCTGTTCGATTACGTTCAAACTATTTGTGTGTTGTTGTTAATCACTCATTATATTCTTCGGACCGAACGTTCATTAAGCGCGCTTCATG
This sequence comes from Siphonodentalium dalli, assembly GCA_032622095.1. NCBI lineage: Eukaryota > Metazoa > Mollusca > Scaphopoda > Gadilida > Siphonodentaliidae > Siphonodentalium > Siphonodentalium dalli. Next base: position 300,686,932 of record CP136063.1, read on the forward strand.
TTATATATGCGAAAACCGACCCACGTGTTTATTGTTTTATATCCGATTCAATAACACATTTTACATTATCTTTAGTTTGGTATTATTCGTATTTGATGATTAAAATACACCAAAACATGTTAAAAATAAAAAATACAAAAAGATAATTTGACGGGATTCGAACTCACGTCGCAATAAAACACAAACTGAAGGTTTGACGCTCTCACCTCTGGACTACGCACTGCGCTGTTAATTTATAAGAAAATATATTAGTATTAAATATATAGGCATATAACTGTGTATATTTAAACTTTATATTCAAATTGATTGAAATCGAATATAAAAAGCATCTTTACATTATCTTTAGTTTGGTATTATTCGTATTTGATGATTAAAATACACCAAAACATGTTAAAAATAAAAAAAGATAATTTGACGGGATTCGAACTCACGTCGCAATAAAACACAAACTGAAGGTTTGACGCTCTCACTTCTGGGCTACGCACTGCGCTGTTAATTTATAAGAAAATATATTAGTATTAAATATATAGGCATATAACTGTGTATATTTAAAGGTACTCAACCCGATAAAACTCCTCTCAATTACTATTTCAATGGCTTCGGGGGTCAAAAATATTTGATTCGAGTCGAGGAAGTCACCCATCAAAGCTCAGATTTGTTAGATATCGATTTTAGAAATCTATTATTTTTCATTATCGGGAATACTATCTGGCCCAGAACTCAGTCAAAATTGTCTGTTTGAATAGATTTGGAGAACACATCCAGAGCAGATTACGGCAGTTAGCAGTACTCATCTCGAGTTTATAACAAATTTCAAAAATCAATATCTAATAACTCTGAGCTTTGTTTGATGGGTTCCTCGACTCGAATCAAATATTTTTTACCCCCAAAGCCAAAGAAATAGTAATATAGGACCCTCCGATCGGATTGTTGTTGTTGTAATCTGTTGAGATGGGGACCCTCTTTACGGGTTGAGTACCTTTAAACTGTATATCCAAACTGATTGAAATGCGTGACTATATATATATACCCCTTTCCGCTATATGGGGAACAGGAAAATGCACCTATTCTTCCCACCAAATCCAAAAGGGCTAATTAAAGAGCAAGGTAATGTAGCAGGTACATTTGGATATTCTATTCACGCCCCCCCCCAAATCTTGACCGCTATACTTCAAATTCAAACATCGAGATAATTTTTTTTGACGAGTACATCTGATAGCTAGTGTTCACGCGCATCTAGAGCGCAATTTTCTAATTTTCAGATGGAACGGTTTACTCGTGACAACGCTATATATCATAAATATGTATACTTCTGTAGTCTATCACTAGCCGATTTTTAGCCCCAAATCCAAACGGGCCGATGTAGGAGCGAGTTTAATGCGGTGGTACATAAGCCGGTATACTGTAGGTATGACTCTAAAATTTGACCTCTCTAATATAAACGCAACCTGCTCAAGGGAGTGTTTGTGTCGGGTGGGTTCAGATTTGGAAAATTCCACCGAAGATCAAATGGGCAAAATTACTCCGAAAATCATATATTGAGATAAAAACTTTTCGATGAGTGGATGTGATAAGTATATATACGCAAGATTAGTACACTTTTTAATAATTTATATTGAACGGTTTAACCCTGGTAGCGTATAACGTTGTGACGGGTGATATATATTACTCAAATTCAAACCCTCTCTTCATGACGCAAATTCAAACGGACTTAGCAAGAAGCAAGGCAAATGCATGAATATGCTCACCGATATACTATATAGGTATGTCCGCTCTACTGTAAAAGTAACCTATTGTCACGATTTGACCTGTCCAAAACACTCCCCGGACAAAAGTTTTCCTAGGTATAAAATTTCGTCGAAATCCGATCGTTTTACTCGATTTGACCTTGAACTTACCATTTCGAATGTCAATGTCAGGTCGGGGTCACGACTTGACCCGCCCAAAAGACTCCCCGGACAAAAGTACCCCTAGGTATCAAATTTCGTGGAAATCCGCATGTTTTACCCGATTTGACCTTCGATTGACCATTTTGAAGACCAAGGTCAGGTGGGGACGGGATGGGATGGGATGGAATACCATGGAAGTATATCTGATTCCATGGAATCTGACCTCTAGTTATACTTCCATGGTGTAACCAAGGAAGTATATTGTTTTTCTACTGCGGCCGTTTTCTGTTTAATTGGAAATACTCAGAAACTAATGGGAGGAGGACCGCGAAATCTCTAGCGAATGAAGGCATCTAAGGTCTACTAAAAATAATGGTATCCGGATGTTGGTCCAATATCTTTTAACAGAGTTATGGCCCTTTTTCGATTATTTTTCATTATTATTATACTGGACACTTTTGCAACCCTTATTACTCGAAAAGTACCAAGAGTAGCACACTAAAACTTGGTACGTATCTTGGGATCAAAGAGTTGTGTGCCATCGTCGCATAACGAATATTGTCCGCGTTTTCCCCGATGAGTTATCTCCCTTTATATGAAAAAATGTCATTTTATTATCTCGGAAATTATAAGGAGCAGAGCATCGAAAATTGGACTGTATACACATCTCGATATGCCCTACTGCCCACGGGCTTCAGAACTTGTGTCCGCGCTTTCCCTGAGGAGTTACCGCCCATAGTTGGCAAACCTCTATTTGATTGTACTCTGTTGTCCTCTTGTATCATTCCAGATAACTGCATGTGGTTTTCATAGTCGTGTTGACCGTTGTCAGTTTAGTCAGAGAAGGAAATTTTGACAGGGTCGGACATATATTTTGACACTGGGGTGGGGGGCAAATTGTTTGCAAAATAAAATTTTGATTGACATTCATATATTTAAGTTTATGTATTTCCCGAACGAAAACAAACTCATACCGGAAAGGATTTTTGAAATCCGAGAAGAAATGCAAGAGTTACGGGCCCTCAAAGTTTGCAATTTGGGCCCATGTGCTTGATAACACATCTCCTCCGAAGATGTCGAAGTTTGGATGTCAGCTGATACGCCAATGTGTGCGAACTGAAGAGGGCACGCGGCTGGCCAAAGTTTGCCAGTGTCGGTTCATTATTGTGGGTCTGGGGAGGGGTGGTCCGTGGTACCAATTTTTTATTCTTCTCGGAATCAGATGAAACTTGGAATATAACATCTGCAACATCAGCCGATCTAGAAACTGGAAGAATTTCGAAAATCCATCGAAAACTAAAAGAATCGCGGGCCCTCAAACTTTGCAATTTTGGGCCCATGTGCTTGATAACACATCTCCTCCGAAGATATCGAACATAGGATGTCATCTGATACGAAAATGCGTACGGACTGGAGACGGCACGCGGTGGGCCAAATTTTGCCAGGGTCGGTTCATTATTGTGGGTCTGGGGAGGGGTGGTCCGTGGTGCCAAATTTTAATTCTTCTCGGAATCAGATGAAACTTGGAATATAATATCTGCAACATCAGCCGATCTCGAAGCTAAACACAGATCGTAAATACGTTGGAAAATGGCGAAGATTTTGGCCGTACAAGTTTGAATTTGGGCCCATATGCTTTCCAATAATAAAAGTGTTATCCGTCTCCAAATCAGATGAAATTTATACTATGCAATCTATGTCAGCTGCAAATCACAAAACTGGAAACAACTTTAAAATCCGTTGGAAACTGACGAAGTTACGGGGCCTCAAACTTAGCAGTTTGTGCCAGGGGTTGATGTTTTCCCAATCCCGTCACCCAATTTCGAGGCAGGGGTGGGGTCACGTCCAAACACTTGAGATCAACCTACACATATTAGGACAACATATAATCACCATACTTCATATTTTCCGTCCATAAACTGCGATTCTTTCCACTCATGATTGATCCTATTATTATACTTCCATGGTGTAACCAAGGAAGTATATTGTTTTTCTACTGCGGCCGTTTTCTGTTTAATTGGAAATACTCAGAAACTAATGGGAGGAGGACCGCGAAATCTCTAGCGAATGAAGGCATCTAAGGTCTACTAAAAATAATGGTATCCGGATGTTGGTCCAATATCTTTTAACAGAGTTATGGCCCTTTTTCGATTATTTTTCATTATTATTATACTGGACACTTTTGCAACCCTTATTACTCGAAAAGTACCAAGAGTAGCACACTAAAACTTGGTACGTATCTTGGGATCAAAGAGTTGTGTGCCATCGTCGCATAACGAATATTGTCCGCGTTTTCCCCGATGAGTTATCTCCCTTTATATGAAAAAATGTCATTTTATTATCTCGGAAATTATAAGGAGCAGAGCATCGAAAATTGGACTGTATACACATCTCGATATGCCCTACTGCCCACGGGCTTCAGAACTTGTGTCCGCGCTTTCCCTGAGGAGTTACCGCCCATAGTTGGCAAACCTCTATTTGATTGTACTCTGTTGTCCTCTTGTATCATTCCAGATAACTGCATGTGGTTTTCATAGTCGTGTTGACCGTTGTCAGTTTAGTCAGAGAAGGAAATTTTGACAGGGTCGGACATATATTTTGACACTGGGGTGGGGGGCAAATTGTTTGCAAAATAAAATTTTGATTGACATTCATATATTTAAGTTTATGTATTTCCCGAACGAAAACAAACTCATACCGGAAAGGATTTTTGAAATCCGAGAAGAAATGCAAGAGTTACGGGCCCTCAAAGTTTGCAATTTGGGCCCATGTGCTTGATAACACATCTCCTCCGAAGATGTCGAAGTTTGGATGTCAGCTGATACGCCAATGTGTGCGAACTGAAGAGGGCACGCGGCTGGCCAAAGTTTGCCAGTGTCGGTTCATTATTGTGGGTCTGGGGAGGGGTGGTCCGTGGTACCAATTTTTTATTCTTCTCGGAATCAGATGAAACTTGGAATATAACATCTGCAACATCAGCCGATCTAGAAACTGGAAGAATTTCGAAAATCCATCGAAAACTAAAAGAATCGCGGGCCCTCAAACTTTGCAATTTTGGGCCCATGTGCTTGATAACACATCTCCTCCGAAGATATCGAACATAGGATGTCATCTGATACGAAAATGCGTACGGACTGGAGACGGCACGCGGTGGGCCAAATTTTGCCAGGGTCGGTTCATTATTGTGGGTCTGGGGAGGGGTGGTCCGTGGTGCCAAATTTTAATTCTTCTCGGAATCAGATGAAACTTGGAATATAATATCTGCAACATCAGCCGATCTCGAAGCTAAACACAGATCGTAAATACGTTGGAAAATGGCGAAGATTTTGGCCGTACAAGTTTGAATTTGGGCCCATATGCTTTCCAATAATAAAAGTGTTATCCGTCTCCAAATCAGATGAAATTTATACTATGCAATCTATGTCAGCTGCAAATCACAAAACTGGAAACAACTTTAAAATCCGTTGGAAACTGACGAAGTTACGGGGCCTCAAACTTAGCAGTTTGTGCCAGGGGTTGATGTTTTCCCAATCCCGTCACCCAATTTCGAGGCAGGGGTGGGGTCACGTCCAAACACTTGAGATCAACCTACACATATTAGGACAACATATAATCACCATACTTCATATTTTCCGTCCATAAACTGCGATTCTTTCCACTCATGATTGATCCTATTATTATACTTCCATGGTGTAACCAAGGAAGTATATTGTTTTTCTACTGCGGCCGTTTTCTGTTTAATTGGAAATACTCAGAAACTAATGGGAGGAGGACCGCGAAATCTCTAGCGAATGAAGGCATCTAAGGTCTACTAAAAATAATGGTATCCGGATGTTGGTCCAATATCTTTTAACAGAGTTATGGCCCTTTTTCGATTATTTTTCATTATTATTATACTGGACACTTTTGCAACCCTTATTACTCGAAAAGTACCAAGAGTAGCACACTAAAACTTGGTACGTATCTTGGGATCAAAGAGTTGTGTGCCATCGTCGCATAACGAATATTGTCCGCGTTTTCCCCGATGAGTTATCTCCCTTTATATGAAAAAATGTCATTTTATTATCTCGGAAATTATAAGGAGCAGAGCATCGAAAATTGGACTGTATACACATCTCGATATGCCCTACTGCCCACGGGCTTCAGAACTTGTGTCCGCGCTTTCCCTGAGGAGTTACCGCCCATAGTTGGCAAACCTCTATTTGATTGTACTCTGTTGTCCTCTTGTATCATTCCAGATAACTGCATGTGGTTTTCATAGTCGTGTTGACCGTTGTCAGTTTAGTCAGAGAAGGAAATTTTGACAGGGTCGGACATATATTTTGACACTGGGGTGGGGGGCAAATTGTTTGCAAAATAAAATTTTGATTGACATTCATATATTTAAGTTTATGTATTTCCCGAACGAAAACAAACTCATACCGGAAAGGATTTTTGAAATCCGAGAAGAAATGCAAGAGTTACGGGCCCTCAAAGTTTGCAATTTGGGCCCATGTGCTTGATAACACATCTCCTCCGAAGATGTCGAAGTTTGGATGTCAGCTGATACGCCAATGTGTGCGAACTGAAGAGGGCACGCGGCTGGCCAAAGTTTGCCAGTGTCGGTTCATTATTGTGGGTCTGGGGAGGGGTGGTCCGTGGTACCAATTTTTTATTCTTCTCGGAATCAGATGAAACTTGGAATATAACATCTGCAACATCAGCCGATCTAGAAACTGGAAGAATTTCGAAAATCCATCGAAAACTAAAAGAATCGCGGGCCCTCAAACTTTGCAATTTTGGGCCCATGTGCTTGATAACACATCTCCTCCGAAGATATCGAACATAGGATGTCATCTGATACGAAAATGCGTACGGACTGGAGACGGCACGCGGTGGGCCAAATTTTGCCAGGGTCGGTTCATTATTGTGGGTCTGGGGAGGGGTGGTCCGTGGTGCCAAATTTTAATTCTTCTCGGAATCAGATGAAACTTGGAATATAATATCTGCAACATCAGCCGATCTCGAAGCTAAACACAGATCGTAAATACGTTGGAAAATGGCGAAGATTTTGGCCGTACAAGTTTGAATTTGGGCCCATATGCTTTCCAATAATAAAAGTGTTATCCGTCTCCAAATCAGATGAAATTTATACTATGCAATCTATGTCAGCTGCAAATCACAAAACTGGAAACAACTTTAAAATCCGTTGGAAACTGACGAAGTTACGGGGCCTCAAACTTAGCAGTTTGTGCCAGGGGTTGATGTTTTCCCAATCCCGTCACCCAATTTCGAGGCAGGGGTGGGGTCACGTCCAAACACTTGAGATCAACCTACACATATTAGGACAACATATAATCACCATACTTCATATTTTCCGTCCATAAACTGCGATTCTTTCCACTCATGATTGATCCTATTATTATACTTCCATGGTGTAACCAAGGAAGTATATTGTTTTTCTACTGCGGCCGTTTTCTGTTTAATTGGAAATACTCAGAAACTAATGGGAGGAGGACCGCGAAATCTCTAGCGAATGAAGGCATCTAAGGTCTACTAAAAATAATGGTATCCGGATGTTGGTCCAATATCTTTTAACAGAGTTATGGCCCTTTTTCGATTATTTTTCATTATTATTATACTGGACACTTTTGCAACCCTTATTACTCGAAAAGTACCAAGAGTAGCACACTAAAACTTGGTACGTATCTTGGGATCAAAGAGTTGTGTGCCATCGTCGCATAACGAATATTGTCCGCGTTTTCCCCGATGAGTTATCTCCCTTTATATGAAAAAATGTCATTTTATTATCTCGGAAATTATAAGGAGCAGAGCATCGAAAATTGGACTGTATACACATCTCGATATGCCCTACTGCCCACGGGCTTCAGAACTTGTGTCCGCGCTTTCCCTGAGGAGTTACCGCCCATAGTTGGCAAACCTCTATTTGATTGTACTCTGTTGTCCTCTTGTATCATTCCAGATAACTGCATGTGGTTTTCATAGTCGTGTTGACCGTTGTCAGTTTAGTCAGAGAAGGAAATTTTGACAGGGTCGGACATATATTTTGACACTGGGGTGGGGGGCAAATTGTTTGCAAAATAAAATTTTGATTGACATTCATATATTTAAGTTTATGTATTTCCCGAACGAAAACAAACTCATACCGGAAAGGATTTTTGAAATCCGAGAAGAAATGCAAGAGTTACGGGCCCTCAAAGTTTGCAATTTGGGCCCATGTGCTTGATAACACATCTCCTCCGAAGATGTCGAAGTTTGGATGTCAGCTGATACGCCAATGTGTGCGAACTGAAGAGGGCACGCGGCTGGCCAAAGTTTGCCAGTGTCGGTTCATTATTGTGGGTCTGGGGAGGGGTGGTCCGTGGTACCAATTTTTTATTCTTCTCGGAATCAGATGAAACTTGGAATATAACATCTGCAACATCAGCCGATCTAGAAACTGGAAGAATTTCGAAAATCCATCGAAAACTAAAAGAATCGCGGGCCCTCAAACTTTGCAATTTTGGGCCCATGTGCTTGATAACACATCTCCTCCGAAGATATCGAACATAGGATGTCATCTGATACGAAAATGCGTACGGACTGGAGACGGCACGCGGTGGGCCAAATTTTGCCAGGGTCGGTTCATTATTGTGGGTCTGGGGAGGGGTGGTCCGTGGTGCCAAATTTTAATTCTTCTCGGAATCAGATGAAACTTGGAATATAATATCTGCAACATCAGCCGATCTCGAAGCTAAACACAGATCGTAAATACGTTGGAAAATGGCGAAGATTTTGGCCGTACAAGTTTGAATTTGGGCCCATATGCTTTCCAATAATAAAAGTGTTATCCGTCTCCAAATCAGATGAAATTTATACTATGCAATCTATGTCAGCTGCAAATCACAAAACTGGAAACAACTTTAAAATCCGTTGGAAACTGACGAAGTTACGGGGCCTCAAACTTAGCAGTTTGTGCCAGGGGTTGATGTTTTCCCAATCCCGTCACCCAATTTCGAGGCAGGGGTGGGGTCACGTCCAAACACTTGAGATCAACCTACACATATTAGGACAACATATAATCACCATACTTCATATTTTCCGTCCATAAACTGCGATTCTTTCCACTCATGATTGATCCTATTATTATACTTCCATGGTGTAACCAAGGAAGTATATTGTTTTTCTACTGCGGCCGTTTTCTGTTTAATTGGAAATACTCAGAAACTAATGGGAGGAGGACCGCGAAATCTCTAGCGAATGAAGGCATCTAAGGTCTACTAAAAATAATGGTATCCGGATGTTGGTCCAATATCTTTTAACAGAGTTATGGCCCTTTTTCGATTATTTTTCATTATTATTATACTGGACACTTTTGCAACCCTTATTACTCGAAAAGTACCAAGAGTAGCACACTAAAACTTGGTACGTATCTTGGGATCAAAGAGTTGTGTGCCATCGTCGCATAACGAATATTGTCCGCGTTTTCCCCGATGAGTTATCTCCCTTTATATGAAAAAATGTCATTTTATTATCTCGGAAATTATAAGGAGCAGAGCATCGAAAATTGGACTGTATACACATCTCGATATGCCCTACTGCCCACGGGCTTCAGAACTTGTGTCCGCGCTTTCCCTGAGGAGTTACCGCCCATAGTTGGCAAACCTCTATTTGATTGTACTCTGTTGTCCTCTTGTATCATTCCAGATAACTGCATGTGGTTTTCATAGTCGTGTTGACCGTTGTCAGTTTAGTCAGAGAAGGAAATTTTGACAGGGTCGGACATATATTTTGACACTGGGGTGGGGGGCAAATTGTTTGCAAAATAAAATTTTGATTGACATTCATATATTTAAGTTTATGTATTTCCCGAACGAAAACAAACTCATACCGGAAAGGATTTTTGAAATCCGAGAAGAAATGCAAGAGTTACGGGCCCTCAAAGTTTGCAATTTGGGCCCATGTGCTTGATAACACATCTCCTCCGAAGATTCATATTATGCTACACGCGAAACGGAGATGACTTTTGGGAAATCCAGAGTCCAAAACGGATCCAAATCGACCTGTCCCAGAAAAGTCGTTCATTTTGTTTTCACTTTTTGAAAAAGGCTCCAATATTTCAACCAAAACTTTTGGACTTAGAACATTATTTTTTTCTCAGTCAAGTGAAAAGAGCTCTTCAAAATAATTCCGCTTATATATATAATATATATTATCTATATATACGCCAAAAATTTGTCACTCCCCTCTCTCCTTCCTCCGGCTACCCCATCCTCCGTGGGATGGAACCTACCTCCGATTCGAATACACCCGTCTTGCCGCGGGCCAGTCTCATTCCTCTACCAGAGAACTGATAGAACGCCCGTCGAATTCCAACAATCATTTCCAGAGTGCTATATTGGTATGAGTTCATATCAGAGCCGTTATAAAGCAAATAACTTGGATTTTAATATAAACCCACCTATTCGTAAATTGTGTAGCCCGTGGTGTGTGGTAAATTATCATTTTATCGTGTATAGTGTGTCATGAGCTATCTGCGTGCGTGCATTTCACTTTTGTATTTTCTTTCGCATCTTCAACGCACTGCATATCATATACAACCAAACAAAATACAAACATTACATTAATTTGATCACACAAGACTTCGTTATATGGTGTATATTTCTACTAACGTAATGACGACGTATAGCCAATTATTCCATTTGCGATAACAACGATAAACACATAGAAACATGCAAACATCATCAGTTTCGTAAGATCAATTTGTATATTGTTTATATTCTAGTTATTTATCGAATATAAAAAGCATCTTTACATTATCTTTAGTTTGGTATTATTCGTATTTGATGATTAAAATACACCAAAACATGTTAAAAATAAAAAATAAAAAAAGATAATTTGACGGGATTCGAACTCACGTCGCAATAAAACACAAACTGAATGTTTGACGCTCTCTCCACTCGGCTACGCACTGCGCTGTTAATTTATAAGAAAATATATTAGTATTAAATATGTAGGCATATAACTGTGTATATTTAAACTTTATATCCAAACTGATTGAAATCGAATATAAAAAGCATCTTTACATTATCTTTAGTTTGGTATTATTCGTATTTGATGATTAAAATACACCAAAACATGTTAAAAATAAAAAATAAAAAAAGATAATTTGACGGGATTCGAACTCACGTCGCAATAAAAACACAAACTGAAGGTTTGACGCTCTGACCACTCGACTACGCACTGCGCTATTAATTTATAAGAAAATATATTAGTATTAAATATATAGGCATATAACTGTGTATATTTAAACTTTATATCCAAACTGATTGAAATGCGTGACTATATATATATACCCCTTTCCGCTATACGGGGAACAGGAAAATGCACCTATTCTTCCCACCAAATCCAAAAGGGCTAATTAAAGAGCAAGGTAATGCCGTAGCAGGTACATTTGGATATTCTATTCACGCCCCCCCCCAAATCTTGACCGCTATACTTCAAATTCAAACATCGAGAATTTTTTTTTTGACGAGTACATCTGATAGCTAGTGTTCACGCGCATCTAGAGCGCAATTTTCTAATTTTCAGATGGAACGGAACGGTTTACTCGTGACAACGCTATATATCATAAATATGTATACTTCTGTAGTCTATCACTAGCCGATTTTTAGCCCCAAATCCAAACGGGCCGATGTAGGAGCGAGTTTAATGCGGTGGTACATAAGCCGGTATACTGTAGGTATGACTCTAAAATTTGACCTCTCTAATATAAACGCAACCTGCTCAAGGGAGTGTTTGTGTCGGGTGGGTTCAGATTTGGAAAATTCCACCGAAGATCAAATGGGCAAAATTACTCCGAAAATCATATATTGAGATAAAAACTTTTCGATGAGTGGATGTGATAAGTAGTATATAAACGCAAGATTAGTACACTTTTTAATGATTTATATTGAACGGTTTAACCCTGGTAGCGTATAACGTTGTGACGGGTGATATATATTACTAAAATTCAAACCCTCTCTTCATGACGCAAATTCAAACGGACTTAGCAAGAAGCAAGGCAAATGCATGAATATGCTCACCGATATACTATATAGGTATGTCCGCTCTACTGTAAAAGTAACATATTGTCACGATTTGACCTGTCCAAAACACTCCCCGGACAAAAGTTTTCCTAGGTATAAAATTTCGTCGAAATCCGATCGTTTTACTCGATTTGACCTTGAACTTACCATTTCGAATGTCAATGTCAGGTCGGGGTCACGACTTGACCCGCCCAAAAGACTCCCCGGACAAAAGTACCCCTAGGTATCAAATTTCGTGGAAATCCGCATGTTTTACCCGATTTGACCTTCGATTGACCATTTTGAAGACCAAGGTCAGGTCGGGATGGGATGGGATGGGATGGAATACCATGGAAGTATATCTGATTCCATGGAATCTGACCTCTAGTTATTATTATTATTATACTACAGTATTTTTCAACGCCCAAATCTCGGAATGTATTAGTACTAGAAAACTCAAGTTTGGTAAGTATGTTGGGGTAAATGAGTTCTATGCCTTTGGCTCATAACGGATATTGTCCGCATTTACCCCGTGGAGTTATCTCCCTTTATATGAAAAAATGTCATTTTATTATCTCGGAAATTATAAGGAGCAGAGCATCGAAAATTGGACTGTATACACATCTCGATATGCCCTACTGCCCACGGGCTTCAGAACTTGTGTCCGCGCTTTCCCTGAGGAGTTACCGCCCATAGTTGGCAAACCTCTATTTGATTGTACTCTGTTGTCCTCTTGTATCATTCCAGATAACTGCATGTGGTTTTCATAGTCGTGTTGACCGTTGTCAGTTTAGTTAGAGAAGGAAATTTTGACAGGGTCGGACATATATTTTGACACTGGGGTGGGGGGCAAATTGTTTGCAAAATAAAATTTTGATTGACATTCATATATTTAAGTTTATGTATTTCCCGAACGAAAACAAACTCATACCGGAAAGGATTTTTGAAATCCGAGAAGAAATGCAAGAGTTACGGGCCCTCAAAGTTTGCAATTTGGGCCCATGTGCTTGATAACACATCTCCTCCGAAGATGTCGAAGTTTGGATGTCAGCTGATACGCCAACGTGTGCGGACGGAAGAGGGCACGCGGTGGGCCAAATTTTGCCAGTGTCGGTTCATTATTGTGGGTCTGGGGAGGGGTGGTCCGTGGTACCAATTTTTAATTCTTCTCGGAATCAGATGAAACTTGGAATATAACATCTGCAACATCAGCCGATCTAGAAACTGGACGAATTTCGAAAATCCATCGAAAACTAAAAGAATCGCGGGCCCTCAAACTTTGCAATTTTGGGCCCATGTGCTTGATAACACATCTCCTCCGAAGATATCGAACATAGGATGTCATCTGATACGAAAATGCGTACGGACTGGAGACGGCACGCGGTGGGCCAAATGTTGCCAGTGTCGGTTCATTATTGTGGGTCTGGGGAGGGGTGGTCCGTGGTGCCGAATTTTAATTCTTTTCGGAATCAGATGAAACTTGGAATATAATATCTGCAACATCAGCCGATCTCGAAGCTGAACACAGATCGTAAATACGTTGGAAAATGGCGGAGATTTTGGCCGTACAAGTTTGAATTTGGGCCCATATGCTTTCCAATAATCAAAGTGTTATCCGTATCCAAATCAGATGAAATTTATACTATGCAATCTATGTCAGCCGCAAATCACAAAACTGGAAACAACTTTAAAATCCGTTGGAAACTGACGAAGTTACGGGGCCTCAAACTTAGCAGTTTGTGCCAGGGGTTGATGTTTTCCCAATCCCGTCACCCAATTTCGAGGCAGGGGTGGGGTCACGTCCAAACACTTGAGATCAACCTACACATATTAGGACAACATATAATCACCATACTTCATATTTTCCGTCCATAAACTGCGATTCTTTCCACTCATGATTGATCCTATTATTATACTTCCATGGTGTAACCAAGGAAGTATATTGTTTTTCTACTGCGGCCGTTTTCTGTTTAATTGGAAATACTCACAAACTAATGGGAGGAGGACCGCGAAATCTCTAGCGAATGAAGGCATCTAAGGTCTACTAAAAATAATGGTATCCGGATGTTGGTCCAATATCTTTTAACAGAGTTATGGCCCTTTTTCGATTATTTTTCATTATTATTATTATTATTATTATACTACAGTATTTTTCAACGCCCAAATCTCGGAATGTATTAGTACTAGAAAACTCAAGTTTGGTAAGTATGTTGGGGTAAATGAGTTCTATGCCTTTGGCTCATAACGGATATTGTCCGCATTTACCCCGTGGAGTTATCTCCCTTTATATGAAAAAATGTCATTTTATTATCTCGGAAATTATAAGGAGCAGAGCATCGAAAATTGGACTGTATACACATCTCGATATGCCCTACTGCCCACGGGCTTCAGAACTTGTGTCCGCGCTTTCCCTGAGGAGTTACCGCCCATAGTTGGCAAACCTCTATTTGATTGTACTCTGTTGTCCTCTTGTATCATTCCAGATAACTGCATGTGGTTTTCATAGTCGTGTTGACCGTTGTCAGTTTAGTTAGAGAAGGAAATTTTGACAGGGTCGGACATATATTTTGACACTGGGGTGGGGGGCAAATTGTTTGCAAAATAAAATTTTGATTGACATTCATATATTTAAGTTTATGTATTTCCCGAACGAAAAAAAACTCATACCGGAAAGGATTTTTGAAATCCGAGAAGAAATGCAAGAGTTACGGGCCCTCAAAGTTTGCAATTTGGGCCCATGTGCTTGATAACACATCTCCTCCGAAGATGTCGAAGTTTGGATGTCAGCTGATACGCCAACGTGTGCGGACGGAAGAGGGCACGCGGTGGGCCAAATTTTGCCAGTGTCGGTTCATTATTGTGGGTCTGGGGAGGGGTGGTCCGTGGTACCAATTTTTAATTCTTCTCGGAATCAGATGAAACTTGGAATATAACATCTGCAACATCAGCCGATCTAGAAACTGGACGAATTTCGAAAATCCATCGAAAACTAAAAGAATCGCGGGCCCTCAAACTTTGCAATTTTGGGCCCATGTGCTTGATAACACATCTCCTCCGAAGATATCGAACATAGGATGTCATCTGATACGAAAATGCGTACGGACTGGAGACGGCACGCGGTGGGCCAAATGTTGCCAGTGTCGGTTCATTATTGTGGGTCTGGGGAGGGGTGGTCCGTGGTGCCGAATTTTAATTCTTTTCGGAATCAGATGAAACTTGGAATATAATATCTGCAACATCAGCCGATCTCGAAGCTGAACACAGATCGTAAATACGTTGGAAAATGGCGGAGATTTTGGCCGTACAAGTTTGAATTTGGGCCCATATGCTTTCCAATAATCAAAGTGTTATCCGTATCCAAATCAGATGAAATTTATACTATGCAATCTATGTCAGCCGCAAATCACAAAACTGGAAACAACTTTAAAATCCGTTGGAAACTGACGAAGTTACGGGGCCTCAAACTTAGCAGTTTGTGCCAGGGGTTGATGTTTTCCCAATCCCGTCACCCAATTTCGAGGCAGGGGTGGGGTCACGTCCAAACACTTGAGATCAACCTACACATATTAGGACAACATATAATCACCATACTTCATATTTTCCGTCCATAAACTGCGATTCTTTCCACTCATGATTGATCCTATTATTATACTTCCATGGTGTAACCAAGGAAGTATATTGTTTTTCTACTGCGGCCGTTTTCTGTTTAATTGGAAATACTCACAAACTAATGGGAGGAGGACCGCGAAATCTCTAGCGAATGAAGGCATCTAAGGTCTACTAAAAATAATGGTATCCGGATGTTGGTCCAATATCTTTTAACAGAGTTATGGCCCTTTTTCGATTATTTTTCATTATTATTATACTTCCATGGTGTAACCAAGGAAGTATATTGTTTTTCTACTGCGGCCGTTTTCTGTTTAATTGGAAATACTCAGAAACTAATGGGAGGAGGACCGCGAAATCTCTAGCGAATGAAGGCATCTAAGGTCTACTAAAAATAATGGTATCCGGATGTTGGTCCAATATCTTTTAACAGAGTTATGGCCCTTTTTCGATTATTTTTCATTATTATTATACTGGACACTTTTGCAACCCTTATTACTCGAAAAGTAACAGGAGTAGCAAACTAAAACTTGGCACGTATCTTGGGATCAAAGAGTTGTATGCCATCGTCGCATAACGAATATTGTCCGCGTTTTCCCCGAGGAGTTATCTCCCTTTATCTGAAAAAATGTCATTTGATTATCTCGGAAATTATAAGGAGCAGAGCATCGAAAATTGGACTGTATGCACATCTCGATATGCCCTACTGCCCACGGGCATCAGAACTTGTGTCCGCGCTTTCCCTGAGGAGTTACCGCCCATAGTTGGCAAACCTCTATTTGATTGTACTATGTTGTCCTCTTGTATCATTCCAGATAACTGCATGTGGTTTTCATAGTCGTGTTGACCGTTGTCAGTTTAGTCAGAGAAGGAAAATTTGACAGGGTCGGACATATATTTTGACACTGGGGTGGGGGGCAAATTTTTTGAAAAATAAATTTTTTATTGACATTCATATATTTAAGTTTATGTATTTCCCGAACGAAAACAAACTCATACCGGAAAGGATTTTTGAAATCCGAGAAGAAATGCTAGAGTTACGGGCCCTCAAAGTTTGCAATTTGGGCCCATGTGCTTGATAACACATCTCCTCCGAAGATATCGAACATAGGATGTCATCTGATACGCCAATGTGTGCGGACTGAAGAGGGCACGCGGTGGGCTAAATTTTGCCAGTGTCGGTTCATTATTGTGGGTCTGGGGAGGGGTGGTCCGTGGTACCAATTTTTAATTCTTCTCGGAATCAGATGAAACTTGGAATCTAACATCTGCAACATCAGCCGATCTAGAAAGTGAAATAATTTCGAAAATCCATCAAAAACTGAAAGAATTGCGGCCCCTCAAACTTTGCAATTTTGGGCCCGTGTGCTTGATAACACATCTCCTCCGAAGATATCGAACATAGGATGTCATCTGATACGAAAATGCGTACGGACTGAAGACGGCACGCGGTGGGCCAAATTTGTCCAGTGTCGGTTCAGTATTGTGGGTCTGGGGAGGGGTGGTCCGTGGTACCAATTTTTAATTCTTCTCGGAATCGGATTAAACTTGGAATATAACATTTGCAACATCAGCCGATCTGGAAGCTGAAAACAGATCGTAAATCCGTTGAAAAATGGCGGAGATTTTGGCCGTCCAAGTTTTAATTTGGGCCCATATGCTTTCCAATAATCAAAGTGTTATCCGTCTCCAAATCAGATGAAATTTATACTATGTAATCTATGTTAGCAGCAAATCACAAAAATGGAAACAATTTTAAAATCCGTTGGAAACTAACGGAGTTACGGGGCCTCAAACTTAGCATTTTGTGCCAGGGGTTGATGTTTTCCCAATCCCGTCACCCAATTTCGAGGCAGGGGTGGGGTCACGTCCAAACACTTGAGATCAACCTACACATGTTAGGACAACATATAATCACCATACTTTATATTTTCCGTCCATAAACTGCGATTCTTTTCACTCATGATTGTTCCTATTATTATACTTCCATGGTGTAACCAAGGAAGTATATTGTTTTTCTACTGCGGCCGTTTTCTGTTTAATTGGAAATACTCAGAAACTAATGGGAGGAGGACCGCGAAATCTCTAGCGAATGAAGGCATCTAAGGTCTACTAAAAATAATGGTATCCGGATGTTGGTCCAATATCTTTTAACAGAGTTATGGCCCTTTTTCGATTATTTTTCATTATTATTATACTGGACACTTTTGCAACCCTTATTACTCGAAAAGTAACAGGAGTAGCAAACTAAAACTTGGCACGTATCTTGGGATCAAAGAGTTGTATGCCATCGTCGCATAACGAATATTGTCCGCGTTTTCCCCGAGGAGTTATCTCCCTTTATCTGAAAAAATGTCATTTGATTATCTCGGAAATTATAAGGAGCAGAGCATCGAAAATTGGACTGTATGCACATCTCGATATGCCCTACTGCCCACGGGCATCAGAACTTGTGTCCGCGCTTTCCCTGAGGAGTTACCGCCCATAGTTGGCAAACCTCTATTTGATTGTACTATGTTGTCCTCTTGTATCATTCCAGATAACTGCATGTGGTTTTCATAGTCGTGTTGACCGTTGTCAGTTTAGTCAGAGAAGGAAAATTTGACAGGGTCGGACATATATTTTGACACTGGGGTGGGGGGCAAATTTTTTGAAAAATAAATTTTTTATTGACATTCATATATTTAAGTTTATGTATTTCCCGAACGAAAACAAACTCATACCGGAAAGGATTTTTGAAATCCGAGAAGAAATGCTAGAGTTACGGGCCCTCAAAGTTTGCAATTTGGGCCCATGTGCTTGATAACACATCTCCTCCGAAGATATCGAACATAGGATGTCATCTGATACGCCAATGTGTGCGGACTGAAGAGGGCACGCGGTGGGCTAAATTTTGCCAGTGTCGGTTCATTATTGTGGGTCTGGGGAGGGGTGGTCCGTGGTACCAATTTTTAATTCTTCTCGGAATCAGATGAAACTTGGAATCTAACATCTGCAACATCAGCCGATCTAGAAAGTGAAATAATTTCGAAAATCCATCAAAAACTGAAAGAATTGCGGCCCCTCAAACTTTGCAATTTTGGGCCCGTGTGCTTGATAACACATCTCCTCCGAAGATATCGAACATAGGATGTCATCTGATACGAAAATGCGTACGGACTGAAGACGGCACGCGGTGGGCCAAATTTGTCCAGTGTCGGTTCAGTATTGTGGGTCTGGGGAGGGGTGGTCCGTGGTACCAATTTTTAATTCTTCTCGGAATCGGATTAAACTTGGAATATAACATTTGCAACATCAGCCGATCTGGAAGCTGAAAACAGATCGTAAATCCGTTGAAAAATGGCGGAGATTTTGGCCGTCCAAGTTTTAATTTGGGCCCATATGCTTTCCAATAATCAAAGTGTTATCCGTCTCCAAATCAGATGAAATTTATACTATGTAATCTATGTTAGCAGCAAATCACAAAAATGGAAACAATTTTAAAATCCGTTGGAAACTAACGGAGTTACGGGGCCTCAAACTTAGCATTTTGTGCCAGGGGTTGATGTTTTCCCAATCCCGTCACCCAATTTCGAGGCAGGGGTGGGGTCACGTCCAAACACTTGAGATCAACCTACACATGTTAGGACAACATATAATCACCATACTTTATATTTTCCGTCCATAAACTGCGATTCTTTTCACTCATGATTGTTCCTATTATTATACTTCCATGGTGTAACCAAGGAAGTATATTGTTTTTCTACTGCGGCCGTTTTCTGTTTAATTGGAAATACTCAGAAACTAATGGGAGGAGGACCGCGAAATCTCTAGCGAATGAAGGCATCTAAGGTCTACTAAAAATAATGGTATCC
The DNA here is from genome assembly GCA_032622095.1 of Siphonodentalium dalli. Taxonomy (NCBI): domain Eukaryota; kingdom Metazoa; phylum Mollusca; class Scaphopoda; order Gadilida; family Siphonodentaliidae; genus Siphonodentalium; species Siphonodentalium dalli. The sequence continues at coordinate 300,706,327 of CP136063.1, forward strand.
GGATGTTGGTCCAATATCTTTTAACAGAGTTATGGCCCTTTTTCGATTATTTTTCATTATTATTATACTGGACACTTTTGCAACCCTTATTACTCGAAAAGTAACAGGAGTAGCAAACTAAAACTTGGCACGTATCTTGGGATCAAAGAGTTGTATGCCATCGTCGCATAACGAATATTGTCCGCGTTTTCCCCGAGGAGTTATCTCCCTTTATCTGAAAAAATGTCATTTGATTATCTCGGAAATTATAAGGAGCAGAGCATCGAAAATTGGACTGTATGCACATCTCGATATGCCCTACTGCCCACGGGCATCAGAACTTGTGTCCGCGCTTTCCCTGAGGAGTTACCGCCCATAGTTGGCAAACCTCTATTTGATTGTACTATGTTGTCCTCTTGTATCATTCCAGATAACTGCATGTGGTTTTCATAGTCGTGTTGACCGTTGTCAGTTTAGTCAGAGAAGGAAAATTTGACAGGGTCGGACATATATTTTGACACTGGGGTGGGGGGCAAATTTTTTGAAAAATAAATTTTTTATTGACATTCATATATTTAAGTTTATGTATTTCCCGAACGAAAACAAACTCATACCGGAAAGGATTTTTGAAATCCGAGAAGAAATGCTAGAGTTACGGGCCCTCAAAGTTTGCAATTTGGGCCCATGTGCTTGATAACACATCTCCTCCGAAGATATCGAACATAGGATGTCATCTGATACGCCAATGTGTGCGGACTGAAGAGGGCACGCGGTGGGCTAAATTTTGCCAGTGTCGGTTCATTATTGTGGGTCTGGGGAGGGGTGGTCCGTGGTACCAATTTTTAATTCTTCTCGGAATCAGATGAAACTTGGAATCTAACATCTGCAACATCAGCCGATCTAGAAAGTGAAATAATTTCGAAAATCCATCAAAAACTGAAAGAATTGCGGCCCCTCAAACTTTGCAATTTTGGGCCCGTGTGCTTGATAACACATCTCCTCCGAAGATATCGAACATAGGATGTCATCTGATACGAAAATGCGTACGGACTGAAGACGGCACGCGGTGGGCCAAATTTGTCCAGTGTCGGTTCAGTATTGTGGGTCTGGGGAGGGGTGGTCCGTGGTACCAATTTTTAATTCTTCTCGGAATCGGATTAAACTTGGAATATAACATTTGCAACATCAGCCGATCTGGAAGCTGAAAACAGATCGTAAATCCGTTGAAAAATGGCGGAGATTTTGGCCGTCCAAGTTTTAATTTGGGCCCATATGCTTTCCAATAATCAAAGTGTTATCCGTCTCCAAATCAGATGAAATTTATACTATGTAATCTATGTTAGCAGCAAATCACAAAAATGGAAACAATTTTAAAATCCGTTGGAAACTAACGGAGTTACGGGCCTCAAACTTAGCATTTTGTGCCAGGGGTTGATGTTTTCCCAATCCCGTCACCCAATTTCGAGGCAGGGGTGGGGTCACGTCCAAAACACTTGAGATCAACCTACACATGTTAGGACAACATATAATCACCATACTTTATATTTTCCGGTCCATAAACTGCGATTCTTTTCACTCATGATTGTTCCCTATTATTATACTTCCATGGTGTAACCAAGGAAGTATATTGTTTTTCTACTGCGGCCGTTTTCTGTTTAATTGGAAATACTCAGAAACTAATGGGAGGAGGACCGCGAAATCTCTAGCGAATGAAGGCATCTAAGGTCTACTAAAAATAATGGTATCCGGATGTTGGTCCAATATCTTTTAACAGAGTTATGGCCCTTTTTCGATTATTTTTCATTATTATTATACTGGACACTTTTGCAACCCTTATTACTCGAAAAGTAACAGGAGTAGCAAACTAAAACTTGGCACGTATCTTGGGATCAAAGAGTTGTATGCCATCGTCGCATAACGAATATTGTCCGCGTTTTCCCCGAGGAGTTATCTCCCTTTATCTGAAAAAATGTCATTTGATTATCTCGGAAATTATAAGGAGCAGAGCATCGAAAATTGGACTGTATGCACATCTCGATATGCCCTACTGCCCACGGGCATCAGAACTTGTGTCCGCGCTTTCCCTGAGGAGTTACCGCCCATAGTTGGCAAACCTCTATTTGATTGTACTATGTTGTCCTCTTGTATCATTCCAGATAACTGCATGTGGTTTTCATAGTCGTGTTGACCGTTGTCAGTTTAGTCAGAGAAGGAAAATTTGACAGGGTCGGACATATATTTTGACACTGGGGTGGGGGGCAAATTTTTTGAAAAATAAATTTTTTATTGACATTCATATATTTTAAGTTTATGTATTTCCCGAACGAAAACAAACTCATACCGGAAAGGATTTTTGAAATCCGAGAAGAAATGCTAGAGTTACGGGCCCTCAAAGTTTGCAATTTGGGCCCATGTGCTTGATAACACATCTCCTCCGAAGATATCGAACATAGGATGTCATCTGATACGCCAATGTGTGCGGACTGAAGAGGGCACGCGGTGGGCTAATTTTGCCAGTGTCGGTTCATTATTGTGGGTCTGGGGAGGGGTGGTCCGTGGTACCAATTTTTAATTCTTCTCGGAATCAGATGAAACTTGGAATCTAACATCTGCAACATCAGCCGATCTAGAAAGTGAAATAATTTCGAAAATCCATCAAAAACTGAAAGAATTGCGGCCCCTCAAACTTTGCAATTTTGGGCCCGTGTGCTTGATAACACATCTCCTCCGAAGATATCGAACATAGGATGTCATCTGATACGAAAATGCGTACGGACTGAAGACGGCACGCGGTGGGCCAAATTTGTCCAGTGTCGGTTCAGTATTGTGGGTCCTGGGGAGGGGTGGTCCGTGGTACCAATTTTTAATTCTTCTCGGAATCGGATTAAACTTGGAATATAACATTTGCAACATCAGCCGATCTGGAAGCTGAAAACAGATCGTAAATCCGTTGAAAAATGGCGGAGATTTTTGGCCGTCCAAGTTTTAATTTGGGCCCATATGCTTTCCAATAATCAAAGTGTTATCCGTCTCCAAATCAGATGAAATTTATACTATGTAATCTATGTTAGCAGCAAATCACAAAAATGGAAACAATTTTAAAATCCGTTGGAAACTAACGGAGTTACGGGGCCTCAAACTTAGCATTTTGTGCCAGGGGTTGATGTTTTCCCCAATCCCGTCACCCAATTTCGAGGCAGGGGTGGGGTCACGTCCAAACACTTGAGATCAACCTACACATGTTAGGACAACATATAATCACCATACTTTATATTTTCCGTCCATAAACTGCGATTCTTTTCACTCATGATTGTTCCTATTATTATACTTCCATGGTGTAACCAAGGAAGTATATTGTTTTTCTACTGCGGCCGTTTTCTGTTTAATTGGAAATACTCAGAAACTAATGGGAGGAGGACCGCGAAATCTCTAGCGAATGAAGGCATCTAAGGTCTACTAAAAATAATGGTATCCGGATGTTGGTCCAATATCTTTTAACAGAGTTATGGCCCTTTTTCGATTATTTTTCATTATTATTATACTGGACACTTTTGCAACCCTTATTACTCGAAAAGTAACAGGAGTAGCAAACTAAAACTTGGCACGTATCTTGGGATCAAAGAGTTGTATGCCATCGTCGCATAACGAATATTGTCCGCGTTTTCCCCGAGGAGTTATCTCCCTTTATCTGAAAAAATGTCATTTGATTATCTCGGAAATTATAAGGAGCAGAGCATCGAAAATTGGACTGTATGCACATCTCGATATGCCCTACTGCCCACGGGCATCAGAACTTGTGTCCGCGCTTTCCCTGAGGAGTTACCGCCCATAGTTGGCAAACCTCTATTTGATTGTACTATGTTGTCCTCTTGTATCATTCCAGATAACTGCATGTGGTTTTCATAGTCGTGTTGACCGTTGTCAGTTTAGTCAGAGAAGGAAAATTTGACAGGGTCGGACATATATTTTGACACTGGGGTGGGGGGCAAATTTTTGAAAAATAAATTTTTTATTGACATTCATATATTTAAGTTTATGTATTTCCCGAACGAAAACAAACTCATACCGGAAAGGATTTTTGAAATCCGAGAAGAAATGCTAGAGTTACGGGCCCTCAAAGTTTGCAATTTGGGCCCATGTGCTTGATAACACATCTCCTCCGAAGATATCGAACATAGGATGTCATCTGATACGCCAATGTGTGCGGACTGAAGAGGGCACGCGGTGGGCTAAATTTTGCCAGTGTCGGTTCATTATTGTGGGTCTGGGGAGGGGTGGTCCGTGGTACCAATTTTTAATTCTTCTCGGAATCAGATGAAACTTGGAATCTAACATCTGCAACATCAGCCGATCTAGAAAGTGAAATAATTTCGAAAATCCATCAAAAACTGAAAGAATTGCGGCCCCTCAAACTTTGCAATTTTGGGCCCGTGTGCTTGATAACACATCTCCTCCGAAGATATCGAACATAGGATGTCATCTGATACGAAAATGCGTACGGACTGAAGACGGCACGCGGTGGGCCAAATTTGTCCAGTGTCGGTTCAGTATTGTGGGTCTGGGGAGGGGTGGTCCGTGGTACCAATTTTTAATTCTTCTCGGAATCGGATTAAACTTGGAATATAACATTTGCAACATCAGCCGATCTGGAAGCTGAAAACAGATCGTAAATCCGTTGAAAAATGGCGGAGATTTTGGCCGTCCAAGTTTTAATTTGGGCCCATATGCTTTCCAATAATCAAAGTGTTATCCGTCTCCAAATCAGATGAAATTTATACTATGTAATCTATGTTAGCAGCAAATCACAAAAATGGAAACAATTTGAAAATCCGTTGGAAACTAACGGAGTTACGGGGCCTCAAACTTAGCATTTTGTGCCAGGGGTTGATGTTTTCCCAATCCCGTCACCCAATTTCGAGGCAGGGGTGGGGGTCACGTCCAAACACTTGAGATCAACCTACACATGTTAGGACAACATATAATCACCATACTTTATATTTTCCGTCCATAAACTGCGATTCTTTTCACTCATGATTGTTCCTATTATTATACTTCCATGGTGTAACCAAGGAAGTATATTGTTTTTCTACTGCGGCCGTTTTCTGTTTAATTGGAAATACTCAGAAACTAATGGGAGGAGGACCGCGAAATCTCTAGCGAATGAAGGCATCTAAGGTCTACTAAAAATAATGGTATCCGGATGTTGGTCCAATATCTTTTAACAGAGTTATGCCCTTTTTCGATTATTTTTCATTATTATTATACTGGACACTTTTGCAACCCTTATTACTCGAAAGTAACAGGAGTAGCAAACTAAAAACTTGGCACGTATCTTGGGATCAAAGAGTTGTATGCCATCGTCGCATAACGAATATTGTCCGCGTTTTCCCCGAGGAGTTATCTCCCTTTATCTGAAAAAATGTCATTTGATTATCTCGGAAATTATAAGGAGCAGAGCATCGAAAATTGGACTGTATGCACATCTCGATATGCCCTACTGCCCACGGGCATCAGAACTTGTGTCCGCGCTTTCCCTGAGGAGTTACCGCCCATAGTTGGCAAACCTCTATTTGATTGTACTATGTTGTCCTCTTGTATCATTCCAGATAACTGCATGTGGTTTTCATAGTCGTGTTGACCGTTGTCAGTTTAGTCAGAGAAGGAAAATTTGACAGGGTCGGACATATATTTTGACACTGGGGTGGGGGGCAAATTTTTTGAAAAATAAATTTTTATTGACATTCATATATTTAAGTTTATGTATTTCCCGAACGAAAACAAACTCATACCGGAAAGGATTTTTGAAATCCGAGAAGAAATGCTAGAGTTACGGGCCCTCAAAGTTTGCAATTTGGGCCCATGTGCTTGATAACACATCTCCTCCGAAGATATCGAACATAGGATGTCATCTGATACGCCAATGTGTGCGGACTGAAGAGGGCACGCGGTGGGCTAAATTTTGCCAGTGTCGGTTCATTATTGTGGGTCTGGGGAGGGGTGGTCCGTGGTACCAATTTTTAATTCTTCTCGGAATCAGATGAAACTTGGAATCTAACATCTGCAACATCAGCCGATCTAGAAAGTGAAATAATTTCGAAAATCCATCAAAAACTGAAAGAATTGCGGCCCCTCAAACTTGCAATTTTGGGCCCGTGTGCTTGATAACACATCTCCTCCGAAGATATCGAACATAGGATGTCATCTGATACGAAAATGCGTACGGACTGAAGACGGCACGCGGTGGGCCAAATTTGTCCAGTGTCGGTTCAGTATTGTGGGTCTGGGGAGGGGTGGTCCGTGGTACCAATTTTTAATTCTTCTCGGAATCGGATTAAACTTGGAATATAACATTTGCAACATCAGCCGATCTGGAAGCTGAAAACAGATCGTAAATCCGTTGAAAAATGGCGGAGATTTTGGCCGTCCAAGTTTTAATTTGGGCCCATATGCTTTCCAATAATCAAAGTGTTATCCGTCTCCAAATCAGATGAAATTTATACTATGTAATCTATGTTAGCAGCAAATCACAAAAATGGAAACAATTTTAAAATCCGTTGGAAACTAACGGAGTTACGGGGCCTCAAACTTAGCATTTTGTGCCAGGGGTTGATGTTTTCCCAATCCCGTCACCCAATTTCGAGGCAGGGGTGGGGTCACGTCCAAACACTTGAGATCAACCTACACATGTTAGGACAACATATAATCACCATACTTTATATTTTCCGTCCATAAACTGCGATTCTTTTCACTCATGATTGTTCCTTATTATACTTCCATGGTGTAACCAAGGAAGTATATTGTTTTTCTACTGCGGCCGTTTTCTGTTTAATTGGAAATACTCAGAAACTAATGGGAGGAGGACCGCGAAATCTCTAGCGAATGAAGGCATCTAAGGTCTACTAAAAATAATGGTATCCGGATGTTGGTCCAATATCTTTTAACAGAGTTATGGCCCTTTTTCGATTATTTTTCATTATTATTATACTGGACACTTTTGCAACCCTTATTACTCGAAAAGTAACAGGAGTAGCAAACTAAAACTTGGCACGTATCTTGGGATCAAAGAGTTGTATGCCATCGTCGCATAACGAATATTGTCCGCGTTTTCCCCGAGGAGTTATCTCCCTTTATCTGAAAAAATGTCATTTGATTATCTCGGAAATTATAAGGAGCAGAGCATCGAAAATTGGACTGTATGCACATCTCGATATGCCCTACTGCCCACGGGCATCAGAACTTGTGTCCGCGCTTTCCCTGAGGAGTTACCGCCCATAGTTGGCAAACCTCTATTTGATTGTACTATGTTGTCCTCTTGTATCATTCCAGATAACTGCATGTGGTTTTCATAGTCGTGTTGACCGTTGTCAGTTTAGTCAGAGAAGGAAAATTTGACAGGGTCGGACATATATTTTGACACTGGGGTGGGGGGCAAATTTTTTGAAAAATAAATTTTTTATTGACATTCATATATTTAAGTTTATGTATTTCCCGAACGAAAACAAACTCATACCGGAAAGGATTTTTGAAATCCGAGAAGAAATGCTAGAGTTACGGGCCCTCAAAGTTTGCAATTTGGGCCCATGTGCTTGATAACACATCTCCTCCGAAGATTCATATTATGCTACACGCGAAACGGAGATGACTTTTGGGAAATCCAGAGTCCAAAACGGATCCAAATCGACCTGTCCCAGTAAAGTCGTTCATTTTGTTTTCACTTTTTGAAAAAGGCTCCATTATTTCAACCTAAACTTTTGGACTTGAAAATTATTTTTTTCTCAGTCAAGTGAAAAGAGCTCTTCAAAAAAAAATCCGCTTATATATATAATATATATTATCTATATATACGCCAAAAAATTGTCACTCCCCCTTCGCCTTCCTCCAGCTACCCCATCTCCCCGCGGATGGAACCTAACTCCGATTCGAACGCACACCGTCTCGCGGCCAGGCTCATGTCTCTACCTGGGAACCGATATAACGCCCACCGAATTCCAACCATCATTTCCAGACCGGTATATTGGTATCGGTACATATCGAAGCTGTTATAAAGCAAATAACTTGGATTTGAATATAAACCCACCTATTCGTAAATTTTGCTGCCCATGGTGTGGGCTAAATTATCATTTTAACGTGTATAGTGTGCCATGAGTTTTCTGCGTTCCGTGCATTTCACTTGTGTATCGTATTTCGCATCATCAATGCACTGCATCTCAAGTACAACCAAACAAAATACAAACATTACATTAATGGGACCAAACAAGCCTTAGTTATACGATGTATACTTATACTAACGTAAAAACGACGTATATCCAAATATTTCGTTTGCGACAACAACGATAAACACATAGAAAAATGCAAACATCATCACTTTCGTAACAACAATTCGTATATTTTTATGAATAGTAGAATACTACAAATGTACATTCAATTCTTTCCGTTAGTTAGTATATGTCTGCCAAAATGTAAATGACTCCCTTTATAATTTCACAAAATAAAACACCACTGTTAGTTTCGCACGCCGTCATTTAAGTTTTATCTAAAGGCAAACGCTCGTTATTCTTACCATATAGGGAACGGTCTTACAGAGAACGCTCTTTTCTGTTCGGTTACGTTCACACGCCGTGTACATTGCTTTGTGTGTTGTTGTTTATCATTCATTTTATTCTTCGGATCGAACGTTCATTGATCGCGGTTCATGTTATGTGCTTGTTCAAACCACTTATCTGCCCGTGTAGAGCAAGGCTTATGAGAATGGGACGGATATTTTCGGAGTGATGTGGAGTGTTCAGGTACCATTTATTTTAGAATTAGTACCTGTATTATACCCCTGCAACCAGTTGTGGGTGGGGATGGTATACTGGAATCAGCATGTCCGTCCGTTCATCAATATGTATATATATATCTAATTTGTTCCCGATAGATTTGGGAGGAATATAGTAATCAGCATGACCGTCCACGCGTCCGTTCGATATGGTTTCTGATTGATAACTCTAGTATTAGTTAACTGATTCGTATGTTACATGTCCGTGGTATTTGGAGTTGGAGTATAGTAGATCTCCAAGTATACAAATATTCGTCTTTATCTCATTCTGGTGAATATAATGATTTCATAGAGACGTGAGAAATTAATGGACTGTCCCATTATGCAGAAATATAACGTAGGACGCTCTCTAAACCAGTCGCGTGCATTCCCTATGTACGTAATTTCTGTCACTGTGTGACTCTTTTCAATGCATATGCCGTCTGAAAATATGTGTCTATAACTCTATACGTATTTCATGTAATTGTGTTCGTGCTTTGGCCCATTAACGTCGACAACAGAAACGTGAGCAATTACAAGTTTGATTGATATGTAATCGATGTTACAGTATTTCACTGTTCACAAAACAATTTAATTCATATAACTAAATGTATAACAACACGTAATGGGCTACGCTCCTGTCTGACTCGATCCTATAGACTTATTTTAATAGTATTTAATTGAATACAAAACAGTTCTTACGTTAATACATATCACCCATGGTTATTTTATTCCGATAGGCCTATATTTAGCTTTATTTAATAATGCATTTAAAAGTAATTAATAAACTAGAGTGCACTGAATAAAGAGATACCATTCTCTAACTGATTAAATTACATATGATATCACCAGCCCTTTTATGTATTATAGTGATAGGCTTTAAAGAAATATAAGGGGTGGCGATATCATGTAATTCAATCTGTTAGATAATGAACGCTCTTTATTCAATGGCCTACCTAAAATAAAGAGTGTTCAATCAGTGGGACATATACATGTAAGTAAGTGCGTGCTATGTAAACTAAACAACTGAGTGTTACAATAAAGGGCTTTCAGGGCTGGACAAAAACACACTCACCAATGATTAAATTTGGTTTATTGTATAACTATATAAATACAGAGGTTTTTTTTTTTAGAATTTTCTATTCTCTAGCTAGCGTCAAAATAAGAGCGTAATATTAGCTTTCTCAGAGTTCCCTATCTATATGGTTCACTATCCTAGTTCAACAACAATTAACAGTTCAAAACTACACGATAAATAGGATGTTCAATTACGCTATATAATCTAATTGATTTTCGGAAATGTGTAACACTGATAAGTGTGACTTTAATATACAAATAGAAAGCAGATTATAATTTATTGTTTCATCAAACTGCATCTTACTACAAGTTCCCACGCCATGGAACAAGACGCTCTTTGTTATAAGTGTCAGTTGTGTAGTCTACTGAGTCTAATTCTGAATTCACGTACGCCTTTAAAAATATTTTGATTCTATTGCATTAGCACAACATAGGCTACACGTCGCATATTATATTTAATGTTTGCAAGCAGTTTTACCAAATATACCTTCATATACCATGCTTCAAACGCACAAACATTGAAAACAAACATACAGACCAGTGATAGACGGGCTTTCGATCTTTCGATCATCATACCGTACCAAGGGGAGAAACTCTATCTTGCATGTTTGAAAGTTGGCACAGTTGTGTGGCACGCTATACCAAGGCCAAGGTCGTTGGCACAGTAGTGTGGCATGATCAGACTTATCGGGCGTTGAGGTTTAGCGAAATGTGCGACCTACATTTTGAACTTGAAGTTGAAGCAAAGTTCTGTCGAAATATTTCTCTTCTAAAACCTGCTAATAACAACATATACAGACAGATACGAAGATTCATTATAGCTGTAAGTATAGCTGAATTGTAGACAATATAGTGCCAAATGCTCTCTATCAGAGAGCCGAACCACACACACAAATATGCCACTCCGCGGAGCGATACACCGTCAACTCGTCCGTTCGAATCTCGACAGGCAGGACTTATTTCAATCTATTGACGTTTTACATTGTATTTATTCATCGTTGGATCTTCGCTTATATCATATAAGGTTAGTTATTTATATATATAATGCATGCATTGATTACATAATAATGACACCCCACAAACATCCAACAATGGCGTGGTTTTCGGACGTACCTGTTGCGTTTTCTCACAGAAACTGAGCAAGGCGGCTGACATCTTGAAATCGGTTCGTACAAATAATACTAATAGTGTTCGGCTATTTGCGGACAATTAATTCCACACTGGAATTGAATCCCACCCGCTAGGTTGTGCTAATTGTGCCAGTATTTGTGTAGTTTTTCCTGTCGTTTTGCATATTTTTGTCCCGTTTTTAGCTCAACTTTACTTTGTAAAGTTTGAGCTATTCACTAATTCAGCCTATTGCCATGGCTTTGTGAAGTTTGTCGTCCGTGTGTGCGTAAGGCGTCAACAATAGAGGCTACAGGTTGTACCTTTGATCAGATCATTATGAAATTTGTCATCAACATTTGTACGGGAATGATTAATTTTGGGGTCATTCGAAAAAAAAACATGGCTGCCAGCGGCCATCTTAGATTTCAAAATTTAATCCATTAGCACGGGCTACACTACAGCCTGTACAGCCTACAGGCCGTACTGTTCGTAATGAAATTTGTCATGGATGTTAATTAGTGCTGGGCGGTATTTCGGTATACCGATTATAATCGGTAAGATTTTCAATACCGTTACCGTTTACCGTCATTCTTTTCCATAATCGGTAAACCTTGAAGACGGTATTATCGCGGTTACATGTCATACAGGCACATTACAGAGTATATTGTGGTTTTCCTTTGTCGGGATACAAAGAAATTACTTCGTTTTATACACCGTATTTCATCGAAATCATAATTAAGAGGTAGCGAGTTTGTGTCAGGAGACAGCGTTGCTGTAAATTGGGCTGAGGTAGCTACTAGTGTTGCGGATTCTGTTTACCAAGTCATCCGCGAAATTGGCGCGAATGTATTTCAAGATTTACGTTGTGTACCCCATGCACGTGCTCATCGACAATTTTAAAATGACTAGTCCGTTTCAATGATTGGCGTGTGCAAGTTTATGCAACGCCCTTTATGTGTATTCATCCCATGTTGCATTATCATTTAGTTGGAAAAAACTGTTCAATCTTCACTCATGTCACTTCTTTCCCCATGTCATTTCCAAACAAAATGTATTCCTTCGCTACCTGGGACAAAACCCAGCCCAACATTATATTGCAAGGTATGATTGCATCATTCTGCGCTATTTTTTATCGACCGAATTTATGGGGCAGCTCATTATTTCAAGGGTGTTATCGAGTGGGAATAAATGATCACATTCATAAACCGGGATTTAAAAGTATGATTATAATAATTCAACGGGAAGTTCTAGAAGTTAAATACTTTGGAAGTAATAAACTTTATTTCCCGGCATTTAATAAAAGCATTGTACTTATTCTTAAGTTATTCACACCCGGCGGAACATTCCAATATCAACATCACAGCACGTGCTCTGCAAGTCGGCACTGTCAGTGGGGGATTGTTTCAAAGCTCTTGGGTGTATCCGGCTTCGCTGAATGATGCTTGCATTAAGTTGCATAAATCGCAATTATTACGTGTATTTAAGATCAGCTCATGAATCCATGCTTGCAGATAATGATACATTCATTGATTGCAATCCATAATTTAATAAAACGGAGCGTACATTTCCTTATTTTATGTAATCTGTAGCGATTAGATTTTCCTCCATAAACAGTCGATCTGTGCACCAAACGAATGCTACTAAACGGGGGTTTTAAGGAATTAGTTTAAATAATCGGTAATACCGTATACCGCGGTATTATTTTAGGATTACCGCGGTATTTTTATGCTTAAATACCGCCCAGCACTAATGTTAATATTGACATGTACGGTAGATGGGAACGAGAAATTTTGGGGTCATTCGGCCAAAAAACTTGGCCGCCAGCAGCCATCTTCGATTTTACTCTTTGCATGACTAAATCATTTAGCACGGGCTACAGGTCGTACCTTTGGTCAGATCATCATACAATTTGTCATGGATGTTAACAATGACATGTAGATTGGGACGAGTCATTTTTGGGTTATTCAGGCAAAAACATGGCCGCCAGCAGCCATCTTGGATTTTACTCTTTGCATGACTAAATCCTTTGGCACGGGCTGCAGCTTTGGTCAGATCATTATGAAATTTGCCTTGACTTTTGACACTGACATGTAGATGGGAACGAGTCATTTTGGGGTATTCGGCATTAAAACATGGCCATCTTGGATTCTACTCTTTGCATGACTAAAGCTCTCAAATGTTTTTGAATTGTTGGAAAACATAGCCGCCAGCAACCATCTTAGATTTTACTTTTATATACTCTAGTGATCCGAATAACCGTACCCGTACGATTGTTAATTTTGGAGAAAAAATCCACCCCCTACGATTCTTATTCAAGCACCTACGATTATTTAATTTTGATCACCCATACTCCATGAATGATCGCATTATTCGTAGTTTTTAATCAAATGGCATGCATGAAACGGAATACCTTCAAAGAATTTGCGCAACCGTCTGGCATCGCAATATAATCAATGATTTGATCCATGGGAAGTAACTCCATCCTCGCACGTGTCGCTATTTTGCAATTCGTGCGACCCTATTGCAATAGACAGACCCCCCTCTGCGGGTATTGTTTATCGTTCAGTGAGGCGAACAAAGGTGACAACGCGTTATGTCTGTGTTTTTTTTTACAATTAACTAAGAAGTTAATCAACGTCTGGGGCTCACGTTTGAAAGTTTCTTTAATTAGAACACAATTGAGTAGTTGGTGGACCGATTCCGACCAAAGAAAATTATTAGCATGAAAGTAAACCTTCCGCGTACCTCCGTCAAATAACTTGTGGTGTACGGGTCACGCGAGTTGTCAATGTCACATGATCACCACGTTTATACAAACCAACATACTACCAGTAGTACTACAGACGAAACTTATAAAACTGGGTGTTATGTTCTGATAAGAAAGGGACACCATACCGTTCCCGCATGTGTTACCGCTCAGGATCCCCTGAGTGTTAGATTTTTCAAGCCTTGTGCTGGAACTGAAAATTCGTATAAAAGTGTTGACGCAGTGTTCTCCGTTCAAATCAATGACATTGAAAAGGTTCTGCAAGAACCAGACGTTGTCCGTGCTGGGTCGAGGAGTGTTTATTATAAGTTTTTGTTTGATAATTAAATCAGTGTTCTTCAATGATCTCCTTTTTCATTGACATTTCCACCCCCTACTATTATTCCGACCCCTACTATTATTAAAATTTGGCAAATTTTCCACCCCCTACTATTACTCCGACCCCTACTATTATTCGGATCACTAGAGTACATGTATATATATATGTCTTCATGTTGATATAAACCTAGTGTTAGACATTCAACTTTCCACATTCCTAATCACTCCATCGACAGAAACACATAAAATTTTTCCCTTTCCAAGTCATTGACACTTTCATTTCATTGGAATATAATTCCACATTTTGTCCATTTTTTATGATTTTTCTATAACTTTGTATTTTTCAGCTTTCAATTACCGGTACCGGTTCAATTATATTAGTGTCCATTTTTCAATGAATTTTGCTACTTTTTCATATTGTTCAACCAATTTGCATTAAATATTTCAAATGGCCCACTCTGTGAGCTCTTTCACTTCTTATTTTGAACAATTCAATTATTTTTCATTAGCTTTGGAGGCATTTTTGTGGTGAATTATACCACAGAAATGCCTCCAAAGCGGAATAAGATAAATGTAAACTACATGTATGCCTCTTTCTGTGATTTGCAACAGATCCCTGGTGTCGGTCCAAGGCTGGCAGCCAGCATCATATAGTACGGTACATTAGAAAATGTCTTCCCACTCTTACGAAGGAAGATCGGTTTACAATTCCCTATTTGTAATGTTCAAGGGAACAAATAGCCGTCATTAATCTTAGCATCCCACCTGCCGTCATGGCCATACATGTAAGCAATGAAATAGACTAGACACCAAATTGGGGGATGATTACCCTAGACCCAATATTGAGAGGTCTCCTATTTCATTAACAGGAGACATTCAGTCGGGTGGTCCAGCATTCGATCCTAAATATAGCCGCATCGCAGTGGTCAGTCAAACACATGTATGGGCGACGACAAGCTCCATGTTTCACAACGTTGGGGATCAATCAACAAGCCAAGAACGTCATGCCCAATATTAGTCCAACAAATTAGACTTTCGGATTAATAGGAATTTTAATATTTGGACATTTATGGACCTTTTAATCCTTCAGTCTAATGGAACACGTGAAAAATTTGAACGCTACGAAGCCACATTTTTTATGTGGCCAGGGCATGCCCCTTTAACTTACACTGTTCACGTCCAATGACACAAATAAAACCATAAATAAAAAACACATACCTGTTGTTGGAATGTTAAATATCATGACTGAACTACCGGTAACTAGCATAAATTTGTGTCACTATTAATCCATATAATTTTATAGCAACTCAACCGACAGAAATATTCAAACCTGTCTACGCTAGCGAACGAAAGCGCGCGCATGCGTAATAGATCAGAAATCTGGGAAAACCCACAAAATTAACATAATTTATTTGTATTTGAAAACGGTGATATGTTTTCCAATCCGGGATTAAACTAACAAATCTGTAATTCTGACAACTTTTATATCGCAATCTATGTGTGAACGCTTAGAATACTATCTCCGCTACAGGTAAGACTAATGTACATGTACAGTATTTGTAGAAAATTTCAGATAGAATGGTATTTTGAAGGGGTTATATCGGTGGTCACTGGTGTTTACCTGCTTCAAAATTTGTGCAATCTTGGTTTTCAGCTGTTTTATTAGACTAGAAGTCCAGATATTAAAATATGTATTAATCCGACTAGTCTAATTTGTTGGACTAGCCCAATATCAAATGCGCATGGTTGAAACACAGTATTCATCCCCAAAGATGCCTAGAGCTCACTGTGCCATCATTAGATTCAGCAATTGGGGAGGATTCTGATATAGACAGTAATAGGTCTTATGGCTGGGTTGTTGAACATACAATAAAGAGCCCCCACAAACCAGTTTTGCGTCCATTGAAATTGCCATATTCAGGTGCGATTTATGGTCACAAGGATCAAATAAGTCCAACCATTTAAAAAAAAAGAAACCTCTTACATGTATAATAACTTGTAAGGTTTCAAATTTGGAAAATGATTTTACAAATGCGGACTCGCATCATCACATGTGAAGTCAGATGCCATATACTTAGTAGTATACCGGTAACATCATTGGTACACCAGCAGCAACTGCCGAAGCCACAAATTATCAACATAATGCTGCTACTCCCGTACTCCGACATCGGATTACAAGCGCCATTCATATGTTTCCTTAATTACGCGACTATTATATTAATCGAATGTGGTCAAATTTTCGCATATAACATGACTCGTATGTTATTCTGCATCATACTGACGAGTGCCGACTTTCATTTCGCATTTTTTTTTATCGAAATATAACCGTTCTCTATGGAGATTCCCCCCCCCCCCCCATGTTAATTTTTTCAACCAATTTCAAGCTAGTTTATAGCATGGTTGGGGCATATTTTGACCTATCGAGTGATGGTAGACGTTCAGACAAATTCAGCACAATCATTTTTGGTCCCATCGAAGCAGGCTAAAATCCTGAAATTTGTAAATTTTACTTTGCGTGTGAAGAAAATATTCATTTAAACTTGAATGATGACATTATTTATTATCACCGACTAACTTCCATGATGTAACAAATATGTTTTTATTGGTGACAATTATGTCGTGAGAGAAAAAAATGTAAATTTTCTAAAGAAAATATGAATATTTAGCCCATTTTAATCAATTTACTTATTAATGTTTGTTCTGAAGAGTTTCGGGGTGGGGCAACATTCTGGCCTGCGTCTGGGGGGTGGAGTGCTGCTAAAATTTCAATTTATACCCGGTATTTACAAAACAGAATTTGTCAATCGATTTATATTTCCTCATATTTGCTTATCAATTCTGAACGGTATCAGGGGGGGGGGGGGGGGGGGGGGGGTTGATGTGGTGCCCAAATTTCAATTATTGACAAAACATATATAGTCACCGACTAACTTCCACGATGCTCAACTTACTTTGTTAGTTTGAGCTATTGCCATGGATTGGCATATGTTGTCTGTGTGTCCGTCAACAATTTCCTTTGGCGCGGGCTACATGTCGTATCTTTGGTCTGATCTCTATGAAATTTCGGCCAAAAACATGACCGCCGTCGGTCATCTTGGATTTCACTCTTTGCATCACTAAATACGTTGTCGTATCTTTGGTTGAATCTTTATTAAATTTGTCATGAAGGTTGACATTGACATGCAGATGGGAGCGAGTCATTTTGGGGTCATTCGGCGGTAAAAACATGGCCGCTGGTGGCCATCTTGGATTTTACTCTTTGTATCACTAAATCCTTTGACACATCCTACAGACCACATCTCTGATCCGATCATTACCAAACTTTATATGGATCATCGGGGTGACTTCTAGATGGGAACGAGTCATTTTGGGGTCATTTGTCCAAAAAACATGACCGCCGTCGGTCTTCTTGGATTTTACTCTTTGCATCACTAAATAATTTCACACCCCCTACAGACCACAACCCTGATCCGATCGTCACCAAACTTCATGTTCATCATTGGGGTGGGCCCCTAGTTGGGCACGAATAGTTTTTTGGTATAAATTAGGCAAAAAAAATTGTGGCCATTTTTGATTTCAAAATTGAATCCATTGGTGCGGGCTACAGGCCGTACTGTTTGTCTGATCATCATAAAATTTGTCATGAATGTTGACATTTACATGGAGATGGGAACTAGTCATTTTGGGGTTCATTCAGCCAAAAAACATGGCCACTGGTGGCCATCTTTAATTTCAAAATTGAATCCATTGACGCAGGCTACAGGCCGTACTGTTTGTCTGATCTTCATAAAAAATATCATGGATGTTGACATTGAGATGAAGATGGGAATGAGTCATTTTTACCCTCAACTTACTTTGTAAGTTTGAGCTATTGCCATGGGTTGGCGTTAGGGTTGAAACGATTAATCGATTAGTCGTAGACGACGCTGAAATGTCAGAACGTCGACTCTGAATTTTGCCGTCGACTTGTCGGAATATAGTGTATTAGTTTCATGTATAACGTTTTCAAGATCGATTCTGGCATAACTAGTGTTGAAACGATTAGTGAATTTCAGAGTCGACTAGTCGAGACCCAAAAGTCGCGTTGCGTCGACTAGTCGGTACCCGATATCAAAACTTTCAAACATAACATGTTACAGAAAATTCATCGTACATGGCCATGATGGCATACACTGATGACTGATGCAATGACGGTATATTGCGTAGCGCATTTCCCTGCATAGACACCAATTTATTTGGGGAATAATACTGTAAACATCTTGATATTTATCCAACACACTGAATGTAATTATATAATTAGACATGTGGTGGATAATGATTAGAAACTCGATCATTTATACAGGTTTTAAATTTCGAGATTTCGTTTAGTCACGTGATCACCAATAAACCGGTGCCGACCGGTGTCACTATAAAATGTTAATGTTCCGATTAAATACGCCCTATAGAATAGGCTATGTTGTAGAATACGATAGCCAGTTCTTAATGTCAGTATCATTTATATACGGTAGCAACAATGACGTCACCTTAAGCGACCTTCAATTGATCAATTGAAATATACACAGTGTCTAGATCAAAGCGGTCTCCGACAAACGATAAAGCCGTGTCGATCATTGCCATCATGTCGCAGTGATGTCTTTGACCTCAAACGACGAGTGAGACATTGTGTTGTCAATTTCATTCTTTCAATTAATAGTCGGTTCACCGTGTGTGTCTATACTAGTAACACTGTCAATTCCGGGTGCCACCAAACGTTATACTTTACCGTAACTTACGCGCAGTTAACACCGTTTATGTCGGAATCGATCTTGAAAACGTTATACATGGAACTAATACACTATGTTCCGACTAGTCGACGGCAAAATTCAGAGTCGACGTTCTGACATTTCAGCGTCGTCTACGACTAGTCGATTAATCGTTTCAACCCTAGGCATAACGGTGTTAACTGCGCGTAAGTTATGGTAAGTATAACGTTTGGTGGCACACGGAATTGACAGTGTTACTAGTATAGACAGTTAGACACACACGGACCGGTGACCCGACTATTAATTGGACGAATGAAATTGACAACACAATGTCTCACTCATCGTTTGAGGTCAAAGACATGATGGCAATGATTGACGCAGCTTTGTAGTTTGTCCGAGACCGCTTTGATACAGACACTGTGTATATTTCCATTGATCTCGCACCGTCGGATTATGATGCGACGTTGGGTGAAGGTCGCTTAAGGTGACGTCATTGGTGCTACCGTATATAAATGATACTGACATTAAGAACTGGCTATCGTATTCTACAACGTAGCCTATACTATAGGGCGTATTTAGTCGGAACATTAACATTTTATAGTGACGCCGCTCGGCACCGGTTTATTGGTGATCACGTGACTAAACGAAATAATCTCGAACGCTGATATTAAATTTAAAACCTATATAAATGATCGTGTATCTAATCATTATCCACAACATGTCTAATTATATAATTACATTCAGTGTGTTGGATAAATATCAAGATGTTTACAGTATTATTTCCCAAATAAATTGGTGTGTATGCAGGGAAATGCGCAACGCAATAGACCGTCATTGCATCAGTCATCAGTGTACGCCATGTACAATGAATTTTCCGTACAAGTTATGTTTTAAAGTTTTGATATCGGGTACCGACTAGTCGACGCAACGTGACTTTTGGGTCTCGACTAGTCGACTCTGAAATTCACTAATCGTTTCAACACTAGTTGGCGTGTGTGTCCGTCAACAATATCCCTTGGCGCGGGCTACATGTCGTACACGTATCTTTGGTCTGAATTTTATGACATGTAGTCATGTACATGTACTCTAGCAGCCCTGGGAATTAAGGAAAATTTTCCTAGGTGAAAGAAATTGGCCTAGACAAAAACAGATTTTACCTAGGCAATTTTGAAACAATATTGCCATCTCGAATCAATATGATTCAATAATAACCTGAAATGCTTAGTTATTTTGGAGAACATTTCCAGGCCACTACTCATCATATATATACATTCCACAAATCATCTCCAAAACTAGTGCCCTTATGGGTAGCTAGTTAATGGCCCAGTGCCATGGAACCATTTTAGGACAATACCGCTATATTTAAAGTAATTGACCACCAGTAACATGGTGTCACCCCGTTAATATGGCGGTACTATACCGCGGTATCCTCCAATACCGCGGTACTGATACTGCTTGTTAATGCGAACAAGTATGTGTGAGTAAATACCTCCCCTCAAAGAGTTCCATGAAAATCACCGCGGTATTCAACAAAATTAATGCGGTGCCCGCTAAAAGACTGCGGTATCATTATCGCCCAATACCGTAACTCCACCGCCATGACAATCTCGATACCGCTACCGTTTATTACCGGTATCACCGCCGTCATGACCGGGATATCACCCCGTTTTTCTGGTCAATTACTTTGAGAATAGCGGTATATGTAAAGAGTGATTTAAGGAAGTCATTTTGGCTAAAGAGATTCTATTTCTGATAGACACAAATCAATTTTAGTAACCCAATGAACTTGTTTTACCTAGGCAATATAATTGCCTAGGCAAACTGATTTTGCCTCTGCTTTTACCTAGGCATTGCCTATTGCCTAGGCTAATTCCCAGGGCTGCTCTAGTGTCCCGAAAAAAAGAACAGACCGGAATAGTAGAACAGGGTGGACGGTTGGGCAAATTTCAATAAGAGAACAGACCGGAATAGAAGTACAGGGCGGACAAATTCTAAGATGTCTCAATATTCGAACAAGCCGATTATAGTATCAATCTGTCAACCCTCCTTTTGTACATGTATGTGCTGGTACTTGACTCAAGTTGAGTGTCCAATAACTGTAATTGAATTCAAAGTCTTCCTTAGCAGTTGAGGGCCTTATCAGAATGAGGTCCACAGAGGGTGAATTTAGTGATACTAGCCCGCTGTGCAGGATAGCCTCACTAAATTCACCCTCTGGGTACCTCATTCTGCAAATAACAGACAGACTATTTCAAAGCTTGATTCAAGGCTAGCATCACCAAATTCACCATTTGGGGACCTCATTCTGCTTGGGCCTCATATTCTGGGAAGTATCTATAGTATCAAATTTACATTGTTAGTTAAATTTCCCTTCTAGGAAGTTTCTATATCCCCTAATTTGCAGAAGATAAAATTCATAAATGAGGTGCCCAATGGGTGAATATCACCAACTTCAACTGGGGAAGTTAATTCTTATCCTTTGTGAAAATGGGATCACAAAGTCAAATAAGGGCAGAGCAAGAGACGTAACTATTTCACTACATAGTAATTCTTAAAATATGTTTGCAAGAACTAGTTGGCTTATATAGAATGGAATGTTCTTCCTTGACTGCAATTCACATTTTTTTAATGGGGTCACCTGGTCAAATAGGGGTCAAGCGAAGGACAGTTTCCCTCTTAATATGCTTCCTTCACAAGGACCATCAGGTCTATTTGACTGATATTTATGATATGTATGAAGGGTTCTTTGGTGTCTGGGATTCAAATTTATTCAGATGGGGTCACCCGGTTAAATAGGGTGGGACCAGGGACATAACTATATGTCTCTATAGTAATTCTTAAAATGTCTTCTCAAGGGATTTTGGACTATTTAGCTTACATATAGTACGGAGGAATCAGGAAGATCCTTTAGTGACTGAGATACAGATTTGTTAAAATGCGGTCAACCTGTCAAGAAATGGCAGTCTATGGGGAGTTAACACTTTTGTGTCCAATAAAATCATAGAAATACCAAATTCATTAAAACATCTACCTTGGAACCACCTGACTGATTGGTCTGACATACATGTACATGTATTGTGTTTTGGGTCCATGGATAATTGGGCTTCAAACATGTTTAAATGGTTTTAGAAAAAGGCGCTTGTGAGATTGGAAATTTCCAACAATTGAGAAAGTTTGAGGTGTCGGTTGTGAAATTCCAACCTAAGACTTGGGAGTCTGGATCCCGGTCGGGAGGGGACTTGTTGAGCTGGAGGAGGGGGGTGATCAGTAGTGTACAGTTGGCAATTTCAAGGTGGTTTTTTACCAAGCTACATACTTGAAGTTGAAGTCTCTCTAGCCACATATCCTGTTTAAATCTACTTCTTTTAAAGTGATTATGAAAAGTGCTCACTGTTTTGGTCTCCAGAGTCCCAGTCTTTGCAGTCTGGTGAGCGACCACACAGTCATTGACTGTCTTGTTACATACATGTATGTGTTTTCACTGTGACCTGCACCATCCAACAGAATCGCCGGTATAAGTCCAATATGAGCTTATTCCATAATCAAATTATTTAGGTCCAATATGAACCTATTTGCACATGGATATACCGTATTCAAGTAGTATACTCAACAGTATGCACAAGTGTATATACATGTATATACCGTTATAGTTCAATTCGTTTGAGGGACGAATTAGAATGGAACTGATTTATCTGAGGGGTTAATGATTGATTGGGCAATCAAGCTAAGCTGTTCAAGCTGTTAGCTTATAGCGCACTCATGCGCGTAGAAGACATACTCAGCACGGATTGTGTTAGGTAATGTCAACCCGTGCTGATTGAACTACGGTCATTCGCACTTGGAGGCTAGAGAATCGCAGTGAGCAGTTATTTATTTTGTGCTCTGTTCCCATAACTTACCAGGCGATGTCCCAAAAATAACAAACTGTCTGAAAAGTTAGATTTTTATTGAAGTGTTTTGATTCACAAACGGGTATAACTATAGGATCGCATTGATGTAAAGTTGGAAGTTATCAATGTCGCTTCTTCAAGGCGAGTGCCGAAGTCCAGCGGTTTGAAGCTGACAACTAGTTAATATTGTTGATTTTGGAGAGGCGCTGTAACGAGTAAGAGGCGGCTTTTTCGTCTGCGGGTCATTCCAAAAGTGGTGTTCCTTCGTTACCTCATCAACAGCCATCCGTCCACAGCCTGCGTCGCTGGATTCCAGCCTCGGCAATGATGCAGCCTGGTTGATGACAAAAGGACTGCAAGTTAAGTATTGTGTGTATAGTACATGTACATGTACTTCAAATGGCAATTCTTATTGAGAATTCCACCGAAATAGTCATAAAGGAAATGTTTGAGGTCAGAATAAACATCTAAGATGACTGCTGATTTGTTTTGCACTTCGATTGAATCGACAACTTGTTGCATTTTCTATTGAGAATGGCTATAAAAGTCTATTTTATTTAACACCACCATCAATGTAACTCGGTAATAATTGTTCAGCCAATTAACATTTCCAGTCTGTTTACCAACTTACTTGAGAGAGGGTTAATTTAAACATGCTCATTTTAGATCCCAGTGTTATGTATGGGTAATGGGAAATTATGTCAAGTTCGAAGATTGGAAGATAGCTGTTCTATATTTAAAAGCTAATTGTTGATGTACATGTGTATTAATCTTGGATATTCACTCGGCTATCACCATTTCGATTTCACGGAAGAGCATACTAGTATGTTGTGTTTGTTTAATTTCCCAAACAAACATCAAGGTGTCTCGGATAAATATAGTTCTATTCGTTTGAGGGACGAATTAATGGAAGATTTCTCCAAGGGGTTAATGATTGATTGGCCAATCAAGCTGTTAGCTTCTAGCGCAAGAGTGTGCGTAGAAGACGTACTCAACCCGGATTGTGTGAGGTTATGTCAATCCGTGCTGATTGAACTAGGGTCATTCGTACCTGGAGAGTCGTAGCGAGCGGTTATTTATTTAAGCATATATAAGCTTGATGAATATTCTTAAAATCAGTGGACGTATACCGGTATGTGTATTGGAACTAAGTCTTTTGCAAGCAATTTGGTTTCTACGCGTCATAGCGATTTTGCCCAAATATATATATATTACCGGTAGCAAGATGTTAAGTTAGTCAGACAGCATTCCGCTATTACATGACATACTACTATATGAGAATCTTTTCATGCAGATTATCTATGCAGGCTATATATGATGTGCATTCATATCGAGCGACACATTGCTATTTCGATAAGAATTGAGAATTTGTTCACGTTCACTGAAGCAAGCATTTGAAGCAATGACCACTCATATGGAGTCCTTGTCTCCAAAATCTTATATACGGTATGTGCATATATATTAAATGTTTTTCTTTCTTTTCTAGTTTCGGTGTCGATTGCGGTATTGGTTGTGGCGTATATCTGTATATACCGGTACAGGCAGTGAATTTCATGATAAATTAATATGAGTGCGTTCGAACACCTTAATTGGTTTCAGGGCTACAATGTTGGTAAACTAAACCTGGATCTGGGAATTTTGGTGTGAGTGTGCTCTTGTCCAGCTGGAATCTGCTTCGTCGGTATCGACCAACAAATCTGATGTGCTCACGAGATGTGTTATATAGTTTAATTCATATTCAGCTATCGTTAAGTGCCGTCTGGAGCTTGGAAGGATCTAATATCCCATATATATTTGATGTGTCTAAAATTGGTGTGTACACAGTGTAAGCGGTATCGCTATGATACCGGTAGCTGTTTGTGGCGTATGCCTGAAGCAGTCGATGTGTTTTCAGCAGTATTGCTGAATGGTGCTGTATATGTCAATATATACATGTGTACATTCCATATGTGGGCAGGATTTCCGCAGAATTCAACCAGTTATTGTTCTGTATTCGATGAAACTTGTTCGCGAATTCGCTTGTTACATGATAGTGCACCAGTAGCCGATTTGGTATCGGCTGTATTGCTGTCAGATGGATAAAATGTTTTGAGTTTCAACCAACAAAGCTGGTGTGCTCACGAGATGCGTTATATAGTTATTCATATTCAGCTATCGTTAAGTGCCGTCTGGAGCTTGGAAGGATCTAATATCCCATATATGCTTAATGATGTGCTTGAAATTGCAGGGTGTGTACCCATTATAAGCGGTATCGCTATGATAGCTGTTTGTGGCGTATGCCTGAAGCTGTCGATGTGTTTTCAGCAGTATTGCTGAATGGTGCTGTATAATTTAATATGTCACTATATACATGCCAGAGGACAGGATCATCTTCTCTGTTGAGTGACCCAACCGCAGTTCCGGATTTTACAATTCTCCAATTCACTCCAATTCCACATGATCATATTGACCAACGACAGCGTGCCATCCTCCAATTCCATCTCCAATAGCTGAAGATGGTCACAGCTATGAGAATTGAAGTGAAGGCAGTAGAGATTTTTAATTCCAAGTATCTGAGTTTGAGGCCTGCAATTGCAATATTAATCAGCACTCGTCTGCAAATACAGTATTAAATGGCAGAATTCGCATTTCTCGTTAAAAAGTTATCAAGTTTTCTCCACTCGATTCTCTTAAAATGTACCATAATCGGTCAAATTCTTTCGATAATTCTATCTAAATACATCTTAGCTATTCAGATCAGCTCTCTGTAGAGTAGAGTTGAGATGCATAATATGTCAACATTGGTTATTAGGCCAAAATAAAAAACCTCTTTGTTTCCGATACCCTGCCTGGCTGAGATTTTCTTGCCTGCCTCAATTTTTTTTTTTAATTTTCTCCAGAAGGCTAGTCAAAAGTTACCTGTTGCAGTGTAAATGTGAATATTTATTGTTTTTTCCCCAATCCTGAAAGCAAAAATAAGTCAGTTATTGGTAGAGATCATACTGCAGAGTGAATGAATTCAAGGGACAGCATGTTTTTACCCAATTATTGGCTCATTTTCAATGCACATTGATCTACCATATTCCATGGGACTGTAACTACACCATTATATCACTTACGGCTGAAAGGTTTAAAAAAAAAAAAAATCCCTGCCTGCCTGTCTGGAAAATTATCCCATTGTTATCGGAAACAGAGAAGTTTTTTGTTTTGCCCTTATCACTCTACAAATTTATATCAGTTCTTTATCAACATGTGTTTCCCTGTATTGCCCACCCATAATTTATTTTTCATTTGCATTAGCCTGTTAAGTATTTTATCATGTGATACTAATTTGTATTTTCTATTTCACTTCTGTCCAACAATGCCAAAATCATACAATGCCTTGTAACTTTTGCTTCAACATGCCGAGTTCCGCTGCAGACAGTACAAAACAGATGACATTTCGATATGTAAACAGGCTTCAAACTCACCTTATCATAGAAAAACTCTGGTGAAAACACGACTACTTAAGAAATTTAAGTATCAGAACAATAGGTGTACTCGCATTTGTGAGATGAACTGCATTCAAAAACAAACAAAGGTCCCAAGTCAAGGTCCAAAATCCCCAACACACTGATGTGAGGTTTAATGATAACTCCATCTACATAACCATAAGGATGCGAGGTTTAATGATAACTCCATCTACATAACCATAAGGACGTGAGGGCTAATGATAACTCCATCTACATAACCATAAGGATGTGAGGTTTAATGATAACTTCATCCACATAACCAATATAAGGATGTGAGGTTTAATGATAACTCCATCCACGACACATAAGGATGCGAGGTTTAATGATAACTCCATCCACGTAACTAATAAATATGAGTGAAAATTAAATTCCATGATGGCGTCCAATATGGTCAACCTACGGTAATTCTGCTTCAAAAAACATGTATTTTGAATATATGGATGTTTATTTGTGGGAACCGATTATTTCAATGACACTTTAATTAACTCTGGGCCAAAACCCAACCTACGGGAGCGTATTTTAAGCATATGTGCATATTTAATAAGCCAACAATTGGAATCGCAACAGAGAAGATTGAGCTCCCTCCCTTACGCATATGCGGCCAGAATGTCTGCTGGATTCAACCAGTTATTGTTCTGTATTTGATGATACTTGTTAGCGGATTCGCTTGTCACATGATGGTACACCAGTAGCCGATTTGGTATCCGCTGTATTGTTGATGGATAAAATGTTTCGACCAACAAAGCTGGTGTGCTCACGAGATGTGTTGTATAGTTATTCATATTCAGCTATCGTTAAGTGCCATCTGGAGCTTGGAAGGATCTAATATCAGAAATATGCTTGATGTGCTTGAAATTGCAGGGTGTGTACCCAGTATGGTATCGCTATGATAGCTGTTTGTGGCGTATGCCTGAAGCTGTCGATATGTTTTCAGCAGTATTGCTGAATGTTGCTGCATACAATGTACGTCTGGATCTTGGAAGTGTGGAGTGTGTACCCATTACTAGTATATAAGCGGTATCGCTACGATAGCTGTTTGTGGCGTATGCCTGAAGCTGTAGCTCTGTGTTTTCAGCAGTATTGCTGAATGGTGCTGTATATGTCAATATACATGCCATATACGGGCAGGATGTCTGCTGAATTCCACCAGTTATTGTTCTGTATTCGATGATACTTGTTTGCGGATTCGCTTATCGCATGATAGTATTGCTGATGGATGAAATGTTTGGAGTTTATTCTTGTTGTATATAGTGATTCCAATTATTCACGGGATCGTTGACCGAAAATAAGTGATGCAGTGGTGTCGGAAGAGACTGTTTACATGTATAATTATGCATGTTGCCAATATTCACAGTCGGGTGGAACGAAACCACTTTACTTTTATATTTCTGGAGCACAATAAAATGAGCTGTAACCTCAGTGGGCTTCCCACTGTGTCCTGGGGGGGGGGGTCTACCCATGTATGTTGTGTTTGTTTAATTTCCCAAACAATCATTGGGGTCTCTGAGAAGTATACAATAGTAGGAATTGTTTGTCATGTGCGCGAAGTGCACACGGGTGGGGGGCACAGGTGCTGATTAAAGGCTCCCAAAGGGAGCCTGTTTCAGCTAGATATCCATATTTGTCTTCAGCTTGTGTAAATGTTTGGGATATTCAACAAAATATGGAATGAATGGAATAAAATTTTCTATGCAGATGTTTCAAACCACAAATTACAAGCTAATCTTTGGTTAGTCTGCCTTTTTTAACCCAGAGATTTTTTCACTTTTGGATTTGCTTGCTTACTGGTACATGGGTACATGTTGACAACTGCAATAGGGTTTGTTAATCACCACCACCACCAAACTTGGTACTGGAATGTGCCTGAATTGGCTGAAAATACAAGTTGCGCTTACATCAGATGTGCCCAGTGAACCTCACAAGACTTAGAATTTTTCAATTAAACAGACATGGCTCATTCGAACCCTAAAATCTATGTATACGTAATTCGAGAAAAGGGTTTTCAAAATATGCAAACTATTCCCGAGCTAATTTGTCGATATAGCGCTAAAAAACGAGGTTCGTTAGTTATATTTTTGCGTAAATTTGATATCGTTTCTCTGTTCCTGTTAAATTTGTCTAATCAGCCGATCTTCCGAGTGATGCCAGCAGCGCTCTTGTGTTTTCTGAAATAAGTGCATTCTCTATATCGCCATGTTCTCTATCATTTTCGGTATGCGATAATGTGTTTGCGTTGGATCTTATTTGTCCATGCGAGAATAATTACCTCTATTGACCAGGATGTAACGATAGAACGGTTATCCAGTTTGATACGTAATGTCAACATGAATTTTAGTCATTTACATTGATCCTAGGAACACATTTGATTTTTCTCAAAGATACTCTACCGGTAATAGCAATTATGTAGGCAATAATTTCCAGTTGAGTGTATCGATGAACTGCAGTTAATTAAATTCCATAGTTTTTATTTAAAGGTACTCAATCCGATCAGACGGTCCCCATACCACCAAGATACAACAGCAACAACATTTCTTCAAAATACACTTTAGTTATCAGAATAGATGCATTGCAACAACATAATGCTAATCACTGTCGACTATAGTATCAAATTTCCCAAAACTTGTTGTTTATAAACATTTTGTTCAACAAAATATGGCCGTATAATCACTAATGTATCACAAAAATTTACCAAAAACAGTGTCTTCACCATCGGTTTCAGTACTACCGCTATACTTAAAGTAATTGACCACCAATAACGTGGTGTCACCCCGTTAATATGGCGGTACTATACCATGGTATCCTCCAATACCGCGGTACTGATACCGCTTGTTAACGCGAACAAGTATGTGTGAGTAAATACCTCCCCTAAAAGAGTTCCATGAAAATCACCGCGGTATTCAACAAAATTAATGCGGTGCCCGCTAAAAGACCACGGTATCATTATCGCCCAATACCGTAACTCCACGCCATGACCGTCTCGATACCGCTACCGTTTATTACCGGTATCACCGCGGTCATGACCGGGGTATCACCCCGTTTTTCTGGTCAATTACTTTGAGAATAGCGGTAAGTAGTATAGAATAGGATTAAATTTGTTTTAAATATTTTTTTCTCAAAATGTGTCTACATTGTTTACACGCCGTTCCCACGACACAAGTTTCAAATCATACAG
This sequence comes from Siphonodentalium dalli, assembly GCA_032622095.1. NCBI lineage: Eukaryota > Metazoa > Mollusca > Scaphopoda > Gadilida > Siphonodentaliidae > Siphonodentalium > Siphonodentalium dalli. The sequence continues at coordinate 300,735,670 of CP136063.1, forward strand.
CAGTGCGGAACACAAAGCTCACATCTTCTACTTTCATATGATATCTAATTTTTCCTTGTGTTAAAAAAAAATATATTCAAAACAGTTAATCCATGTAGATAATTAACAGTTCCAATGCTATACATGTACGTGCGTGTGTACACACTCCCCCGCCTATCTATCTTGTCTACAGTTGATTTCAACATATAAACATGCAATGGACAGATTAAAGTAATGTGAAATTGTTCATGTTCAGATAGGGAACTTTATAAACATTTAAAAATACCCAGTGCAGCTAATATATTGTTAGTTAATATCGTTCCCCAGCAAATAGTGTATTCCAGTGTGTATGCAGTTCACGAAGATTCCATCTCGATGTTGCATGAAATATGGAGTATTACGCACCCTATTGTGAAATATATTATGAAGGAATAAATATATTAGTCGGGGAGTTGGTTTTTTTCAATGCTATAAAGTTCTCCATTAAAACGTTACCATATTTTTAACTGGTTGAATATAATTTAAAATTACAAGTAGACTGCACAATGTAAGACATTGTTTTAGCAGGTTATATTAAATGTTTTTGAATTTCATTGGAAAAGATGGCTGCCACAGCCAACTTGGATTTTACTTGTACATTTCAACTTTCCACATTCCTAATCGATCCATTGACTGTAGCACAAATTATCTCTCCTACAAGTTGAGGTACAGTGTCATTGACCCTTTCATTTCCTTATTAATTACTATAAACTCAGCTCATGTGTTTTCTGATATATGTCTGCAGTTTCGATATTATACCGGTACATGTACCATGCAGACAGCTCATTCAGCACTAAACTTTATCCCAGTATTCTACCCCAAAACAAATTTGCTACTAAATATTTTGATATCATTTCCACTGACTTTTGCATGTTGAAAAGCCCAAAAAGTTGAATATTTGGACCAGACTTTCAAAAGCACTGGACTCCAAGAGTGTTTTACCAGATTGGGGAGTAGCAGTTTCTGAATAGTATCTCCTTCAATTGGGTTGAGAATATGCAGTTCAAGTTAGATTCAAGAGTCAATTCTATGACGTTTTCCAGAATATCAGTATTTGTTGCATACCCACCAAATAATCTTCAATTATGACCAGGTATCCTTGTTTTAAGGAGAACACATTTCCCTTCTTTCGCGCCTCCTATATCACTGAGAAACTTACTTTTCAATTCAAGTGCCTTCTCCACTGAACCTACCCATTGACCAAAATGTATCAATGGTGCCAAACCTATTGATATTTGCACTGGAATTCAATGCTATGTTTTCCTTATTATTAACAGAAAGTGATGGTGATTGCGCAAGCTGTAAACTATGGAAATGGGTTTCCATCCATCTGTCCGGCTGTCCTGAAAACTTGTCCGTGGATTATTTGGAATATTTGTCAATGGATTTCAAAGATTTTTGGTAAATGAGTTCACAAGGATTATATTAAACAATTCGCATAGACATGGCCGGACATTTTCACCTGAGTTACTGCCCTTTGATTGTCATTTTTTGGTGTTTAGCACCCACAAAAAGTTGCCTCAGGTTTATTTCCAACAATTCTCAATAGATTTGAAAGATTTTTGGTATATGAGTTCACAAGAGCAGTATCTGATAAAATGTGAACTGGTTTCAATTAGTTTTTGGCATATTTGGAAAATGCCAATCCTCAACTGTGCCCACCCAGGCGGGAGTACCAGTTTACCACCGTTGGTAAACACATAAAAATGGTAAACATAGTGTTGATGTCTGGATTGACCACTCATCGTTCGTCTGTCCGCCCATAGGTGATTCGATTTATTTTAAAGGAGTATTAAATGAACCTTCTTTTTTTTTTTCGGAAAAAAAATTGGGATATTTTTTAGATGTATTAAATTAAAAAACAATTGTCATTGACACTTTCATATGTTTTAGTTTTGAAAATTTGAAGATTGTATTGCAATAGTTACATGTAATATAATGATATCAATAAATTGCCATAAATCGACATAACTATTGCAGGTGATGCCTTGTTTTGAAAATCAAGATCGTAGATGTTAAAATTTCCAGGAACCTTATTTTCCCTGGGTTTCATGGTTGATTGAATTTTTGGAGCCACAGAGAGCTTAGAAGATTAACATTGAAGGTTGTGGATTTTATGTGTAAAACATTGAAATGTGTGAAACCATTTTATTCAGTGCTACTTAATTTCTTTTATATGAACTATGGTAATCTGTTTCGATTTAGGGGTCATAGGGACCAGCATCCCCATCATATTATGACTGTAAAAACATTATATAGATAACACTTTTTTATTGTATAAACTACATATATTTTTAAAAACATACACCCCATTATAAAACACTTAATATTGCATGTACCTGATAATATAAGCATTAATTATTTAGTACACAGGTCAGATCTTGTCTCCATGTTTGATAAACAAATAACTGGGGAGAATGGGGTGGGTAATTAAAGTACAATATAGATGAGATGTTTGAAGAGGTCTGGCTTGTCAACAAATTATAATTTCTCTTTAAAAGGGAATCAATTTTGAATATCGGGCAAGTCAAAAGTGGCAAAGATATTAAGGGTTTATCATTTTTACTTCCAATAAGTTAACTTAACTCCTAAACATTTCCTCCAAAATCAGTAAACCGTTGGATCTCAGTGAGGTCCTTGCGTGAATAGGGACATAATTATGAGATTTAAAATTACTACTCACCCCCCCCCCCCCCCCACCCCAAATACTTTAACCCCTTCTTAAGACAAATAATTTGAGCTTTTGATTTCAAGTTCGGTTCTGATATATGGATTCCTGTGATCATATCTTTGACAAGCTATTAGTTATAGCTAATCGCTATCGCCGAGGTATGGGTTAAACATCTGCCGATCGTTATCGACCTCTCGTTTGTTTCTGGATGATAACTTTAGTAAGTATGAATGGAATGAAATTTGGTATGTGTTTACTAAGCACTAATTACAAGTCACGTTCGAATTTGGGTTACCACGGACGTATTTTGCCATGCCCTAGTGATGCTCTTCCATAGTGTGTGGACAGTGTTGGCCCAGAGTTTATCAACTCCCACATAGCTCTCTGGTTTAGCCTATCGATGCAACATAGCAGTGACATACCTGATACAGTCCGCTAATTTTATACAGTTAAAATTTAACCCTGGTTATAAATTTTATGCTTTTGTATATTTTTGATGTAATCATTATATTTTATATCCAGGTTTCTCCTCCTCCTCCTTCACTTGTGTGGTTTTTTGTAGTTAAAAATGAACCCTTCTCAACATTCCTGATACTTTAACAGAAATATCTTTCATCTGATATATCTCATTTTATTGTGATGTATGTAAATTTGGTATGAGTTTCTCAGCCCAAAATACAGATAGAATTCGAGTTTGATCCATTTTTTTTAAACTGGCTTAATATGGATTTTAGTGTCCAAGCTGAAAATAGCCGATCGCCATCGCCATCGCCAAGGTATGCGTTAAACATCTTGCCGATCATGATCGGACTTTTGTTTTTTCATTTTTATGTGCGTATCGTAAGCATTTATGACATTAATTATTGACATTTTAAGGTCATTGAATATTTTCCCCAGTTTTATGTAGGAAAATGAACCAGAATTATACTTCCAGTTGTCAAATTTCTGCACTTCAAATAACATGCACAATTTAGAGGCCTATATCTGCAAACTTTATTTTTGTTTTTTCTATTCCATTTCAGATGCCGAAGAAAGGTATGAGTTACGACCAGAGACGGAAGCGTCAGAGACTTGCCAATGCTGTAAATCGTAATAACACTATTACTAACACTAATCTCGAGCACCCAGTCACTACAGTGAATTCAGGAATGGACGTGAATCCCTCTCCCACTGTGAACATGATCACAAGGAGCAATTATGGGAACGTCCTCTGCACTGTACCTGAAAGCTCTAACAATGAAAATTACAAATCAAAACTAGTTGAGAGCACAGTAAATACAGTGAATTCAGGAATGGATGCGAATCCCTCTCCCACTGTGAACATGATCACAAGGAGCAATTATGGGAACATCCTCTGCACTGTACCTGAAAGCTCTCAACTATCAAAACAAAACAAAACTGATCTGACGATTCCTCCTCCCACTGTGAACATGAACACAAGGAGAACTTATAGGAACGTCCATTGCATAGTATCTGATAGCTCAAAACTATCAAAACAACCTGAGCTCAAAACAAAACAAAACTGATATCAGATCAAAATATGACCACGAAAATGGGCAAGAATCTGAAATGATTCAAAGCCAAATGAACAATGATCAAAACAACCATAGTAAAATGAAATTAAGAAAACGGAAACTTCTAGCTGACACAAATGAAAATGCTGTTAAGAAATCCAATTCACGGCAATTAAGTTTAGCTCATGAATGGAGTGCATCCTATGATTCTATCAAAATTATGGTGACTTCTTTCAAAGACACTAGCTGTTTCTCATCTAAATTGTGGCATTTTGGCCAAGTCAAATGCATCCTTCCACACGGTACCGAGCTAAAAAACTGTAGCATCAACCTAAATCACATGTCCCCACTTGAAACAAGGGCATCAAAAGTTAATTCTTTACCACTTGCTGATACTCATATTTATTGTGAAGATAATGGTTCAACACATCATACAATCACAAACGAACATGCTTCCTCGAAAAAAAGTTATTCAGATGGACTATTTTCACCAGAGTCTTTTGTTCCAAATAATGGAGTAATTATTGAACATTCTGATAATGATAATTTACCAACTATACTGGGTACTTATCATCAAGGAAGTGCCATATATAGAGTCAAAGGTAAACAGTGTACTGCAGCATGTTGCATGGCAGCAGCATTTTCCAAAATAAAGAATGTATTAAAATGGGAAGTAAAAGATATGGACAGTGTACTGCAAGAGGGTACTGAACTTTATTGCCAACTGCGTAACCCAGATATAGATTACCAACCAGAGTACAGTGGACAACTCGCAAACTATCTTGATGTACAAGAACTTCCTAGAACTTGCCAAGTGTTCAATAAGAATTTTGGAGTTAATATGAAATCTCCAGTTGCTGCCGCAATGTTTTCAACAAGCGAGGAAGAGCATTCATGGGATTTGCTTCCTGTCTATGATGCACTATTAATAATCCTTGACACCTCCGACTTTTGCTTCGTAACTCTTATTGACTACACAATGATGATTGGGAAATGTGGAAACACTTACTTTGTTTATGACTCTCATTCCCGAGATAATCTTGGCTTGCTTGCTCAAAATGGGAACAGTGTTCTATTGAACTTTAAAGATTTGAGCTCTGTCTCTGATCATTTAGGACGATGGCTTGTGTCAATGAATCATGTTAGTTTTACACAACTTGAACTAATTGGCATGGATATGAACATATTAGATGATAATGATGTCATCATAACAGGACAAACAATGAGAAATACAATCCCATTCAATCCACTCATTGGTGAAGTGCAGGCTAATGCATGCAGACCTTTCAAACTCTCTGTTCAGAAACCCATACAATATGGAAATGGTAACAATTTAGCACGCAGTTTCAACACCCAAAAAGTCACTGGTGATGGCAATTGCTTTTTTAGAGCTATCTCATTTGTGCTCACCGGCACAGAAGAACATCATTCTGTTGTAAGAAAAGTTCTTGTTAACCACATATTAAAACATCCATTGACATTCAAAACATGGATACGAAAAGAGTATGATAATGTTGAGCAGTATATTGCTGCATCAATGATGTCCAACGAAGCCACGTGGGCAACAGAATTAGAAATAATTGCTCTCACTGATTTACTGCATATCGATGTCTTCACTTACCATAATTCATGGCTTAAATATCCACCCAGAGGTTTCGATATCTCTCACCAATCAGCTTCCAATGCAATATACCTACACCATGTACAAGGAATCCATTATGATGTAGTTGTTTCTCCATGCAACAATTTGCAGAATAATGAGACAATCGCTGCACTTGAAGATTCGTGCATTAGCAATCCAGATGAGTCAACTGAAAAGTGTCAATTACGAAATTGTAAGGGAAAAAAATTAAAGTATGTCAAAAAACATAGACCTGATAAGATCAAGGTCAGTGTTAATCGTAAGGTTTATAAGGCTAACCATATGCTACAAAAGTACAAAGCTAATAACGCACACAGAAATCATGAGCAGAGAAGATCAATTCAAAGGTACATAAATGATGAAAAACACAGGAGTACTGTCAAAAATAAATCAATTAACAAGTACAAAATTGATGAAAAGCACAGGAATACTGTCAAGAAGTACTCAAGAGAAAAATGTAAAACAAATTTGCAGTTCAGACGAAAGCTTTTGAAACAAAATCATCTTAATTATACTCACAATCTTACATTTCGGTAGTCCAAGTCTTCTTGTACTAAAACCAGCTAAGATATTGGGATGGCGATGCTGGCGTTTAGTCCAAGCCCGCTTGCATACCAATCCTACCACACGACTTACGCCCACGATCTGTGGCGGGAATCTGTGGTGTATTTTACTCGATTTACCTAGCAAATCAATACATGATGCTGTATACATCGGAAAGGCTTACATCTTATGGTCACAATGGTGTATAATAATCTAACTTTAATGTTAAATTACACATAGAATATTCCGGTTGATTGCCATAAACATCGTTGTTTTTTCTGTTTGTTTACTTAACTGAAAGCCGAACTCAGGTTCCGAAGAACTTCGGCATTGTCCGGTGTTTGTTTTGGCCGAGACGAATTGCGATACAAACAAAATGGCGGCCCCCATGATATTCTAATGGTCATTGTGTTTACACTGTTTTAAACTGTGAGATGGTTATAATTCCCGTAATTTATTTAATGTATTACATTTATATCTTCAATATGTATTTAATCTATCTATTTATTTATTTATTGTCACGTATAATTACGATTACAATGGAGAATTCATCGTGCGTGGTTGATTGAAAATCTACGGAATATTTTCACCGGAAAATGCCGAACGCAGTTCGCAAGGTCAACTGAGTTCGCATACTTTAAAAAATATGTAAACACTGCGGCAAAAGTTTCTTTTCACATTAAATTACCGCTTTCAATTCACAACCGATGTGGGTTTCAGATAAAATAGCATGTCTTCTGCGGAAAATATCCGTTTATTGTCGCAATTGTGATATTTTATTTCATATAATTGTGGTTTTATTTGAGCGGGTCACTAAAAGTTAAACCGTGTCATAAGCGAGCATATAGGGCGGTCTTGGACTAAACGCCAGCATCGCCATCCCAATATCTTAGCTGGTTTTAGTACAAGAAGACTTGGACTAACATTTCGGCAGCAAAAAATAATTGCTGGAAGGCAGAGATATGCTCGCAATAATGTTTATCGCAGAAAGCTTATATTGGCTTCCAAAGCAAATCACATGAGAAAACATGGAATCCAAAGAAAATCCATTGAACGCAGAAAGAAAATATTGATCATTCAAGCATTGGAAAAGTCCTTGAACTCAGAATACATCAAGGTGTTAAATAAATTCCGAAAGGAAATAGAACATGGCCCAGAATATGCCTGTTCATGCTGTGAAAGAATTTTCTTCGCTAATCAAGTAAAAAAATGTAACCTTGATACATATATTGAAAAAGGAACTGACATTGCAGATGTAGCTGACAGATGTATTTCAAACAAATATGTACACACATGCACTAAGGCCTGTGGAAATTCTTGTCCTTATATAGGAATGCCATGTTCAAAACAATGGATATGTACAACATGTCACAACAAAATACTCAAGGGTAAAATGCCAGCAGAATCACATTTCAACAACATGAGTTTGGAGGAAATTCCACAAGAACTTTCGTGTCTGAATAGTTTAGAGAGGCATTTGATTGCCCCCATTATTCCATTTTTCAAAATGCTCAGTTTACCAAAAGGAGGGCAACAAGGAGTCAAAGGACCTGTTGTTTGTGTACCATCTGATATATTGAAAACAACAACCACATTGCCCAGACAAGAGACTACAACGTCTCTACTTCGTGTGAAATTGAAACGAAAATTATGTTATGAAGGGTATTATGAGTATGAACAAGTAAATCCTGAACACTTATTCAAGGCTCTTAGTTTCCTCAAGCAAGAAAACAAGTTTTTCAGTGATATCACAATTGATGAGAGTTGGAATGAAAAGTCAGATGAGAACAATGACGATGAACACGTTGATGTTGAAGAATGTCTTGAAGATGACGATGATTCTGAAGATGAGAGAGTTGCCCAAAACAGTGCATTTCCTTCAGAAACATGCTTACAACCTGATGACTTGGAACAGTTTGTTCTTGATAACACAGCAGAAAACATCATAAATTTAGCACCAGCTGAGGGGAATAACCCAATCAGTATACTTCGAACAAAAGATTTAGAGAGTCAAGCATTTCCAGTCCAATTCCCTCATAGCCGTAACACATATGATGAGGCTAGATCTGATAAAATATCACTGAGCAGATATTTCAACATGAGGCTTATGAATGCAGACAATCGATTTGCAGAAGACATAAATTATGTATTTTTTAGCCAATACCTCTGCGATCTCCAAAAACTTATTTCTCAACTATCAATTGTTTGCCGAAAAGGAAACGCAAAGACATCTGATGGTCATGACATTACAATAGAAGTAATCAAAGATACTGAAAGAATGGCTGAGCTTCTTAAATCTGATCAAGTTTTCAAATATATGAAAAGCATTCCTGGCACACCAGCATACTGGCAAAGTACACAGAAAGATTTATTTGCAATGGTTAGACAAGTTGGTCTTCCAACTTTTTTCTGTTCCTTCTCTACTGCTGAGTTCAGATGGCCTGAAATAATCAATACAATTCTCACACAACAAGGAGATACTCGTAAATTCTGTCAACTTGACTGGAATGAGAAGTGTAAAGTACTTCGATCAAATCCTGTAACTGTTTGTAGAATGCTTGAACACAAATTCAGAACTTTTTTGAGAAAAGTAATTATGTCCAAAGCTGCACCTATTGGTCAAGTGCGAGATTTTTTCTACAGACAAGAGGACTCTGCACGAGGTGCAAAACACTGGCATTGTTTATTTTGGATTTTGAATGCTCCTCAGTTCAATGTTAATGATGATGCTGAAGTTATTGACTTCATTGATAAGTACATTACCTGCGATGTACCACTTGAAAGGAAAGACCCTGAGCTTCATGAAATTGTTACACATGTTCAACAGCATAGTAAAAAACATACCGACTCGTGTCGAAAGAAAGGCACTAAATGCAGATTCAATTTCCCGAGGCCACCATCGGAAAGAACATTTTTAGTCAGACCACAAAAAAATGAGTGTGAAGATGAAGCATTCATTGAGAGATCAAAGCAAGTAATTGAGAAAATTGGTACACTTATGCTTGATAAAAACTTAAATATTTCATCTTGTACAGAATTATTTGCTAGAGCCCAAACTACACAAAGCGAATTTGAGGATATTTTACAAGTCACATCTGGAAAAAATGGAATAATCTTGAAGAGGTCACCCAATTCAGTATGGACAAATCAGTACAATGCTGATCTGCTTAGATGCTGGAATGCCAACATGGACATTCAGTACATAACAGATGTTTACAGCTGCATTTGCTATGTTGTCAGCTATATTTCAAAAAATGAGCACCACATGAGTGCTCTGCTGAGTCAAACACAGAAAGAAGCTCAAGAAGGCAATGTGAGTGCAAAAGACACAATGAGAAAGCTTGGTCGCACATACCTCAATAAGAGGGAAATAACTGCACAAGAAAGTATTTTCCGAGTTTGCAATTTGAATATGAAAGAATGTTCTCGTCAAGTACTATATGTTCCAGTTGGAGAGAATCCAACCAGAATGAGTTTGCCAATTAGATACATTAATGATAACACAACAAATATCTGGATGACTAATCTGCCTGACAAATATAAAGAAAGACCCAAAATCAAAGAATTTGAAAATATCTGCTTGGCTACCTTCTGTTCTGAGTACAGAGTACTTGCAAAGTCACAGGTTCCTAAAGGTGCAGACAAAACAAAGGGGCCTGCAATAACAGAAACAGTATTTAGATTAGAGAATGGTCTAGGTTATGTTCAAAAGAGAACAAGATCAGATGGTGCTATATTAAAATTTCCGAGATTTCCAGAGTCCACTGCTTCTGAGAAATTTTATCACAGTATTCTCCAATTGTATCTACCACACAGATTTGATAGACAACTCAAGCCACTTCCTTTTGTTCAGTATCAAGGTTTTTATGAGAGTGGCTATGTCAGACTTTATCAAAGTAACGATAATGATTCTGTTAGAAATATTGTTGATACAAATCGAAAACTTTTCGAGCCTCACACCACTGATGTTCAAAATGCTCAAGAATTGATGAACCATATCAATGCTGAGGATGCATGGTCAAGACTCTTTCCAGAGGCAGAGAATGAAAGATTAGAGATGATGAACAAAATCAGTTCAACAGTAAAGGATGATGAAAATCTTGATTGTGATGTTGATTTTTCATCTGCTACTAAAACTGAACATTCAGTTGTTGACAAAGCCCCAATGAAGTTTTCATTTGATGATATCCTACCTATGTTGAGGTCTTTAAATGTTCAACAGAGACAGATATTTTATGAAACAAGAAATTGGTGTTTAGATAGAGTACAAGGTGGAAATCCATCCCCTAGTCATCTATTTTTGACTGGTGGAGCAGGTGTGGGGAAATCCCATTTGATAAAGTGTATATATTATGAAATGACAAGACTGTTATCACAAGTAGCTGTGAACCCTGATGATACAACGGTTCTCTTAGTCGCTCCTACGGGCACTGCAGCCCATAACATCAATGGGTCGACATTGCATTCAACTTTCAAAATACCAATAAGACTAAAATTACCACCAATGAGACTTTCAGAGAATATAGTCAGCACCATGAGATGTAATCTTCGCAGTTTATCTGTTGTTATTGTTGATGAAGTTAGTATGATACATAAACGTCTTCTGTTGTATTTACATGAAAGGTTAATTCAGATCAAGAAAACATCAGATGAAGTACTTTTTGGAGGTGTGACCATCATTTTAGTTGGCGACTTTTACCAACTTCCACCTGTCAGAGTTCCTTTAGAAAGCAGATTGTATGTAAAAACAGAAACTCCTGATGACATTTTCAATAATGAATTTCAAATTGCAGAACTCACACAGGTCATGCGCCAGAAGGAAGATGGTGCATTTGCACATGCGCTAAATAGGTGCAGAGTGAAAAAGAAAGATGAACAACTTCAAATCTCTGACATGGATATACTGTCTACTTGCCTGGACAAGAAACTTGATGATGCCATCCATATATGCTGTACAAAAAAGTATGTAAATGCTTACAATACACAAGTGATGAACGAAAAATTTTCTGGAAATATTTATGACTGCATGGCTGAAGATTACATAAAAAATAATGAGCATGGAATTTTGAAAAGGAAAGACTCTCCATTTAAAGATACGGACTCTTGTCTGCTATCCAAATTGCAATTAGCTCTTGGTGCAAGAGTGATGTTGGTCAGAAATATTAATATTAATCAAGGTCTTGTCAATGGTGTTATGGGAAATATTGTTGAATTAAAAAACATGGATGCAAATGAGATAAAAACAAAGCAGGTGCTCGTTACATTTGATGATCAATCTATTGGTCATGATATGAAGGAAAGAGCTTCCAATGGAGATTTAGTTGTCAAACTTCAGCCAATAGAGGATAATGTTGAAAGTAATTTTGGTAGAGGAATACGAAGACAGTTTCCTTTAATGTTAGCCTATGCTTGTACTGTACATAAAGTTCAAGGGTTGACTGTCGACAAGGCAGTTGTTTCATTAGAAAATGCATTTTCACCCGGCATTAGCTATGTGGCATTGAGCAGAGTAAGATACCTCAATGGCCTATCCATCGTCAACTGCACACAAGAAAACTTGAGTAAGAAATTCTTTTGTGATGAGACTATTTCCAAAACATTGAATGAAATGCCACACTTTATTGATGATTGTCCACTGATACTTGGTACTCTTAATATATTACTACATAATATTCAAGGTCTTGCAGGACATTTAGCTGATATGAAAGCTGATCACAGATTCTCTTCTCTTCAGTGCATTGCTTTGACAGAAACATGGCTGAATCCTAATCAAGCCCAATCTTCTAGATTCGGATGGGACGACCACACTTTCCTCCATTCATCCAGATGCAACTCATATGGCAATTCGGATCTAGATCCACTCTTCGAAACATTGAAGAAACAGAAGCATGGAGGTGTTGGGGTATATATGCATAACGAATCTCATATCAGACCATTGACGCTGAAGTTGACAAATCTGGAATATTTCAGTTTAATTGACTTGTCTCACAACCTGGTAATCATTGTTCTATACAGAAGTCCATCGTACACTTTGAGTCTGTTCTTGCAGAAAATGGCAGAATTAATCAGCACACTATCAGAATTTGACAATGTACTGGTCATTGGTGATTTTAATCAAAATTTGAATAGCACTGAAAATTCTTCTATCTGCAGTCTCTTTGAAGGCTTAAAGTACAAGCAACTTGTCAATGAATGTACAACTGAAGGTGGTACTTTAATCGATCATGTTTATGCCAGAGGGTCATTAAACATAACTGCCTCAGTGACCCCAACTTATTACAGTTACCATGAAGCAATAACCATATGTGTAAGACATGCTGTGTAAATGGTTCATATATTTATCTTTCATTATTACCAGACATCAACCTTTTAACTCGCAAAATTTGCCAAATAAATTCACTGAATCACAAATCCCAAAATTCCAGGTCCAGGATTGGCAGACATAACAAAGGGGCCAACAAAGTCACATTTAAAGGGGTACTGTACGCCAAATGTTGTTGTTGGTTTCTATAGTCTCCGAGTCGGAGAATAAGGTAACAATTTTTTCATTATTTGAAAGTCTGTTGAGTACGAAGTAGTGTTACGGATGACAAATTTACCGGAATGCAAAAATACAAATTGTCGTTGTCGAGTAATTTTTGTACAGTTTTCAACCAAATGAATCAAATAAAAGTTATATTATAGGCATACTAGTCCAATATAATCATTTAAGTTATTGTATCGTCGCTAGTCAGTGAGTGACTTGAGTGTTCTCCCCGTATCATTATAATATTTTAAGCAATCGTGTGTGTGATCGGTTTAACATCCAGTATCCCTCAATTACTTTATTTTGATTACGGAAATTCGTAATTTAATTGACACCATTTTATGGCTCCAGTCATAAATTCAATTTATATCAAATTATTAACTTTTAAATTATTAAATTTTAAGATAGCATATTAACCTGAGCGTTTACAGAATACATCTTCGACTCAAATTACTTATGTTTCTATATATTATCGATATTAGATCGTTGTTGTCACCGGAAATTTAATGCAAATGGCCTACAGTACCCCTTTAATACTCATTAATAATATACTCTTCATTGGCGGGGGGGGGGGGGGGGGGGATAATACAAAATTTGCAGGAAGTTATGCCAGGTGGGTGTTACGAGTGAAAAATCGCTTCAATGCTTGATATGTATGATTTTTTTTTTTCGTAAAATTTAATGCATATGCCTTATAATAGTGTTTTATTTCCATTTAGCAGTATGGAATTTGACCACCCACGAAGACCTGTAGCATGCTCTCACTACAGCACACACTGTACAGACATGTCATTGCATGTACATGTATGTGCTAGACAAATGCCTATCGGCCAGTATTTAAAAAAACATCTCTATAATTACCTGTATTAACCATTTTTGTCACCTAAAAATTAATTCTGAAATTTTGAAATGGGCTCTGTCAGTCAGTTTGTCCGTCACACTTTTGAGTACCTTCATGGTGTAATCAACTCCTCCTACAGTTTTCATCCTAGAGATTTGAAACACCAGAATATTGTTGCTCATATATCGAAGATGTGCAACATGTATCTATATGACGAAAAAAAATTGTTTTTGACAGAGTTATTAACCATTTTCGACTTAGAAAATTTCAACATTTTTTTTAATTTTATTTACCTACATGGTGTAATCAACTCCTCCTGCAGGTTTCGTCCCAGAGATTTGAAACTTCTTGAAAAAAAATTGGGAGTAAAAATATATATTTTTGCAGGTTTTGAGATGGTGGGTACCCAAAAATGCAGGATGGATAAAAACGGCATACCTTCCGGTAAATTTTTTACTATCCCCCCTTTGTTCATTCTGTTTTAAACATAATGGCTGTTAGTGTTGAAACGACTAGTGAATTTCAAAGTTGACCAGTCGAAGCCCAAAAGTCGTGTTGCGTTGACTAGTACTAGTACCCGATATCAAAACTTTCAAACATTACATGGTACGGAAAATTCATCGTACGTGGCATACACTGATGCAATAACGGTCTATTACGTAGCGCATTTCCCTGCATAGACACCAATTTATTTGGTTAATAGTACAGTAAACATCTAGATATTTATCCAACACACTGAATGTAATTAAATAATTAGACATGTGGTGGATAATGATTAGAAACACTATCATTTAATAGCAGCGTTCTAGTTTTCGTTTGGTAACGTGAACACCAATAAACCAGTGCCGTGCGGGGTCACTATAAAATGTTTTGACTAAATACGCCCTATAGTATAGGCTACGTTGTAGAATACGATAGCCAATTCTTATCATGTTCAATGCTATTTTATGAGAGCTTGCTCCAATGACGTCACCTTAAGCGACCTTCTCACATAGTTGCATCATAACCCGACGGTGCAAGATCAATTGAAATATACACAGTGTGTAGATCAAAGCGGTCTCCGACAAACGATAAAACCATGTCAATCATTGCAATCATGTCACAGTGATGTCTTTGAACTCAAACGACGAGTGAGACATTGTGTTATCAATTTCATTCTTTCAATTAGTAGTCGGGTCACAGTGTGCGTCTATACTAGTAACACTGTTAATTCCAGGTGCCACCAACGTTATACTTCCCGTAACTTACGCGCAGTTAACACCGATTATGATGGAATCGATCTCGAAAATGTTATACATGTAACTAATACACTATGTTGCGACTAGTCGACAGCAAAATTCCGAGTCGACGTTCTGACATTTCAGCGTCGACTACAGCTAGTCAATTAGTCGTTTCAACAGTAATGGCTGTGTATTTCATCTTTTATTGTACCTACACTCTCGATGAGAATGCGGGTTATTACTGGATTGACTCCATCCATATGTCCTTCTGTTCGTCCGGCTCTCCATCCATCATCTGTCCATCCTGACATCCATATTGATTGTTTGAACATATATGAACTGGTTTCAATAATTTTATATATACAAGTAGTTTGTCGCAATATCACAGATCAATGCGCAAACCAGGTTTGTCAATATTATTTAGCCTGAGTTAGGAATCTCAGTTTGTTAATTTTTCATGATTTTTGTCTGTCCGACTGGATAACAAACAAAACAAAAACTGATAACTTTTGGGATACAAGTTGCTTGCCTCAATATCTCAAATCATTGAGAAAACCTGCTTTGTCCAAATTATTATACCCTCCCCCATGAGCGAAGGGAATAGTGAGTATACTGGATTATATCTGTCTGTCAGGTCATCCATCTGTCTGGCCATCCATCCATCCAAGCAAATATTCTACCACAGGTAGTCAGATCAGATAGTATGGTTGTTCACCACTTTGAGAACATTCAGTGGAGTTTTTAATTGTTTTGTTAACATTTTCTCTTCTAGAGTTATTCATCTTTGTTTAAATGGAAATGTTTATTTTTTGTCTGTCTCACCAGATAACTCAACCACATATTGTCAGATCTCAATGGAATTTGGTATGGATGTTCACCATTGTGTGGTCAACCAAAGGAGTGTTCAATCATACCTCCATCCCAAAGAGCTTGGATTACAACAGGAGGGCGTACAAAAGAGGGTTGATCGACGTTCTATTTTCCGTTCAAGAGTTATCCCTCTGTATTCATCTGAAAATGTTAAATTTTGTCCATCCGCTCATGTTTTTTTTAGCTCAGTTTACTTTGTAAAGTTTGAGCTATTGTCATGGGTTAGCGTATGTCATCTGTCCATCCATCTGTCAACAATTTCCTTTGGCTCACTCTACAGGCTGCATCCGATCATCACAAAAATTCATATAGATCATCGGGGTGACCTATAGATGGCCATAGATTTCCAAAATTCAATAAAAAACATGGCCATTAGCAGCCATTTTGGATTTTAAACTGCAATCCATCGGCACACCCTGCATTCCGCATTTATTATACACCCGTTTGAAAAAAAGTTTGTATTTATGTAAATGGGTTGTCCATCCATCCATCGTCCGTCCGCTTTTGGTCTTCGGATGATAATTTTAGATTGAATCGAGTGAACTGAGCCAAATTTTGTATGTTAGTTTACCACACCAAAATACAGATTAAGTTTGAATATCGGTTTCGTCTGCATGATTTTAACTGAGTTATGCCCCTTTTTGGACATAGATTTTAATGATTGTTGATGTGGTTATTTCTCACTGGTAACAAGGTATATTAGATTGGAGCCATCGATTATTTCTGATATTCGTTAAAAACATGGCCACCAGCAGCCATCTTGAATTTAAAATTTGAATCCATTGGCACACCGCATATATTTGAGAAATGTTTGGAAAATTGATAGGCATTATTAGGACCACCTCTAGATGGGAGCTATTGAATTTGAATGTTTTTCGATGAAAAACATGGCCATCAGCTGCCATTTTGTATTTTACTCTTTGGATGACTACTAGCCCAATGCTGTTTTATACGATGTGCTAGACACTGGTCATGCTAGGATAATATGGGGATGATGCCAACTTGCTAAAAACTAGAAACTGCACATGCTCTCCAACAGACTCCATGATAGGGAATGATTCTCCCAAAATAGGGAATGATTCTCCCTGAATCATCTTAGCATGACCCGTGTCTGCCACATATAAAACAGTGCCAAGCCACAGACTTGTTGCACATCAGGCCAAGCCAAAGAAATTACCAGCCAATTGGTTTTATACATCATGCTCCAGTCAAGCTTTAATGGACTTAATCAATTTGATACCATTTGGTCTAATGAGACCTCTGTTGTGTGTAACATTTAAAATGGCCCTGACATTCATGATTGTAATTCGATATAAATGTATATGTCTTAAAAAATCTGTTCATGTTGATTTCTTATGTTGTATTGATATGTAACATTCTTATCTACATTACCTCATTCAATGTATAAATTGTACTGGACATTGTTAAGTAGCGTTCGGACGATCAGTTGCATGGGTCAGTACATTCCATTCACACAATCCATTGTCTGCATTAAACCATTCACATGGGTGCATATGTTACGTTATAACATAGAGCTTCCGATTAATAATTGCCTCCAATAAGTTTGATATTGGAATAAATACAAAATTGGAAATCAGTTTATCTGTAATAAATTAATTCTACCATTATGTCAAATCCCAAAAACTGACACATTATTGACATAAATTTCCTTCACAATCTTTTATCGATTGGAACTAACAAATGTCATGACGTATGCCATATAAGGTACATGTTACAATATGCTAAAAATAGAATCTCTCCTTTGCATGCATTAACATATCCATCAAAAACAGATGCATCACAGCCAATTAGTACCTTAGCGTTATTGTCTGTAATCCAATTTCAATGCAATATGCTCATCTGAACACTACTTTACAGGACGTCTTGGGAAATTTTGTTTGATTATGTGCTTCAATCTAGTCACTGTCTGCAAATGTCATTGGAAAATTTGGGAGACATCTCACATGTTGCCATCATTATACATCTAAAGCAGTATCTACCTTGTCATTAATGCATACTCCAGTTATATAGCAATGACTCAGAGCAGAATAACATAAAGAGCAGAATAACATAAAGTGTGATAGCATTAATGAAGAAAATACTCCTAGTTTCTCTCATCACGGATCACAGCTCAGATTGATTATTTTATGAAAGGAGACAAGGTTAGCACATTATCGTGGATAGATGTTCATACGAAACCCATTTCTTGTAGACTGATGTGTCTATGGTGATGTGTCATATGATGATGGATTGGATGATCAATGTTCTAAGTGAATACTACCACTGAGTATTGTGGATGGATCTTCATACAAAACACATTTCTTGTAGATAACTATGAGGATGTTCTGTCTCATTACTACAACTGAGCACAATATCATGGACAAGATGGATCTTCAAATGAAGAACATTTCTTGTAGACTGATAACTATATGATGATGGATTGGATGATGAATGTTCTAAGTTAATACTACCACTGAGTACCATATCATGGACATATCTTCAAATGAAACACATTACTTGTATTCTGATGTGTCTATGATGATGTGTCGGATGATGAATGTTCTAAGTGAATAATACAACTGAGTACATGTACCATATTGTGGACTGATCTTCAAATGAAATCCATTTCTTGTAGACTGATGTGTCATATGATGATGGATTGAATGATGAATGTTCTAAGTTAATGCTGCCACTGACTACCTTATCGTGGACAGATCTTCAAATCAAACCCATTTCTTGTGGACTGATCATAATGATAATACATTGCACGATCAACATGCTAAGTCAATACTACCTCTCATGATGAACGGATTATTAAATCAACTGATCTTTGTTGTTTTCAAAGTGCATCCATCACAATACAAGGAAATCAGTTACTGTTGAATGTTACAACAATCATGTGTGAATATGATTCTGTTCAAACTAAGGAGTTGTATTCACAACACAGTTGTGTGCTGTACCTCTGTACACAACAGACACGAAAAATTACAAAACCATGCTGATTTGAAATGAATTTATCTTCCATATCTATCGTCAGAGAGGGTGTGCGTTTCCTCTTCAATTCTCTTATAACTCGGCAAGCTTCACTCACTCTTTGAGCATCTTCAGAAAATGTGATTATTGTTTCAGTGCTATACAACTCTGCCTAAAAAAAACATGAACACAACAATAAACTGGATAAGTCAACAGTTGAAAAACAACATCTCTGTTTTCTCCTTTCCTCATTAGACAGTCATTCTTATTATGTTTGGCATACGGTACAGAACTGATACTCTACAAGAAGACATATAGAAAATTCAAGCAAACATTCTCAGGCACTTGTTATATGTGAAGTGTTAATGTACTGCAAATGTTATCTTATACATGTATTCCACAGAATTCTTGATACAGATGGACAAACTGTTGAAAGTGCTTTTTCTAATATATGTTATTGTATTGAGTTAGTAGTTGATCAAACATTCAATTTCCAACTAACTATGCAATGCCATAGTAGCAGTATACAAATTATGCCATTTATTTCTCAAGTTGAAAACTATCACATAATGTCAGGGATGTAGGTTTCCACACTTATCGCATATCAGAATTCTAATTTCTATGCTCTCTCTCTCTCGCTCAAGTTATTTCCACATGGAGATATTATTTGCTTGATACAACTATGCATCATTGTCAGAAGATACAATCCAGTATCATTCCCATTCAGTTTTTATGACACTCCGCTTAACTTTTTGGATGCTCTCAAAATAATACATCCAACCTAATGTCAGGATTTTATTGTTTGGTCACTTGAAACCCTGAACTTATCTATTAAGTATTTTGCATCTATTTTTCAACCCCATTGCCAAATGAACTATATTTGATGTGGCAAATAAATATGTTCAAACCAAACCAAATATACCTCAATGGTGCATATAATCTCTTAACTGTTTTCGGTAATTATAACTATTTTCACATTCTTTGGATTGAAATCCTTAATAAATTTATTCATTGTATACATACTACATGAAATGTACATGTACCTTTGAATAATTTGTTAGTAAGAGAAAATCATTTCTAAATATTTCATTGCTCTGTTTTGTTTTCAGCTAGTGATGTGAGAAAACATTACTGATTGAGTTGATACTTGAATAATAGCCAGGTTCAACCTCACATCTGTTATTTGTAACATGTGTTGCCATTTCCAACGAGATTCACTTTACTCATGACCGTTCTACCTACACAGTCAAACTGTTCAAATCTGTACCAGTATGAAACTTGTATCAAAGAGTAATATAAATTCAATCTTATAATTACCGAATAAGCAATCAGCGCTTTGTAGGCAACGTGTCTGCGTGGAAAGATTCTGTTTTCAATGAAACCAATTAAGCATGTTGGTGGTCTCTCCTAACGGATTATTGTTTACACAATCTTCTACAAGTTGGGCTATTATCTAAAAATGTGTAGACTTGGCACCGTAAAAATCACATGATTTTTCCCGCCAAGTGTAGATGTACAGCAGTGCCATAGCAACACAAGTTACATGTACAAATGGCTGGACCTGGCTAATATGTTTCGCTTTAGCGTGAAACACTTGCTACCTCAAAACTGTTTCGGACATAATGTTTGTTCAATTCTATGTTTGTTACATTAATAACAACATGACAGATCAAATTGAGATATGATTCTAACAGCGCTCAAAACCGCCATTTACAGGCTGATACCCTCTTCTCGATGGATAACTTATAAGTCTCTTTTTATTGATATTCATCATGTACAAGCATATATCATTGTCTATTAAGAAATGAATATAGTGGTGTGTTGTTGAAGACTCTTGGCCTATGCCGTAAATGTATGCATTCTGCAGCTTCTTTTCATGATTATGATCTGTTAAAAATGCATTAAGTGCTAGTTTTTTTTAATGTGATATACAAGATCTTCAACTGTTTATGTTCGGATATACCCCAACATAACTCGTTGGAGATCTACTACATGTATATCTGAAAAAACTGACCTTTATTGACATAAATGCAAGTCCATTTTTCTTAGCTTCAAAGACAGCTGGCATCTTTTATCAAACAAAAACAAGAAATATCATGATGCATGCCATATAAGTTATGTGTTACGCCTTTGATATGTTATATTGAAATAGAATCTCACCACTAGGTGCATTAACGCATACTCATAGCAGACACATGGCAGCTGTCTGAAGTTCTCAACATCTTATTGTTTGAAATCTAATTTCAATGCAACATATGCAACAGACTCGTCTGAACACTACATATTTCTGTTCACATAAACTAATAATCACATGTGCATGTGGCATACATTTCATACATTATTCTTTTGGATCAAATGTTTAATTCCAGTTTAAAATTGAAATATGGATAAACAAACGGTTCAAGGTGTTAATAGGTATTGATATATTAATCTTATCATTACCTGAGTTAAGACAAAGTTCCCAAAACATATAATCATCATGCTATGATGGTACTGGTATGTTACCGTATAAAGTAGTGTTCAGACAATCTATTGCATTGGTGCATACAGCACATTGTGTTGACATAATTTGTTGTCCGCATTAAACCATTCACACAGGTGCATGCTTTGTGTTACAATGTAGAGCGCCTGATTAATAATTGCAGCTAATAGTTCGATATGGAATAAATGCAATATTGCAACTTGCAATAGCAGAAAATCAATCTATCTGTAATAAATTAATCTGACGATAACAGATTGTCTGAATGCTTTAGTGTTATTGTCTGTATTCCAATTCCAACGTAACATACTCGTCTGAACACTATATTACTCTGACATATTCAAATTCGCTCAGTATTTTGTTCTTATACCAATCATAAATGTCGTGTGAATTGTGACATGTTATTGTCATGTTAGTACTCTGTGTTATGTAAACATTCATGCCATATTATGTAAACAAACACTACACATACGTATTAGCAATAAGCAAAACACTCAACACCAAGGAGACCCCCACTAATTGAACTTTTGTTAGAAATACCACCAAGTTGTTTACAACGTACCAGTATAGCTATTACTAATCTTCACCTCTCAAGATTTCGATGTTGAGCAGGTCACCATGAATCCCTCTCGATCAAAACAAACACCAGTGTTGGGTGTTTTGCTTATCGATATTACGTGCAGTATATAAAACAATCTCGGCTTACACAAAGTGTGTTTTTTTTGGATAATAACGCATTAAATATATGATCATTATATTATACTATTAGTATATTCTTGGGGAAATTTTTCATAATTGGGTAAATGTTATCCCTAAATTATAACCTTTAACAAAGGCCATCATTGCCTGTTCCATGGTTGCAAGTTCCACAGATATAAGGAGAGGAGAATCACTGCATTTTATTTTCATGTCTGCGAACAGGGACCACATGCATCATGGTGCAACCGCGGTACACTCAGTATTGAAGCGGTAACCTTACCACAGTGTTGGAGGTTACTGCAGTATAATACTGTAATATTACCGGGGCGACACCACATTAGATGTGGTAAATTACTTCAATTATAGCTGTATCTTAGATTCCAAAATATACAGTAAGATAAATCTTAAAGGCTGACAGTATTATATACTACATTTTACTAATACAACTGCAATATAATAAACTCGTGTATTTTAATTTTGTCATATTATTATGGACAGGTATATCACGCAACATTATTTTTAGGTTATGTAAATATTCTATTTCAGGATTAGTTATGTATATAAATATTTTATGATTTTCTATATAAATGTCCCATCTCAAAAACACAGCTGATGGGAGCCTATTCACAATAAACAATGTCTTCATCTTTTCTTCACTTTAACCCTGGGTCGTTATGCATATACAATGTAAATACATGTACATTCCATCATGAACATAAATCAATCTATTGTCAGGAATTTGGTCATAAACCCTCTTTTATTGGTGGAACTAGCACTCGGGACTGTGGACCTGGGTGCTGGTTCCACCAATAAAAGAAGGTTTTTGACCAAATTCCAAGCTCCTGGATCTTTCTAACAAATGAGTAGCTACCATGTTTTCCCCCAAAAAAGGTGTCCAGATATGGATTTAGTCACTGGTACATGTACAATGATTTCCCAATTCATGTATATACAATTCAGTTGGAGACTAAAATAAAACAGATCTGTTGAATATTAATAATTATTGTCTTGAAGAAAGAGCAACTAAATGTATACATGGGTCTCAGTATGTTTATTTTAGACTGTTTATGATTTAGTAATATTTAATCCATTTTACCCGTACATTCAAAATTGTCAATTCAAGGTCAAATCGCGAATTTTGACGGGATTTCAACGAAATTTTGTACCTAGGGTTACTTTTGTGCGAGGAGTGTTTTGGACGGGTCAAATCGTGACGCCGACCTGACCCTTGACCTTCAAAATGGTCAATTCAAGAGGGAAACATCCCGGACGAAGTCGGGTCCACCAGCTAGTCTACTATAAATTTTGGGAATTCTGTATTTCTGTCTGTCTGTGTGTTAGCTATGTCCGGGAAAACTGCCAGACGGATTTTGACGAAATTTGATAACTAGGGGTAATTTTGTCCAGGCAGTGTTTTGGACGGGTCAAATCGTTACCCCGACCTGACCTTGACATTCAAAATGGTCAATTAAATGTCAAATCGCGGCTTTCGACGGTATCGATTTTGATGAATTTTGTTATAATTAGCCCTAAAATATATCCCTACAAATTACAAATGAACTGATTGGCTGGGTGAATGGTGATTCAGACATAAACCTTTGGAATATATTTCTTATTTAGAAATGTCAATGCAAGTCCACCATCGGATCACAAAGCACCAATATGAATTCGCAGGAAGAAGAACACACATACATGTATAAGCATAACACTCACATGGGATGGGATGGGATGGGATCCCATGGAAGTATATCTGATTCCATGGAATCTGACCTCTAGTTTGTTGCTGTTTTTCTCCATTCTTTGTAATGTTTTTTGCATAGTGATCCACCCAAGTCTTTGGTTTTGGGATAAACAGTTTTCTACTCATGTCTAAAGTGTAACGTCAGTGCTACTGGATTGGTTAGAAATGAAGCTTTTTCGTGTGATTGGGTTCTTATACATATATCTATTTGTGTAATTTCATTAAACCGTGTCGAAATATAAGGTATACTGTTTGATTCTAAAAACCATCTACCTGAGTCATTCATAGAAACACGATTCAGTATTGGTTTTTCTTCACAAAATACTAGAGAATCATTGACGATATTTGAATATATAAATAATTGTCTTGCAAAATTAGCATTTTCAATATTTTTTTCATTCGCATATTGGAAGTCTGTTAATGCAACTCTCCAAGTTCCCACGAGTCGTATTGGTTTTTTTATAGGAACACGAAATTCGTAAGGCTTATTTTCTGGATAATATTGCATATATTTGTCACTTTGTATATACACAAATTTTTCCTGTGATAGTTCACTGTCCAACATCTTCAATGTCCTCTGCATTTATCCAGGAATTGTATGAATTGGACCATCCATCAAATTTCACAAAAAACTGAACGCGCCCATTTCTAGTCCTTTTCTTCATTTTTTCTCTACAATCCACAGTGAATTTTCATCCTTTTCTACTTTCTGTAGTTCACTTTCATAAAATGTTCCTTTTATAACTTCTTTGTGATAGTCTTGAATTTTATATAATGGTATCATTTGTCGATAAAATCTTTCATAAATTGTAAATATTTCTGAACTCCACTGTTGTTGATAAGCTCGACGAAAAGGATGTTTGAGAAATGATAATCTAACCTTATCTTTTATCTTAAACTTAAATGGTCGTTTCTTCCGCCGTTTTAACTGTTTCTTCAGATACATTCTTGCCCATACATTTGATTGATTTTTTTTGTTAACGTCCGCCGGTGACATATAGTTCAGTGACCTATGTGGTGTTGTATTATAACCTTTCACTAAGTCCTGTAAAATCTCCACATAGCGATATGTTCTATGTTAATAAAAATATTTAAACATCTTAACCTTTAAAGTCCGGTTAATTCTTTCTGCGTAATTAGGATGGGTCTCATTCTCGGTTTCGAATAATTTTATGTTATTTCTTTTCAAATATTTTTGTACAATTTTGTTCTTAAATTCACCTCCTTTGTCACTCCTAATTACATTAGGACGTCGCTCAGTATGATTCAATATAGATTTTAAACCTTTGTGCACGGATTGTGCATTCTTAAATTTGATAGGTTGGCAGAACAAAAACCTGGAAAATACATCAATAATCACCAATAAATATTGATATTGATCGTTATATTCAGATAAATTCTGTACAGAAAGTAGGTCCATATCCCACATATCGTCGATACCTGATGTCACAATTTTTAATCTGTTAAACTTGCGACGCACTTGCCTGTGCAATGTATGTGTATCCTGATTGTTCAACCATTTCCGTAAATAGGCTTTGGAAATATGCGGGGCGTCTGTATGTTGTAACACTTTATACAGTTTTGTTATGCTAGTGTACGATCCAGGATTTGTAGGATTGTAATAGTATCTCTGAAGGAAATCATCCTTAGAATCTTCTGATGAAACATTCATAACTGTTCAATTATATTCAGAACTGTACATCTCCAGCCAGATGTAGGTTGACTTTGTTGAATCCATTGTTGGTCGTTGAGAAATGTTTGAATAATAACTTTGTATGAGTCTCCTATGTAATCATTAAGTAGTTGGAATTGATCAATAAGTTCTTTTACATTCGTTTCATTAAATGCTTCATCGAAGTAATATTCTCGTTTTTCGCTGAATGTTTCGTTGATACAATCATGATCTCGTTGACTGCCTTTACTGTATCTGCATCCGAAACAATCCCGTTGAGCTAACTGTTGAATTCTCAGACATATAACTTCTGAGTGATGTTCCATTAGCTGATCAACAATTTTGAAATAATCACTATTATGCTCAACATAAACCATATTTCATTTGAAGTTCAAATATGAGTGAATATAAGACACACTGGTTTTCATATCACATATACTGTCCCAGGTTTCGAGATCAAATGATATAGATTTGGATCCTTTTTGAATAAATATATTTTTTCTATTCTTCTTTATGATAATCATAGTCTTGCAGTCGACATTTATTGTGATCTGCTTATCTTCCGAGGTATCCAATATTATCTGTTTTTCCAGCTGTGCTTGTGCCATTCTGATAACTAACTATTACTTTCTTCTATATATTTCAGGACGAGATGCAGCAATACGAGAAGAAAAGACTAATATTTTAACCAGATTTCTCTTTTATATCTTTTTCTTTGACCAATCAGATTTATTGAAACATAACTACATCATCATTATTATACCTATTTTTGGCGTTAGATTTGGTTGTGCAGTTATAACTGATATTTAAAAAAAACAAAATTGCATTACATTACTTGTCAAAATTGAACCTACTTTTACTTTGAAGTGTTTAAAAATAAATAGTGCTTTTTGTTAAATTTATCATTTTATTTGTAAATTTTTCTTCCTAAATTAAATATTTTTGTTGAGATTGTATTTTCAATATTTATCACACTTAGGTTGGTTAAAATTGTTAATCTGATTGGTCAAAGTTCTTTGTTGCATCGTCATATTAATTTTAATTTATGGTTTTCTTAAAAAATAATTGAAATCATATATTTAAATATTCATTACTTTCCTGGATAGATTGTATACTTATACATTTGATTTGATCAGTACCGAAATATTTATTTTACCAGGTTGACAATCTCTAGTTAAACAGTGAAAAAAAAAACCCAGTTTTAAATTTTAAATAAGTATGACTCTGCACTTCAGTCCTTTTCAATATTTAAAAAGCATTTAATTTTCTTTTTTCTTTTGTTGCATTCCCTGTGGGACATACAGATGCGTACGACATTAAATAGAAATAAGGTCAGTCATTATAATAGGATAGTCAGTGACCTTAGTGCTGTTTACTCGAACTGGGTTATTGCTCAAATATAAATCATTTCATTGAGTGAGTTTACATATAGTAAATAGTATTGTTTATTCACCCCAGGTATTGTCTGAAATAGAAATTAGGTCGGTTATTATATTATGTTGAATATTTACTCGAACTGGGTTATTGCCTAAAACAGAATTGAGGTCAGGTATTACAATAGGATTAATGTTTACTCGACCTGGTTTATTAACTAAAATAGAATTGAGGTCAGGTATTACAATAGGATGATCATGTCTTGTGTGTTATTGCCTAAAATAGAATTGAGGTCAGGCATTACAATAGGATTAATGTTTACTCGACCTGGTTTATTGCTAAAAATAT
Organism: Siphonodentalium dalli; assembly: GCA_032622095.1. NCBI lineage: Eukaryota > Metazoa > Mollusca > Scaphopoda > Gadilida > Siphonodentaliidae > Siphonodentalium > Siphonodentalium dalli. The sequence continues at coordinate 300,762,801 of CP136063.1, forward strand.
AAATCAGGTCATATATTACAATAGGAGGATCAGGTCTTGTGTAAATACGAGAACAATGGAACAATGGGAGGATCACTTCTTGTGTAAACACGAGAACAATAGGTCTGCTATTGTCCTGGTGAGCCAACTTGCCTAGTGGTCTTTCTACTCCGTCTGGTGTCTGTTCATGTCGTAACTTCAACAGTTGTGCTGGGATCTCAATGAAATTTGGTATGGATGTTCACTAGTATGATGACATTCAATAGAGGGTTCCATTGTTCTGTTTCGCTTTTCCATACTAGAGTTATTCATCTTTGTTTATCTGGAAATGTTGGCTGTTTTGTCCATCCGATGTCTGTTCAGGTCATAACTTGAACAGTAATGCTCGGATCTCAATGAAATTTTGTATGGATGTTCACCAATATGAGGACATTTAATGGCACATTCAACTGTTTTGTTTTGTTTTTTGTTCTATAGTTATTCATCTTTGTTTATATGAAAATTCTGATTTTTTGGGTCCAATCTGTCTGAGTATAGCAGTCATAAGTTATAGATATGCCCACACTAGGCGGTAATCCACAAGGGGGTATGCACCGGACGACAGTCCATCTCTTGTTTTCATTTAAAACATTTCACCAATAAATGAGGGATGCATGGTGTGCGAATGAAATCCTGCTGGCGGCCATGTTTTCTTTTCATGAATTGCGTAATAATTGGATACCTCCCATGTTTTTCAATGACATTTTTGGTGGCTCCCATCTCCCAGAAGATCCATATGAAGTTCAGTAAGGACTATATAAAAGATGTGGTCTGTATTGTGTGCCAAATCATTTAGTCATACAAAGTTTAAAATCCAAAAGGGCCGAAATGCTTTCAACGAAATTCGGAAACATTTGATATCCCCAGAGGTGACCCAAAACACGCCTGTATAAAGTTTTAAAATATTTGTTCCGATATTTGTTCTGCTGGGTGTGCCAATGGATCCAAATTTGAAATCCAAGATGACTGATGGCGGCCATGTTTTCTAACGAATTTCGGGAAAAAATAGATGGCTCCCATCTAGAGGTCACCCTGAAGATCCATATGAAGTTTGGTGAGGGGTGTGTGGTTAATCGCCTACATGTACATGCCACATCACTCATCCTCATCGTCACCAAACTTAATATGGAACCAACCACAAGCCTCCGCCAATGAAAGACGACATTCTGGATTGGTCGAGACAACCTGATATATCAGGATACATAACCTGATATATCAGGATACATAACCTGATATATCAGGATAATAACCTGATATATCAGGATACGTAACCTGATATATCAGGATACGTAACCTGATATATCAGGATAATAACCTGATATATTAGGATACGTAACCTGATATATCAGGATAATAACCTGATATATCAGGATACTAATCTGGTATATCAGGATACGTAACCTGATATATCAGGATACGTAATCTGATATATCAGGATAATAACCCGATATATCAGGATACTAACCTGATATATCAGGATACTAATCTGGTATATCAGGATACGTAACCTGATATATCAGGATACGTAATCTGATATATCAGGATAATAACCCGATATATCAGGATACTAACCTGATATATCAGGATACGTAACCTGATATATCAGGATACTAACTGAAGAGGGGGTGGCGGTTCCAGGCCGCCGTAGAAATCGAAGTAGCGTCCGCGTTCGATGCCCAAGGTGTGGCAACTTATTCTTAATTTTGTCAGGGATTCACGCTATTTTGGGACGGAAATGACGTTGATATATTTTTCCAAAGAAGTCATCGTTTTGAATGTTCTATACGTTCTAAGTTTGTTCCTTGGATGATCACGTCGATTGCTATTTTTGAGAAGTTTGGTGCGAATATTATCATTAAATATTTGTTTCTGTGTTGAGTTATCGAAGAAGTCATTAATACCGTGACTTGGGGACATGGATGTGACTAATTGTTGACATTGTGACAGCGACCTGCTCCATGAATCCAGATTAGATTCAAATAGTTGTATGCACATGCACATTTCAGCCTCTCGTGAAAACAAGCTCATATCGGGCTTGTTTTAATGAGCGAAATAAGCTTCTTTGGGCGTTATTTAACCGCAATATACGGTTTATATATGGACCTATAAATAACGCAAAATAAGCCCATATTAGTATTATTTAATCTAGCATTTTTCATCGACACGACCTACCAGATTCAAGCTCTTTATAATGTGTTTTCTATGCGGCCCTCGCCATTCAACGGAATAATGGCTATAAGCTCACTGTGTGCCTACTACAGAATCAAGTCCAAAAATTAACCTATGTGAATACTTAGGTCCAATATGAACCTACATGTATTTACCCGAGGATATGCTACTATTAAAAAAATTAGATATTGGACTGTTTTAAAAACTGCGTTTAATAGGTCCATATATATAGCGTGCATGTATATTAGGTTATATAATACGACTATATTAGTTTATTTCGCTCATTAAAATAAGCCCCGTTATGTGTTTATTTTAACGAGAACAGGCTACAAATTGACATTATTTGAAAACTCAAAAACGCTCCATGTGGGCCTAAACTCTGGCTATTAAAACAGCCCTTTTTTGTGTATATTGGATATTTGAATATGAGATAAGCCCATATTGTGTTTAGTTTCATGACAATAGAGTGGAAAACAAACACGAATCAACCATCTCAAGACTTACCATACAGATTGTTCTTGTGAAAATAAGCACATTTTGAGCGAAATAAGCTTATATTGGCATTATTTAACCGCAATATACGCTATATATGGACACAAAACGCTTATAGATGTGGGTATGAGGGTATACTTTTGTAGATACCATGGTATATTTGGGTATGTGCACCATATACATGGGTACAGTATCACTGCATATTGACATTATTCGAAAACACTATAGGCTCTATATGTGCTTAAACTATAGTTATTAAAACAGCCCTATATGGGATATTTCAATATGCGAGAAGCCTGTTTTGTGCTTATTTTTGCAATTCGTGTTGTGCAAAACAACACAAATAAACCAAATCAAGACTTACCATGTAGCTATCAGCTCATAACGGGATTTTTTTGCTGAGCGAAATAAGCTCCTTTTGGCATTATTTAATCGTAATATACGTTCTATATGGACCTAAAACGGGGTTTTTTTTAAAACAATCCAATATGGGATTATTTTCATACGAAATAAGCCCATATTGGCATTATTTAATCTACCTTTTTTTCATCGACACGACCTACTAGATTCACGCTCCTTATAAAGTGTGTTAACTGTGGCCCGCGCCATTCAAAGGAATGATAGAGATAACCTCACCGTGGGCTTATTTTAGAATCAAATAAGTCCATATGAACAGTGTGAATATTTAGGTCCAATATGAATGAACCTAATTACATGAGGATGTGTTGCGAAGAAAAAAAAGTAGATTAAATAATACCAAAGATAGGCTTATTCCGTGTAAAAATAGTCCAACATTTTACTGTTTTAAAAACCGTGTTTAGGTATCAGGTATATTGAGGTTAAATGATGCCAGTATGAGCTTATTTCGCTCATTAAAATAAGCCCGTTATGAGCTTATTTTTACGAGAACAGACTGCATATTGTCATTAATTGAACACTAAATATATGCTTGGGATATTTCAATATGCGATAAGCCCGCCTTATGCTTATTTTAGCAATTCGTGTTGAAAATAACACAAATAAACCAACCCAAGACTTACCATGCAGATGTCAGCCTGGTCTCGTGAAAATAAGCACATACCAATATGATATTGGCCCGTGTTGTGCTTGGTCTCGTGAAAATAAGCACATACCAATATGATATTGGCCCGTGTTGTGCTTATTTTCACGAGAACAGCTAGGCTGGAAAACAAGACGATTAAACAACTCAACATTTACCATGCAGAGGTCAGGCTATTTTCTTGAAAATAAGCACTTAATTTTATTCATATAAGCTAATGTTGGCTTATTTAATCGCAATTTATATAAGCTCTATATTGACATAAAACACGGTTTTTAAAACTAACATATCCTCCCATAAATACGCACATAATCGACCTATAATGTGAAATAGTTACGTATTGTGATTATTTGATTCTCAAATAAGCATATACTGGAGTCATAGCCGTGATTTCGTATTATGGCGCGGTCCACAGTGATAACACATATTAAAGAGCGTACACCTGAAAAGCCATGGGTTCGCTTATTTGTTTCATTGTCCACATATAATCTGCTTAGAATAGCCTCATTATGAGCCGATATTATGATTAAAATTTTCTAATTTTCAGCACATTACCGACTTAATATGAGGCGATTCTAAGCAGATTATATACCTAAAAAGCTTTATTATAAGCAGGTAATGTGCGGATTTTAGGGAGAACAGGCTGTTTAAAACAGAACAATATGGGACTATTTACATACAAAATAAGCCTAGTGAGCTTATACCCGCTATTCAGTTGAATGACGCGAACCGTAGTAAAACACATTTGCACTAGAATGCACCCATCACACATAATTATGGCATGTTTTGTGATATCTTGCCAACAGCAGTTTGAACCACGGGTGCTGGGCCCTCTTATGAGAGATCGATAGAGAATCTAGATATCAAATTTCAGTTCATCCATCGCTGAAATATTTGTGTGTACGGACAGAATATCTCTGTTATCTCAAGTTGATCTATTACACTAATTATGGTCTTAGTAATGACGTAAGAGTTGTTTGACATATTTATAGAACAATATAGACATCGCTCATATGAAGGGTGTGAATACGATTGGTTGCCGCTGATGCTATATAATATATACCAATCGGGTTACATTACTAGTTTGACTAGAATGCTTTGTGTATGTCATTGCACTTCAGCGGCAAAAAACGTCAAAGTCAATTCCGACACAATTAAATAAAAGACACGCGACCATTGGTTAGTCTTTGATTATCAATGTGTCAATGTGAACATGCCCTTATAGCGACTGATCTACGGTCTTCGGGAACATATCATCAAAATGCCAATTGCTTTGAGAATGAGAAAGCTTGTTTTCCCAGTTAATTAATAAGGCGCTTTAATAATCCATGTTTCAACATATTTTTCAGTACAATTTTGTCTAGAACCATGCGCTCGATCGTTTGGCCGGACATGGTTTATATGCACCTGCGTCTTTCGGAAATGTTTTGAACGTCGAAGAAAGTTTCCAGAAATTTGTTCGCACATCATTTTCTATGCAAGAAAAAAAAAACGATTCCGCACGCATCTTTTAGACTCGATCTCAAATAATTTTCCGAGTTTCAAAGAAAGCAATCTTTCAATTTTGTTCTTTTATGAACGATTTATTACCTAAATAAAACGAGATAACAATGCAAATTTAGTATAAATGTGGATTTAAATTACAATTGGTGCCATCATTTCATATTAGCGCATGTGCATTCTTTACATTCTGTACTTCCGGTATGACGTAACATATTCGTGGAAGGACAGACAAATAAACAGATAAACAGAGATCCTGACCGAAAACATTGCTTGCGCCCAGCATAGACTGGCGCAAGTAAAGAGTGTGATATGTCCTGTCACAATTTAAGCTCCATGAATTCCGTTCCCAGTTCCCCTAAAATTGCACTTTTCGTTACTAAATCGGATGCGTAGCCAGAGTCATGGTGGCCACCCGGGAATCCTTGTATTTTCGTGCGGTGCCACCCAGCTGGCATCTATAGGAAAGGGACGCGACCATGCAGCCCCTTCCAAATTTTCGAAAATCGGGCTGAAGTCGTGCATGGGGTGTCAATATAGCACTTTTCGTTACTAAATCGGCTGCGTAGCCAGAGTCATGGTGGCCACCCGGGAATCCTTGTAGTTTCGTGCGGTGCCACCAAGCGGGCATCTATAGGAAAGGGACGCGACCATGCAGCCCCTTCCAAAGTTTCTAAAATCGGGCTGAAGTCGTGCATGGGGTGTCAAAATAGCACTTTTCGTTACTAAATCGGCTGCGTAGACAGTCATGATGGCCACACGGGAATCCTTGTATTTTCGTGCGGTGCCACCCAGTTGTCATCTATAGGACAGGGACGCGACCATATAGCCCCTTCCAATGTTTCGAAGATTGGGCTAAAGTCGTGCATGGAGCTCAAAATCGCACGTTTTGTTACTAAATCGGCTGCGTAGCCAGAACCATGGCGACCACCCGGGAATCCTTGTATTTTTGTGCGGTGCCACACAGCGCGCATCTATAGGACAGGGACGCGGCCATATAGCCCTTCCACTTTTTTGAGCTGAAGTCGTGCATGCATGGAGCTAAAAATTGCATTTTTTTGTTGCTAAATCGGCTGCGTAGCCAGAACCATGGCGGCCACCCTGGAATTCCTTGCATTTTATGGGACCTAGTTTGTGATGTTTCGATGCACTAATTGGTGGCACAAGAAGATTCCACAAGGATAGACTCGTGGCAGCTACGGTTATGCCTACGCAGGCGATTTAGCAATGAGAAATGATTTTTTTTCATTATTTTGACCCCACGCACGACTTACGCCCAATTTTTGAACAACTGGACAGGCTTATGTGACTATGTTTGTGATTTTTAGATGGACTAGTGGTGGCATAAGAAGCATCAACAAGGATACCCTCGTGGCTGCTATGTGTATGCCTACGCAGGCGATTTAGCAACGAAAAATTATCTTTTTTTTCATTATTTTGACCCCACGCATGACTTACGCCCAATTTTTGAACAGCTGGACAAGCGTATGTGAACTAGTTTGTGATTTATAGATGGACTAATTGTGGTATAAGAAGAATCCACAAGGGTAGCCCCGTGGCTGCTATGGTTATGCCAACGCAGGCGATTTAGTAACATATCCTCGCACGAATACGCACAAAACCGACCTAAATTTTAATTAGGTACTTAAAGTGATTATTTGGTTATGAAATAAGCAGATAATGGAGTCATAGTCGTCATTTCGTGTTTTGGCGCGTGCCACAGTGAAAATACATGCTAATGAGCGTACACCTGAAATGTTTGGTTATTATTTTTGTCATTGTCAGCACATAATTTACTTAGAATCGCCTCTATATGAGTCGATAATTTGACTAATAGGAACTCATTTTCAGCACATTGTCGACTCAAAATGAGGCGATTCTAAGCAGATTATCTACCTAAATTATTGTTTGTTCTCAGCAAATAATGTGCTGGTTTTCAGGATTAAGCAACGAAAAATGTCATATTTTTACCCCACGCACGATTTACGCCCAACTGTTGAACAGCTGGACAAGTTTATATGACATATTTTGTGATTTCTAGATGGACTTGTAGCGGCACAAGAAGAATCCACAAGGATAGCCCCGTAGCGTCTATGGTTATGCCTACGCAGGCGATTTAGCAACGAAAAATGAATTTTTTTTCATTATTTTGACCCCACGCACGACTTACGCTCAATTTGTGAACAGCTGGACGGGAGCATGTTAATTGATTTGTGATTTCTAGATGGACTGGTGGTGGCAGAAGAAAAATCCACACGGATAGTCTCGTGACTGCTATGGTTATGCCTACGCAGGCGATTTAGCAACGAAAAATGAATTTTGTTTCATTATTTTGACCCCACGCACGACTTACGCCCAATTTTTGAACAGCTGGACAGGCGTATGTGAACCAGTTTGTGATCTCTCGATGGACTAGTGGTGGCATAAGAAGAATCCACAACGAGAGCCCCGTGGCTGCCATGGATATGCCTACGCAGACGATTTGCAACGAAAAATGACATTTTTTTCATTATTTTCATCCGATGCACGACTTACACCCAATTTATTAACAGCTGGACAGGCATATGTGAACCAGTTTGTGATTTCTAGATGGACTAGTGGTGGCCAAAGAAGAATCCACAAGGATAGCCCAGTGGCTGCTATATGGTTATGCCAACGCAGGCCATTTAGCAACATATCCTCGCACAAATACGCACATATTCGACCTATAATTCCAATTAGGTACATAAAGTGATTATTTGATTCTGAAATAAGCAGATAATGGAGTCATAGTCATTATTTTGTGTTAAGTCGCGAGCCACAGTGAAAACACATGTTAATGAGCGTACAGCTGAACAGTAGTGGGTTGGCTTATTTCTTGTCATTGTTCGCACATAATCTGCTTAGAATCGCCTCTATATGAGTCGATAATGTGACTGATAGGGTCTCCTTTTCAGCACATTATCGACTAACGAAAAATGTCCTATTTTGGACAAGTTTATGTGACCTAGTTTGTGATTTTTAGATGTAATAGTGGTGGCACAAGAAGATTCCGCAAGGATAGCCACGTGTCTGCTACGGTTATGCCTACGCGGGCGATTTAGCAACGAAAAGTGCGATTTGGAGCTCCATGCACGACTTCAACCCAATTTTCGAAAAATTGAAAAGGCCTATAAGGTCTCGTCCCTGTCCAATAGATGTCTACTGTGTGGCACCGCACGAAAATACAAGGATTCCCGAGTGGCCGCCATGGTTCTGTCTACGCAGCTGATTTAGTAACAAAAAGTAAAAAAAAATAACTCCATGCACGACTTCAGCCCAATTTTCAAAAAATTGGAAGAGGCTATATGGCCGCGTCCCTGTCATAAAGATGCCCGCTGGGTGGCACCGCACGAAAATGAAAGAATTCCCGGGTAGCGCCATGGTTCTGGCTACGCAGCCGATTTAGTAACAAAACGTGCTATGTTTAGCTACATGCACGACTTCAGCCCAATTTTCGAAAAATTGGAAGGGGCTAGATGGCCGCGTCCCTGTCCAATTGATGCCCGCTGGGTGGCACCGCACGAAAATGCAAGGATTCCCGGGTGGCCGCCATGGTTCTGGCTACGCAGCCGATTTAGTAACGAAAAGTGCTATTTTGACACCCCATGCACGCATTCAGCCCGATTTTCGAAAATTTGGAAGGGGCTGCATGGTCGCGTCCCTTTTCTATAGATGCCCGCTGGGTGGCACCGCACAAAAATACAAGGATTCCCGGGTGGCCACCATGACTCTGGCTACGCAGCCGATTTAGTAACGAAAAGTGCTATTTTGACACCCCATGCACGCCTTCAGCTCAATTTTCGAAAATTTGGAAGGGGCTGCATGGTCGCGTCCCTTTCCTATAGATACCCGCTGGGTGGCACCGCACGAAAATACAAGGATTCCCGGGTGGTCACCATGACTCTGGCTACGCAGCCGATTTAGTAACGAAAAGTGCTATTTTGACACCCCATGGACGACTTCAGCCCAATTTTCGAATATTTGGAAGGGGCTGCATGGTCGCGTCCCTTTCATATAGATCCCCGCTGTGTGGCACCGCACGAAAATACAAGGATTCCCGGGTGGTCACATGACTCTGGCTACGCAGCCGATTTAGTGAACGAAAAGTGCAATTTTAGGAGAATAGGGAACTGGGAACTGTGAACGGAATTCACGGAGCTCGTGTCACAACATATCCGCGCGCAAATACGCACATAATCGGCCCATGATGTGAAATAAGTACATAATATGATTATTTAATTGTGAAATAAGCAGATAATAGATCATATCGTTATCTGGTTCTATGGCGCGGGCCACATTGAAAACACATGTTAAAGAGCTTACACTTGAAAGTCGTAAGTTGGCTTATTTGTGTCATTTTCCGCACACAATCTGTTTACAATCGACTCATTGTCAGATTATCTACCTAAAAATATATTTATTATAACCAGATAATGTGCCCGTTTTTTTTGGGAACAGGCTGTTTAAAACAGTACAATATGGGACTATTTATATACGAAATAAGCCCATATTGGCATTATTTAATCTAACCTTTTTCCATCAACACGACTTACCAAAGCTACGCTCTTTGTACGGTGTTCTCACTGTGGCTCGCGCCAATCAACGGAATAAGGGTTTAAGCTTAATATGTGCTTATTTCAGAATCAGATTATGGGCTTATTTTCTCAAAAACAGGCTGAAAAATAACACGAATAAACCAACACAAGACTTTCCATGTACATTTCATCCTCGTGAAAATAAGCACATAACGGTTTTATTTTAATGTGCGAAATAAGCTCATATTGGCGTTATTTAATATAAGCTTTATATATGGACCTAAAACGCGGTTTTTTAAAACAGTCCAATATGGGACTATTTTCGTACGAAATAAACCCATATTATTATTATTAATCTAGCTTTTTTCATCGACATGACCAATATCAGATGCACACTCTTTATTTTTTATATATGCGACCCTCGCGATTCAATGGCGTAATGGCTATAAGCTCACTGTGGGCTTATTTCTGAATCAAATAAGTCTATTGAATCATATGTTGATATTTATTTCCACTATGAACCTATTTTTGTGAGGATATGTTACGATCAAAAACGGTAGATTTAATAATACCAATATGGGCTTTTTGCGTCCGGAGATAGTCCCATATTCGACTGTTTTAAAAACTGAATTTTAAGTCCATATAGAGCGTATATTGTGATTAAATAATACCAATAGGGACTTATTTCGCTCATTAAAATAAGACCGTTGCGTGCTTATTTGTATGGAAATCATGGTCCCATATTGGACGTTTATCTCCACACAGAGCCTATATTGATATGAGCTTATTTCGCTCATCAAATGCAATTTAATAATACCAATTAGACCATGAACAAACAAATATTCACCTCCCCACTGAGACCAAAATCCCTTTCATGTGGCCAAATTGTTTTGTTCAGTGCCTGCCTATATTCTAAAGTCAAGTGTGGAATCATTTTCAGAATGAGTATAGTCTGAGACTGACCCCAAAATATTATTTCATAAGCACAGGTGTTGCATGGTCCATTGGATTTATCATGGGTGCTGCAGGTGTTGGGCCAGCTCCGTGCCCTTCAATCCCAACCAGGAGCTCAAACTTCAGTAAATATTTTATGCAGATGCAGATCTATCCATTAACAAATTAATGGGTACTGGGCCCAATTCAAGTTAAAAAATACCCAATCGACTTTAAACACAAATATTCACCTCACCTGAGCCCAAAATCCCTTCAATGTGCCCAAACATTAAATGGGTTACTGGGCCCAATTCAAGTTAAAATTATCCATTTGACTATTAAACACAAATATTCACCTCCCCATCAGCCCAAAATCCCTTCCAGGTGCCCAAATAATTTTGTTTTCGGTGTCTGAGATAACACTGACACCAAAATATTATTTTATAGGTACCAGTGCCATATGTTTTATCATGGGTGGTATGGGTGTTGGACTGATTCCTAAGCCTAAAATACCAATATGGCTATTAAAAACACAAATATTCCTCTCGCCCAAATTCCCTTCCAGGTAACAAAATATTTTCTGTTGATCGCCTGCCTATACTCTAAATTCATATGTGGAATCATGTTTCATAAATGAGTGTTGTCTGATTGAACACTGACCCCAAAATATGATTCTATAGGCACAGATGCTGTATGGTTTACCATGGGTGCTGTGGGTGTTGGGCTGGCTCCATACTCTTAAATCCAATACGGGAAATCATTTACATAGGTGCTTACCTATTCAATAACACTAAAAGCCCTGGATGTAGATATCAATAATGGCACAATATAAGTTAAATATATTAACTTGACTATTAAAATTCCTAATATTCCACTCCCCTTGACCAGAGCCCAAAATAACTTCCAGGTGCCAAAATATATCATTTTCAGAATGGGCATAGTCTGAGACCCAGAATGATTTTATAGGCACGGGTGCTGTATGGTTTCATCATGGGTGCCGTGGGTGTTGGGTTGTCACCACACCGTTAAAACCCACTGAGGAGCCCAAACTTTTGCACATCTTCTTAAACAGATGAATATATTTCCAAAAAAACACTAAAAGTACTGGAAGTTGATGTCTATAATGGGTCACAATTCAAGTTAAATATACCAACTTAACTATTAAAAAACCCAAATATTCCCCTCCCCCTGACCAGAGCCCAAAATACCATTCAGGTGCCCAAAGAATTGTTTTACGATTGCCTACATATATTCTGAAGTAAACTGGATTAATTTTCAGAATAGGTATAGTCTGAGAGAACACTGACCCAGAAATATGTTTTCATAGCCGCTGTATGGTTTCATCATGGGTGCCGTGGGTGTTGGGCTGTCACCATCTCCTAAAAACCCACTGAGGAGCCCAAACTTTTGCACATATTCTTATACAGATGAAACACTAAAAGTACAGGAAGTAGAAATCTATAATGGGTCACAATTCACGTTAAATATACCAATTTAACTTTTAAAAAACCCAAATATTCCCCTCCCCCTGACCAAAGCCCAAAATCCCATTCAGATGCCCAAATAAATTTTTTCTCATTGCCTATATATATTCTAAAAGTCAACTGTAGAGTATTTTCAGAATGGGTATAGTCTGAGAGATCACCGATTCAGAAATATGTTTTCATAGGCACGGGTGCTGTATGGTTTTTTCATGGGAGCTGTGTGTGTTGGGCTGTCTCCATAACTTTAAAACCCACCGTGGAGCCCAAACTTTGTGCAAACCATTTGTATAGATGCATAGTTGCATACCTATTCAAAAACTATAAAAGTGCTCGAAATAGATACCTATATTGGGTCATATGGCCCAATTCAAGTTAAATATACCAATTTAACTTGAATTGTCATGGGTGCTGTGGGTGTTGGGCTGTCTCCATACCCTTAAAACCCACTAAGGAGCCCAAACTTTTTCAAATCTTCTTATACTGATGCAGATATTTCCAAAAACTCTAGGAGACCTAGAAGTATATACCTTTACAGGACCCAATTCCAGTTAAATATACCAATTTAACCATTAAAAAAACCAAATATCCCCCTGAATAGAGCCCAAAATCCCATTCAGGTGCCCAAATATTTTTTTCATATTGCCTCGATATATTCTAGAGTGAAATGTGGAATCATTTACAGAATGGATATAGTCTGAGAGATGGCTGACTCAGAAATATGTTTTCATAGGCACGGGTGCTTTATGGTTTTATCATGGGTGCTGTGGGTGTTGGGCTGTCTCCATACCCTTAAAACCCACTAAGGAGACCAAACTTTTGCAAATCTTCTTATACTGATGCAGATATTTCCAAAAACACTAGGAGACCTAGAAGTATATACCTTTACAGGACCCAATTCCAGTTAAATATACCAATTTAACCATTAAAAAAACCAAATATCCCCCCTGAATAGAGCCCAAAATCCCATTCAGGTGCCCAAATATTTTTGTTCCCATTGCCTCTATATATTCTAGAGTGAAATGTGGAATAATTTACAGAATGGGTACAGTCTGAGAGATGGCTGACTCAGAAATATGTTTTCACAGGCACGGGTGCTGTATGGTTTTATCATGGGTGCTGTGGGTGTTGGGCTGTCTCAATACCCTTAAAACCCACTAAGGAGCCCAAACTTTGTGCAAACCATTTGCATAGATGCATACCTATCCAAAAACAACATAAGTGTTGGAAGTAGATACATATAATGGGTCATATGGCCCAATTCAAGTTAAATATACCAATTTAACTTGAATTGTCATGGGTGCTGTGGGTGTTGGGCTGTCTCCATACCCTTAAAACCCACTAAGGAGCCCAAACTTTTGCAAATCTTCTTATACTGATGCAGATATTTCCAAAAACACTAGGAGACCTAGAAGTATATACCTTTACAGGACCCAATTCCAGTTAAATATACAAATTTAACCATTAAAAAAACCAAATATCCCCCCTGAATAGAGCCCAAAATCCCATTCAGGTGCCCAAATATTTTTTTCCCATTGCCTCTATATATTCTAGAGTGAAATATGGAATCATTTACAGAATGAGTATAGTCTGAGAGATGGCTGATGCAGAAATATGTCTTCATAGGCACGGGTGCTGTATGGTTTTATCATGGGTGCTGTGGGTGTTGGGCTGTCTCAATACCCTTAAAACCCACTAAGGAGCCCAAACTTTGTGCAAACCATTTGCATAGATGCATACCTATCCACAAACAACAAAAGTGTTGGAAGTAGATACATATAATGGGTCATATGGCCCAATTCAAGTTAAATATACCAATTTAACTTGAATTGTCATGGGTGCTGTGGGTGTTGGGCTGTCTCCATACCCTTAAAACACACTAAGGAGCCCAAACTTTTGCAAATCTTCTTATACTAATGCAGATATGTCCAAAAACACTAGGAGACCTAGAAGTATATACCTTTACAGGACCCAATTCCAGTTAAATATACCAATTTAACCATTAAAAAAAACCAAATATCCCCCATGAATAGAGCCCAAAATCCCATTCAGGTGCCCAAATATTTTTTTCCCATTGCCTCTATATATTCTAGAGTGAAATGTGGAATCATTTACAGAATGGGTATAGTCTGAGAGATGGCTGACTCAGAAATATGTTTTCATAGGCACGGGTCCTGTATGGTTTTATCATGGGTGCTGTGGGTGTTGGGCTGTCTCAATACCCTTAAAACCCACTGAGGAGCCCAAACTTTGTGCAAACCATTTGCATAGATGCATACCTATCCACAAACAACAAAAGTGTTGGAAGTAGATACATATAATGGGTCATATGGCCCAATTCAAGTTAAATATACCAATTTAACTTGAATTGTCATGGGTGCTGTGGGTGTTGGGCTGTCTCCATACCCTTAAAACCCACTAAGGAGCCCGAACTTTTGCAAATCTTCTTATACTGATGCAGATATTTCCAAAAACACTAGGAGACCTAGAAGTATATACCTTCACAGGACCCAATTCCAGTTAAATATACAAATTTAACCATTAAAAAAAACCAAATATCCCCCCTGAATAGAGCCCAAAATCCCATTCAGGTGCCCAAATATTTTTTTCCCATTGCCTCTATATATTCTAGAGTGAAATATGGAATCATATACAGAATGAGTATAGTCTGAGAGATGGCTGATTCAGAAATATGTTTTCATAGGCACGGGTGCTGTATGGTTTTATCATGGGTGCTGTGGGTGTTGGGCTGTCTCAATACCCTTAAAACCCACTGAGGAGCCCAAACTTTGTGCAAACCATTTGCATAGATGCATACCTATCCACAAACAACAAAAGTGTTGGAAGTAGATACATATAATGGGTCATATGGCCCAATTCAAGTTAAATATACCAATTTAACTTGAATTGTCATGGGTGCTGTGGGTGTTGGGCTGTCTCCATACCCTTAAAACCCACTAAGGAGCCCAAACTTTTGCAAATCTTCTTATACTGATGCAGATATTTCCAAAAACACTAGGAGACCTAGAAGTATATACCTTTACAGGACCCAATTCCAGTTAAATATACAAATTTAACCATTAAAAAAACCAAATATCCCCCCTGAATAGAGCCCAAAATCCCATTCAGGTGCCCAAATATTTTTTTCCCATTGCCTCTATATATTCTAGAGTGAAATATGGAATCATTTACAGAATGAGTATAGTCTGAGAGATGGCTGATTCAGAAATATGTTTTCATAGGCACGGGTGCTGTATGGTTTTATCATGGGTGCTGTGGGTGTTGGGCTGTCTCAATACCCTTAAAACCCACTGAGGAGCCCAAACTTTGTGCAAACCATTTGCATAGATGCATACCTATCCACAAATAACAAAAGTGTTGGAAGTAGATACATATAATGGGTCATATGGCCCAATTCAAGTTAAATATACCAATTTAACTTGAATTGTCATGGGTGCTGTGGGTGTTGGGCTGTCTCCATACCCTTAAAACCCACTAAGGAGCCCAAACTTTTGCAAATCTTCTTATACTGATGCAGATATTTCCAAAAACACTAGGAGACCTAGAAGTATATACCTTTAAAGGACCCAATTCCAGTTAAATATACCAATTTAACCATTAAAAAAAACAAATATCCCCCTGAATAGAGCCCAAAATCCCATTCAGGTGCCCAAATATTTTTTCCCATTGCCTCTATATATTCTAGAGTGAAATGTGGAATCATTTACAGAATGGGTATAGTCTGAGAGATGGCTGACTCAGAAATATGTTTTCATAGGCACGGGTGCTGTATGGTTTTATCATGGGTGCTGTGGGTGTTGGGCTGTCTCAATACCCTTAAAACCCACTGAGGAGCCCAAACTTTGTGCAAACCATTTGCATAGATGCATACCTATCCACAAACAACAAAAGTGTTGGAAGTAGATACATATAATGGGTCATATGGCCCAATTCAAGTTAAATATACCAATTTAACCATTAAAAAAACCAAATATCCCCCCTGACTAGAGCCCAAAATCCCATTCAGGTGCCCAAATATTTTTTCCCATTGCCTCTATATATTCTAAAGTGAAATGTGGAATCACTTACAGAATGGGTATAGTCTGAGAGATGGCTGACTCAGAAATATGTTTTCATAGGCACGGGTGCTGTATGGTTTTATCATGGGTGCTGTGGGTGTTGGGCTGTCTCCATACCCTTAATACCCACCGAGAAGCCCAAACTTTGTGCAAACTATTTGCATAGATGCATACCTATCCACAAACAACAAAAGTGCTGGAAGTAGATACCTAACAGTGATGGAATAGGTTATGTACAGTGCCCAAATTTATGGGAGGCCAAATTCACATTTAATAATGAATTGCGCTTAAGCGCAATTGATTGCGCTTAAGCGCAAATAATTGCGATTGTGCTTAAGCGCAAATACCACATATTGTGCTTAAGCGCAAATAGGGCATTTACGCTTAAGCGCAATTAATTGCGCTTAAGCGTAATTGTGACTACTATCTAACCTACCATAAACTATTAGCATGACCTGGTGTATCACCTAGCAACATAAGATGAGCATTGGGCTAATTTTGACCTGTACTCAACAGTCAAACTGTGAGTATGTGTTCAACAAGGAGAATCCCCTAATTACATATTATCAGCATCCCTCTATCCAAAGAATTGATGTCGCCTTCCCGGAACTCTAGTAATGTTTTGTTTGATGTTTTTAATGTATTTTTGCACAGATTTTAGCCTTTACTATGGTAATATCATATACATGCATGCGGTGTCACTGCATGAGGGCTTTCTTACCTCATACAGTAATGCTCTATTTAATCGACTTCTTAACCACAGCAGAATTATGGGTAACTTTTCAGGATTTAGTCGGAAATATGGCTTGTTGCCATTCATCGAAAAGCTCTCGAGAGCTTTCCGATGAATGGCAACAAGCCATATTTCCGACTAAATCCTGAAAAGTTATCCATAATTCTGCTGTGGTTAAGGAGTCGATTAATTAGAGCATTACTGTATGGTTTACTTAATGACTTAAATCAGGGGGAAAAAACCCTATTTTCATATTATCAGCATCCCTGTCCAAAAAAATGGTGTGTAATTACTGGAGCTTTGGTGTCGCAGTCCTGAATCTCTAGTTTTTCTTATTAAATCAGCAGCTCTTGCACAAATCTATAGCATTTCCATGATCATATAGTGTGAATGTGGTGTCAACGAGGGCTTGCTTCCCTCATATGGTGTGCCTGTATACTCGAAAATTGAAGAAAATCAATGTCGCCCCGACTAATACAGAAAGTAATGCTATTGCAAGTAGCCCCAACTAATATATACCGAAGATAATATAATGCTATCACGAATCGCTCCAACTAAAACGGAAGGTGATACTATTGCGAGTCAGCCATTTTGATAAAGAAGTTGGGCTAGCTCCCTACCCATCCAAACCAATGAAACCAAGAAGTGACATGTCAATAGGAGTTAATGCTAAGTTATGGAGAAACCTATTTATTCACCAGGGGTGTTTTTTGTTACATATAACCATGAATTGCGCTTAAGCGTAATTATTTGCGCTTAAGCGCAATTAATTATTAAATGTGAATTTGGCCTCCCATACAAATTGGAGTTAATTGAATGATACTAATTTTAATATTTGAAAAAAACCATATAGTTGCCTTAGGCTACACTGAGCCCAAAATCGCTTCTAATGAGTTATATGTGCCCAAGTCATAAGTATAGGTCCCAAGTGAAACAGTTTTCAACATATGTAATATATCACACAATTAAAACCCCCCTGCCAACTGTGACTATAAACATGGCCTAAACGAAGATATATATCTGGTAATTGTTTGTATTATTTTGATTGCAACTGTACTACTCATAGGCGTTATCATTGCATTCGTAGTAAAATATCATGTCAGGTCTCATATTGCGCATGTGCTAGCGGATGTTTACATTGTGTGTTTATATTATTTGTTATGGGTGGGTGGTTGGTCTCCCGTCTGGAGCATTCCCTATTAGTACTTTCTTTGTGTTTCTTTATATTATGATGGTAAACATAAAGAGCGTTCTTTGTTGCTCAATTCCTTATTTGGAAATAATAAAGAGCGTTTATACCATTTGTGTGTGATTAGCCAGTAGCATTGTGCTGCCTTCTATAACACAATCAGACTCTTGTTTAGGTAAAATTTAGTAGGTCTTTATGTAAGCATGATGTTTACGCGATAGTGATCGTATATTTGAACCAAAATGTATGCGTTTTAATATTTTTCTGTTTACGGTGTTTGGAACAAATATGAATATTTTCGACAACTAAGCCCCCTCGTCCCTTTATTATAATTAATATAACATCCCTCATCCAATAATCTCCAAATTGCATATCTAATTTCAATCCTAGTTACACGTCACGCCGCCCCTCATCATTTGCCAATTGTACACCCTTTTTTTTGCTGCTGCTGCAACTGCTCAATTTCTTTAAAAATTATTGAAAAAATGGCCCTCCCGCCCGCCGACATTTACGTCTGATTTTTTTTTATTGATCATCGGTCCGCACCAAAATTGAGCACACGTCCCTATATAATATACTTATTTAAACCGAGTATACACGGTGGTATAATAGATCAACCGTTAATTTAACCGTTTAGGTAGCATATTTCCACGTATACGTTATCACGACAAATCCCTGCTGATCTGTTATTAATGAACCAAACAATTAACATGTCAACACACTCTGGCCCGCCAATGCTACAGTGTATAAACGTAACGGGGCAAATATGCACATTATATTGGCAGCTAACGAGAACATTCATCACCAGCAATCTGCTCACCCCTTTCAGCCGATACGATAGAAACTAAACGATTTGTTACTTCTAATTACCCGTACTTAATTACACTACTTGCCTGTTAATAAAGTACGACCCCCTTACTACTAAAGGTGAAACATGGGATTTAGAACATTAATATTCACTCTTACATAGTTCCACATTCAAGGTTCGTCTTGTGTAATCGAATGTCACTGTTGTAACGTTGTGAAACTGCAACCGAACTGAATTATTATATGCTAAATAGTTCATGGCTGACCTGATGCATGCATCTTAGTTTTTTTGTACGATATATATAGTGGCATTGCAGTTACGCCGATATAACAGTTTGTGTTAAATTAGAATACGGGAGCGAAGTTCTTGCATGGAAATGCTTGGGCAAATCTGCTAAAATGGTCGGTACAGACCAGCACATACTGATATCCTCCTTTGCACACTTCAACTGTAAGAAAGTCAATACACACAAGTTCCAAAGGATAAGTGGTATTTATAGAAACAAGCTTGGCCTTCGTATCCATCGGAGATTTACGTCGCAAGCATCGGGGACACTCTGAAATAAATTTCTCCACCGTTCCATCAATACCAGGCCAATAAAATCGTTCCTTAATTAAACTGACTGTCCGTTCTCTTCCCGGGTGACCTATATCAGTATGCACAGATCGTAAAACAGTATCAACAAATGATGCAGGTACAAGTTGTAACTTACGTACACCATTAAACTGTGTTTCTCGGTACAGAACACCATTCTGAAATTTTAAGGAGTCAAAATGACGTAAATAAATTGAATGTTCTTTGGATGTGGGGAGGGATTTTCGGAGTGGCTTCACTCCACGTCGCACTGCATTCATCCGACAGCATCGCGTTCCTGCGTCTGCCTCCAATCCCTGGGTGTCATGACATCAATGTCAGTGCTAACCGAGTCATCTAATAAATCGACCACTCCAGTAGCCATGCACAATGTATCTACAAACGGCTGAGAAGATTGTAAACATTTACAAACAGCCGATATAGTCCTGGGATCTATCTTTTCAAGCTTTGTTTCATCAACTGCATGGTCCATCCTGGATAAAATGTCGGCATCTATGTTCAACTTTCCAGGCTTGTAAAATATTTCAAAATCAAATACACTGATCGCCGCCAACCACCTGTGAGAGGTTGCATCCAATTTGGCGCTGCTGAGAACATACGTGAGAGGATTAGAGTCAGTGTAAACAACAAATTTATGATTATATAAATAATCGTAGAATTTTTCTGACACCGCCCATTTCAGCGCTAAAAACTCTAACTTGTGAGCTGGGTATGATTTTTCAGCAGCTGTCGTCCCCGGCTTGCATATGCTATAACCCTCAGAACCCCATCCTGTCGCTGATATAGGACACTTCCCAAACCTCGGCAGCAAGCGTTGGTATGTAATTCGAATGGAAGTGAGTAATCTGGAAATGCTAAAATGGGTGGGGATGTTAAACATTGTTTAAGTGCAGAGAATGCTTCTTCCTGTTCCACACCCCAGGTCCATTTACCCGTGTAATTGGATTTTTTTCTGGTTTTCTGCTTGGCCTTATTGGTCGATTTCCTGTAATAAGAAGCAAAAGACACAAAAGAGCGAACTTCGTCTGGATTCTGAGGAGTCGGCCAATTCAGAATTCTCTCAATCTTATCATCGCATGCATAAATACCTTCAGAGCTCACTAAAAAGCCAAGATACTTCACTTTCTTGCTGAAAAATGAACATTTGGAAGGTGATAATTTCAAGTTGCATTCTCTGAGCCTCTGAAAAACAAGTTTCAATCGTTCCAGCATTTCTGAAAAATTACTAGCTGGTATGCATATATCGTCTAAGTAAATATGACAGATATTGTTGACCAGTCCATCCAAACAATGCTCCATCATTCGCTAAAAACTTGCCGGTGACCCTTTCATTCCCTGTGGGACACGCTGAAATTAAAAAAATCCTAAATTTCCGGCTGTAAAAGCAGTGTATTTCTTATGCTCCCCTAAGACCTCTTGCTGGAAATAGCCACAGCGTAAGTTGAGAGAAGTTATAAAGGTACAATTAGCTAAATTATCTAAAATGTCCTCGATTCTGGGTAGAGCATATGCATCTGAAACTGTCTTCTTGTTGACATCCCGATAATCCACGCACAGACGTATTTTCCCATTGGAACGCCTACAAATAACGACATTAGACGAATAAGGGCTCCTGGAACGCCTGATAACACCAGCAGATAAAAGCTGTCGAAGATAGTAGACCAGGAGCAAGACGCCGTGGTCGCTGCCTAACCGGTCTGTCATCGGTTAGATGAATTTCATGTTTCACACCTGATAAATGACCAAGGTCAAAATCATTTAATGAAAATATGTCAGAATATTGTTTAAGTATAACTGTAGCTTGTAGTCTTTCATCTGGTGTTAAATTTTCTGGATTAATATTCAGCTGTCCAAAAAGTGCAGAATCCTGATTATCAGATGCATCCTTTGCATCACCTTGTACTGTCACGGGCTGAAGAGAACATAAAATATGATTAGGTGAAATGCTAACTGTTCTAGTAGATAAATTACTAAGATGCACCTGAACCAATGTCTTATGATTGCTGTCATAGTGAATAATTGATGGAGCAATTTCAATGCCCTCCATTCTCGGGTCAGATAGCGGCTGAAAAATTGCACAAGTCTTATTATATTGTAACTTGCTGTCAATATATGCCGGTACAGACTTGGAAGTATTAGGGTCAAGAATAACATTATCACGTGCTGCACTTTTAACTGTACCTATGTTAAAACAATTCTTCCGAAGTTTTCGATCACGGATCGAAATACACCTGAAAGTTAAATACCACGGTGTATCTAATTCTGCTTTCTGTAACCACCTGGTACCACTCCTCCGTTCCAACGCACCTAAAAATAACCTGAAAATGTTAGTACCTTGTAATGATTAGACTTCGTTGGTTATAGAATTTAATAAAGCATCAAGCATTTAGATATGAATACAGAACAGAGCCACGTGTAGAGTGAGTGGTTCGGGGGGCTAACCCGGGATTGTCGAAAGGGTCGAGTGACCCTTTCCTTAATCCCTCATGATTTTGCCTTTAATGTGAGAAAGAAAAAAAAAGGGAAGCATTTTATAATTCAGTTTATATTTTCTTTTTACGCTTTTTCTTGGAGTTTGGTTTTTCTGTTGAGGATGGTGGAGATTTCTGTTTCTGTTGTTGTTGATGTTGTTGGATGAGATATGCGATTCTTTCTTCTTGTTCTTTTTGTAATCGTTCTTGTAATTGTTTTTGTTCTTTCATCTGCTGGTCAGCCATTTCTAATCTTGCTACGGCTTCTTCAGATCTCCTTATCATTGCATGGTGTTCTGATAACCAATCCTCCTCAGCAGCAGCAGGGTATGTTGGTGCCTGCTCCTTTTCTGTGGTGGTGGTGGAGCTGGGGGACACCGGAATGTGTTGGTAATCCGGTGTCCGAGGTGTAAAGCTGTCCAGTTCCACGTCGAAGCTGGCGGCAGGAACATCTGGGGTGGTATCCACGTCCCCGTCTCCGCAAGCCTCGACGACGACAGCAGGGACCTCCGGCAGATCCACGGAATCCCTGCTAGCTGGTACTATGTCATCAGTCTCCATGCAGGTCGAGTCGTCTGGGCGTCTCTCAGACAACTTCGACCCGCCGGCTATGACTATAGACGGCTGAACCACACGGGGAGGGGTGACCGGCAGATCAACAGTCACCCCCTTCTTTTTCTTCCATTTCGCCCGTCTGGCTGCGTCCCTTCTCCTTCGAGCTGGCGTCTTTCTCTTAGGAGGCTCCTCTTTCATGGTACGGCTGGTCTTGGCGTTCCTGCTCCGGGTAGAAGATCTCTGGAAACCAGCATCCTCCGTCCGGAATTCAAAAAGAGCCACGTGTATTCTAACGCATCAGGTTATATATGAAATAAGCGGAATGGTCCATTGTCTACGTGGGTGCTATATTGGCTCTAAGGTTAAGCATTAAATGTTACATCTCCTCCCTTAAGATATTACAATCAGCTTACGTGTAAACGAATCTGATCGGCGGCTTTATTATTCACCCACTACGTGTGGTTACGAAGTTTGTATTCGTGGGTGGATGAAACTGATTGTCAGCATTTTCATTTCCAGATGTCAGGGTCACTGGGTCACTGCGATTGTCTGAATTTTGTTGAACACGCACATCAATGCGATTACGCCGGTACACATTGTTCTGGTGCGTATGTCATATGACCTTGGTGAGTCATGTGTTTGAACAACTGAGCCTGGAATCCACACCTTGTTTTTCCTATCGAATATGCGAACGTTGTCATTTGCAGCCAGAGGTGGCAACTGTTTAGTGTTCCTGTCATAATAATGTTTTTGTCTCTTCGTCTGTTCAGACCTATTGGATCCAACATTTTTTTGTTTGGTTGGAATCAACTGTTTGCGAACGACCGGTATTCGAGTACGCATTTTACGTCCCATGAGTAATTGAGATGGTGACTTGTCATTCATTACTGGACTGTCCCTATACACCATAATTGCTAAGTATGGGTCTTTCTTCTCCTCCCAAGCTTTTTGAAGGAGACCTTTGACCACTCCCACATAACGCTCTACCAGTCCGTTCGAAATCGGGTGGTATGGGCTCGAGGTCACGTGGTTTATGCCCCATTCACGCAAGAATGTTTTGTAAGTGTCACTGACATACGAAGCTTGATTGTCAGATACGAGGCATTCAGGTATTCCGAAACGTGAGAAAATCGATTTCGTCTTCATGACTAGTTCATTTGCAGTTAATGTGGTTAGCTTAGCTATGTCAGAATAATTAGAATAATAATCTACAAACAATACATAATTGTCTCCATGCCAATGAGACACATCACTACCCAATTTAATCCATGGCTCATTCTGTCGGGCATGTGGTAACATTGGCTCTGCAGCTTGTTTCGGCTTATATTTTTGACACACATCACACTCGTTGACATACTGGGTGATATCTTTACGCATACCAGGCCAGAACACCGAATTAGCGGCGCGCAGTACACATTTCTCTATACCCAGATGTGAATCATCGTGTAGCCGTTTGAGTAAATCCAATTTCCATGCACTGGGAATCATCAATTTCTCGCCCTTGAATATGAGAGAATGCGCTTCATCACATGATAATTCCTCTCGAAAGTTCCAGTATTTCACAAGATTTTCTGGTATATCCCGCTGGCTATCGGGCCAACCATTCAGAATCACGGATTTAAGCAGTTGTAATTCTGCATCCTTAAACACTGCTTCTTTGAATTCACACAATTTATCGGCAGAGAATGGCAAACTCGCGGATATCAGGTGCAGGTGACACTGTATTTCTTTCTCCAGTTCTGCGTCTTCTACAGTATGCGGTTGAGGAGCACGACTTAACGCGTCCGCGATATGCAGCTCTTTGCCTGGTTTCCAAACATATGTGAAATCATATTTTTGTAGTCTCAGTAACATGCGCTCAATTCGCGGCGGTGCTTGAGCCATTCCTTTAGCGAGAATGAATTTGAGCGGTCTGTGGTCATTTTCGATTGTGACGTGACGACCGTAGACAAATTGATGAAATCGTTCCAAAGAGTACAGACAAGATAAAAGTTCCAATTCAATCTGACTCCAGTTAGCTTCTGATTTCGTCAAAGTTCTAGATGCATATGCCACAATTCTGCCTTCCTGCATTAGTGTCGTTCCGATGCCATGTCTCGAAGAATCACAGGAAATTGTCAGTTCCATTTTAGGATCATAGAATCGTAGAACCGGCGCTTCTGTTAATAGCTTTTTTAGCCTTTGAAATGTGAGTTCATGCGCTTGTGTCCATACGAAAGCAACACCATTTTTCAACAGTTCACGGAGTACAGTTGTTTCTTCTGATAGATCCTTTATGAATTTGTTTAAGAATGTCAACATTCCTAAGAATCTTTGTACGTCTTCCTTGCATGTAGGACTTGGAAAGTTAGTTATCGCGTCTATCCGATTATTGTCAATTTTCATTCCGTTTTCACTGATCAAGAATCCTAGGTATTTTATCTCGCGTGCATTCAAAACACACTTGGATTTATTTAGCTTGAGATTTTTCTCTCTGCATATGTCCAATACAGTTATTAGTCTTTCATGCAATGTTTTTTCGTCAGGTGCATGTATGCATAAATCATCGATATATATTTCCACGCCTTCGACATCTCTGAACCAAGTTGACACAAGCTTTTGCCATACTTGGCTTGACACATTTAGTCCATATGGAAGTCTGTTGAATCGATAGTTCCCAAATTCAGTGCTGAATGTTGTCAATAGCGAACTTGCATGGTTTAGTTTCAATTGCCAAAACGACGCACGGGCATCCAGGAGTGCATACACTTTTGAATTCGTCAATTTCGCGGCCATTTCTTCGCCTGTCGGAATTTTATAATGGTCACTCTGTATGTATTTGTTCAAGTTACGTGGATCAAGACATATTCGCAAGTCTTTCGAGGGTTTTTCTACAATCACCATAGAATTTATCCAGTCAGTTGGATCATCAACTTTCGATATCACGCCCTCATTCTCCATCTTTCACGCGATCGTGTAATGCAAACGGAATTCGCCTTGCTGGGTTTTGCACAGGAATTGCATTCGGTTTCATTGTTATGTTGTATTCTGCTTCACGTAACCCATCTAAATGAGTGTCAAACACGTCTTCGTATTCACCATATAGTGAATTTTCCCCGGAATTGTCCAAGGATTCATTTTTCATGGATGAATTTTCTACAGCGCACAGTTTTTTAATCAGCTTTAGTTTGTCACATGCTTCGAGGCCTAAGATTGACATGTTGTCTTCATTTACAACGACAAACGTGATGATGTTTGACGTAGTACCAATGTTTATCGGTAGTCTGCATTCGCCAACAACGTTGATTCGCTGATTGTTGTATGCTGTTAACGTTTTCGCACATTTTGACAATGGTTTCTGAGTTATTAGTTTATAGTCTTTGAAGTTGAGAACGTTTACTTGAGCACCCGTGTCTATTTGAATTTAATTGGAATGTTCCTTACTCCGACACGTGTGTCAACAACCCAATTGCGTCCATTTTCCATGTGATTGTCAATGCTTCCAACATAGAATGTTTCCTCGGAGTTTTCGATCGGTGCACTTTCAACATAATGCACTTTCTTGCTTCGGCAAACGGACCGGAAGTGGTTAACCTTGTTGCAGAGGTCACATGTCTTTCCATACGCCAGACATTGCTTTTTAGCGTGCGACAGCCCACACCACTTGCAGTTACGAATTTCTGAAGATTTGCCATTACTTACAGTTTTTCGTTTAGTCCATTTATCGTTAGAATTATGTCCCTTTGATCGAAAATCACGTCTCTTGTCATTTTTCACAGAATGTACTTCTCCCGGTACACTAGCACTTGCTGCTGATATGTTATTTAACTGTTCGTGAACACTTTCGTGTGCCCTGCAAATGTTCTTCACTTTGTCTAGGGTGATATCTGCTTCACGCAACAGTTTTTCTTTAACCTGCAAGCTGCTAATACCGACGACAATTTGGTCACAGATATTCTCCTCCATCGATGCACCAAATTCACACTTTTGTGATTGTGTCTGTAATTCCATGAGGAAAGTTTCGAACTGTCTGCCGTCTTGCTTCAATGATCTGAATATGTGTCTTTCAAATGTCTTATTGCCTTTCCCAATAAAGTGATCATTGAATTTGAACAGTTCCGCAAACGTCGTAGCGTCAACAATGCCGTCAAATGTGTTAAATATCGTCCTCCCTTCGTCACCAATTAGATGCAGGAGTAGAGCCTTTTTAACAGCATCGCTCTTCTTATCAGCCCCTGATGCAGTCAAATACAAGTCAAAGCATTGTTTGAAGCGTGCCCAATTTTCAACATTGGAGCCATCTGCGACAATTAGAGGCTTAGGTGGCGGAAGTCCTTCCATTCTGACACCATGTAATGATTAGACTTCGTTGGTTATAGAATTTAATAAAGCATCAAGCATTTAGATATGAATACAGAACAGAGCCACGTGTAGAGAGAGAGAGTGAGTAGATGGGCGCGAAGCGCCCGGGATGGTCGAAAAGATCGAGTGATCTTCTCCTTCACCCCACGTGTATTCTAACGCATCAGGTTATATATGAAACAAGAAAACCATAGTCAGAAATGGTAACGCCACCAAGATCGTATTATTAGTCATAAATATAACTCATAATATAAAATATATTGGTTACATGAATGGACCGCCTCAGAATTCCGTTAAGACAAGTAATTCTTCAAATTATTACAATGAACTACGGCTTATAAATTACTGCAGGTTTCTCGTTCGCCGCACCAGAATGCTTCTAAATGCGGATCAAAGCTAAGAGTGCATGGCACATGCAGCCATTGTTCATAGACATTTTACAGATAGCGAGAATGATGCATGCTGGGAACGAAAGTATCCACAGCAAAGCCATGTGCTTACGGAGGCATGCGTTTATTATAGGGGATTTATGGTGGGCCTATAAAACTAATTATAACTTTGTTATCTGTCATAGTTTATGCGTGAAATTTTAAACATATATACCATGGACATATACCCCTTCCAGAATGTTGAAAAACATTTTCAGTTGCTCATCGTATTTTTATAGACGAAATAGTCCGAAATTTCAGAAAATTGCGCTAACTGCTCAATGTTTTAATGTGTTACAAAACGTCTGATAAAAATAGTTCTATCGGGAATATTCACACCATTTTTTTTTCAGAGAACATAGAGTAAACATAGTCCTATCGGGATATCGTAAAGGAGATTAATTAAAACCCTCAGACTGCCGAAACTGACGACATTAAATTCGCTTTTTCGTGTCCCACGGAAATGAAACGTGTCTGTCCATTGATCACGTTATTTATTTGACATAGTATTTTTTTTTCTGTTGTATTTGAACACTTGTTGCATGTGCAGGCTGCACGATCATAATAACTTCAACCGATAAGCGCCGACTGATACCCGCGCAACAGTTTGTCTCAAATAAATTGTTATCAAAACGCAGGTTTATGGCCGCGGACATAAGCCGATTAAGTGTAATGTAATTTATCCATGAACTTGACTGAAAAATTGTGATTCTATCACCATTAGCCACGAAAATGGGACCTCTAAACAGGCAAGTTTGATTTTCGGGGGACACATACAAGCCAATTTATTGTCGGCAGTTTCGGCAGTCTGAGGGTTAATTAATCCCGAACTAAATGGAACTACTTTACGATAGTCCGATAGGACTATGTTTACTCTATGCATGTTCTCTGAAAAAATTGTGTGAATATTCCAGATAGAACTCTTTTTATCAGACGTTGTGTAACACCTTAAAACATTGAGCGGTTATAGCGCAAACCGAAATGTGTTGTCTTGCAAGATATCCCACCGCTTTAGCTAAATTTACCTTCCTACAATATCCATAAAGAGGATCATATATTATATACCCACGGTTTTAATTATAGAATATAAAATATATTGGTTTCGCGAATGACCAACTCAGAATTCCGTTAAAATAACAATAACAACCAGCACCTATAACGAACCGTTTTACTGGACTTGGCCTACTGGTCGCGTAGTTCCGACTTTTAAATAAACGGAATTTCCAACTCTATAAATAAATAAAAGCCCCACAATGCATTCGCCCTGTCCACCACGCAATATCAAAATCTCTGCAGCTAGATACACCACAGGTGGCGTAATAAGCGGAATGGTCCATTGTCTACGTGGGTGCTATATTGGCTCTAAGGCTAAGCATTAAATGTTACATACCTAATAAAACTGGCACCTGTAAATTAAATTTACTATCAGGCACAACCAAAAATACAAACGGCTGTGAATTCATATCTGGAAACATGGGAATTGTGATGTCGGCCTGTATAAAACCTAAATAAGGGAGGTCTTTCCCATCCGCACGCTCAATTTTGAGAACCGAGTTCAATGATTCCATTGGAATGTGACTCAGGTGTGACCTGTTAAATGTATATCCAATTACACTACAAGTCGATCCAGTATCTAATAGTGACTTGCAAGTAATACCTGAAACCGAAATTGTGGAAATATTGACCTCCCCATGTAATCCAGATGGGGTCTTATCAAGCTGGTCGACCTTATCATCTATGGCCGACCCGACGCCATAGGTGGACCGTTGTTTAAAGACGTACCATATCCACCTCTGGTACTTTTCCTACAAAACGTTTGGAAATGTAATTGGTTACACCCAAAGCATCGGGGAACATTACCAGCGGCGTCGGAAGTATCCCGCGAACTGGCGTTAGCAGCTGTTAAAGAAAATGAATTAGGATTATAATTAGAACCACTGGAGCCGCGCGTGCCATATCCACGACCTTGACCGCGACCTCCATGCTGGCCATACCGTGTATCACCATTTGACACACTCTCCTTTTGTTTTTTCTTCATTTCATTGATTTCAGATTTCAATGAAGAGAGTTGTGTCAAGATGGTATCCAGTTTATCAGAATCCATTATGGAAACCTGTGGTTTACATAAATTGGAAATTTTAATATTTGGGTGAGCCTGTTCAATAGACCGCAGAGCTGAAAGTAATGAATTAAATGTTGTGCATTCCGTATATTTGAATGCCGAGAGGTCCTTTAGATCCTGTCTCAGGCCATCAAAAAATCTCTTTTTCAAAATATCATCCTCTGAGCATGTTTGTGTCATCATATACTTAAGTTGAGAGGTTTTAGAAAATAAATCCTCCAACCTGTTTGCCCAATCCACCACCGTCTCTGTTGCTCCCTGCTTTGCACTGAAAAAATTGCCCATTAAAGTCTCATCTGACTGTAGGTCACCATATAAGTGCTGAAATTTGGTCAAGATGGTAAGAACGTCAACATCTTTACCTAGACGCATGACTACTTTTGCAGCCTCACCTCGCACCGAGCGTCGAATTGCATACAGCACTTCATCTTCTGAAAAAGTAGATTCCAGGAGACAATCAACCTCATAGCTCCACATGCTGTAAGAAAGATATGACTTGTGGTCCCCTGAAAAATTTGGAATATGAGGCGGATTTTTAACAACTACTTGCCTCTCCGGGGGAATCAACCTGTGTTCCTCCGGCCTGGTGTTAATGGATTTGAACCATTGTTCAAAATCCTCAGCACTGTCGGCTTTGGGCTTTAATCCCAAATTCCGAAAACCTTCCAACATATTTTCCAACACATCCTCCTTCTCAACATCGGACATACTAACATTATTCACTGAAATGATTCACAAAAAATAATTATCTTACTTACCGTCTTTCAATGACAGCAGAGCACACCCCACTATATATCACCTGCTTAAATTATTACCAACCCCTGATAGCAATCAATCACACGGTCATACATACAACCACACATCTAATTATGAGCTGGGCAAAATGGCAAAGAACCAGAGGTATAAGTGAGAACAAAAGATTGTAGTGGGATCGAGTCAGAAAATGGCACAGAAAGAATATTGTGAGAAAAAGAGGGGTTAAAGTTATGGCCACAGTCAATATTGAGAGTTATATGAAATTACTTGGCATAAAATTAACTATAACCAAAAGAATTTAACTTTAAAATTAATTTCCAAAGATTATGTCGAGACAAAGCCTTAAATTCCCACAACACAATATCAACAATGCATACTAGCAGGTAATGTAAACAGCTGATCAGTTTGACCTATATCCACCGAAACGAAAACAACAATCCAATAATAGAATTAACACACATGTTCATACAGCGGCTCCAAGAATGAATAGTTCAAAGCCAATATAATAGCTACTGGCTGATAGAAATTAGTTCCTATTAATGTGGACATCTTCTGTCTTCTGTTTCACTTTGAGTAAGTCCTGATTGGGTGCTAATTAATGGGTAATTAGTTCATCACTGAATGTCCAGCTCCCTTATAGTAAATCCAGAGTGGGTGCTAATTAATGGGTAATTAG
This sequence comes from Siphonodentalium dalli, assembly GCA_032622095.1. Classification (NCBI taxonomy): domain Eukaryota; kingdom Metazoa; phylum Mollusca; class Scaphopoda; order Gadilida; family Siphonodentaliidae; genus Siphonodentalium; species Siphonodentalium dalli. The sequence goes on from CP136063.1 coordinate 300,793,762, forward strand.
TTCATCACTCATATGTCCAGTTCCCTAGGAATAAATCCATCTTGGGTGCAAACTAATAGTAATTAGTTCATCACTGATGTCCTAGCATTGAGTACATCCTGATGTGAACATACAATATAGTTCATGGTCCGTGGACAAGGAATGTCCAAACAACTGGCATGATAATCAATTTCTAGGGTTTCCGTTGGGCGCCATATATAACCCGGTCTTCTTATCTTATCAGTCCGGGATATAAAGTCTAGGCCTCACAAGGCACATACAGAAAACACACAAACAATACTTCACATGATAATCCTTTATATATCTACATTATATACATATGTATAGAATGGAACACAATAAACAGAAGCATCACATCTCACATAAGTGTATAAAATCCCCTGAGGAATCAACCATCCATTTGTTAAAATAGTCAACTGCCGTCCAAGACAGATTATAAGGAACTGGGCCCGGAGATTATAATGGGGGACAGATCTTGGCTATATAGCAAAGCTAGGCACTAGATCTTAAAAAGAGATAAGTAGAAATTGGTGCAGGTGACTTAAATTTGGCTAATGGGAAAGTGGAGGGGAAACCAAAGTGTATAGAATAAGTATTATCCTTTACTGTTGCCATGCAGAATTATTTACTTGCTTGGGCTGGCTTTATTTATATGAGGTGACGTAATTAGATCAGCTCCAACTTTGGCACAATGCTTCCATACAAGTTCTGCTTACACACACACTATTGGCTTCTGCAGACACATATGTTAGATATTAACACTGCCACCTTCACACACATATATACTATATTTAACTCCACAATAACATATCTCGAACCCGGTGGTCGTAGAATTCGATTTTTCATGGGAAAATGGACAGACTCCACGCTTTAATTGTATTAGGCAATTATCGAAGAGATATAAACGCATTTATTAACAATTTTGCCAGCCTTGTGAAGATTCGTAGAAGCGAGTTCTATGCAATGGAAATGCATGCATATTTCCTATGTAACGGTTTAACGGTGTCGAAAAGCTCTTTATCAACGACACTGCGGATACGAACGCTCTTTAACTATCACGCGATTAACCCATGAACTACCCATTGTGGTGGCGGGGGATTGGAGAATGAGTGCTCTGACGTTCTCAGAAGCGGTGCGATGACATTCCATCTGGGATTTTTACCCTTAGATAGTAAGTTTGGGCTCAATCCGTCCGACAGTTTTCCCGGCCATAGCTAACAGACAAACAACAAACAAACAGACAGAAGTCCCAAAATATATATTAGATCAAGAGTTGACAAAATTATTACCAAAAAAAAAAACCCACAAAAGTTGTATTCCCAAAATTTGTATAAACACACACAGATGGATACAAATGTCATTATATAATGTTGTGTGCACTATGTGTTTTCTTGTAGTCGTCCATGTTGTGGTGATAAGTCTTTTCACCACAATGACTTTTCACCACAACCTTGACGAGTACAAGAAAACACATACTGTACACAACATTGTATAATAACTTTATAATATTTATCAGTATATCCGTTTACGTAGTGAATCACGGATATGAATTGGCCCAGGTTCCTGCACAGTTCTGATTAAAATCATACTCAGACGCTTCAGGTACTGAGTCTGACGAAATTTGGTAGGGGTTTCATTACTACAAGCAGGAATTACATAATTGCCAGCCAATCACAATATCAGCAAAGTGATGTAACTAATCAGGCGATAGTCTAGGGGAATTCCTTCAACCAACGCGATTCCTGTAAACCCCGCCCATCCGACACAAGTTAGAAAAGATAACTGACTTGATCAACGAATTCGACGTTCTCTGCTTTACTGAGACGCATCTTGATCCAGCATATTCCTCCGAACATTTAGAAGTCAATGGATACTGTTCCCCTATTCGAAAAGACCGAGACGCGTACGGGGGTGGAATATGTGTCATGTTTGCTGATCCTGTTATTTACAAAGAACGATTTGACTTAGAATTCGACTCCTCGATTCTCTGGTTTGAAATATTTGCTAAAAAATCTCACATGATTATTGGGGTATCATACAGGTCAGACCAATTTTGTAGCCATAATTATTGGGGCCTTCTGGACTCCTCAATTTATGATGCACTTGACATCTCTGAAAATATAGTACTCACTGGAGACTATAATTCTAATTACCTCGTGAGTACCTCCAAAATAAAGCTAATTTCCGACGCATATAGCTTGGTAAATGTGATAAAAGACCCAACAAGAGTTACCAGTAGGACTAGCACACTACTCGATCATATTATTATCAGTAAATCACTTCATGTCTTGGATTGCGATGTTCTAAACCTCGGAGTTTCAGACCACTTGGGTGTTTATGCAACAATATCTTTCGACTGCCCCACAGTATCCGCTTTCCAGAGAAAAGTATGGAATTACAAAAAAGCTAATTTCCAGCGAGCGAACTGCTTGCTAAATGATGTACATTGGGAAGACCCAATTAACGCGGCCCCTGATATCGATTCGGCGGTCAAAATATTCCAATCTACTTTCCTATCAATCATGGCAGAAATATACCACAACTTAACGTGACAATCCGCCCCAAAGATAAAATTTGGTTCACTTCGGAGATTAGAATAGAGTTACGCAAGCGAGATAGACTCAGAGCAAAGGCATTAAAAATCAACAACCAAGTTCCATGGCGGGCATATAAACAATCAAGGAATAAAGTTAATAACATGACAAAATACGCCAAAATAAAATTTGATGATAATTTGGGAGACAGAATAAAAGACTCCCCAAACCCCCGTGATTTCTGGCAGCTTGTTAACCATCTCCTAAATAAAAAGAAAGTGAATAATATCCCTCCTCTATATAGCGCCACTGGAACCACAAATGCCAATGGGAAAACATATGCGTCAGATGATTCTGAAAAAGCTAAAATTCTAAATATGAGCTTCATATCAAACTCCACTATAAACGATTCTGCGCATACCCCTCCCCTCTTTCACACTCGAAGCAAAAAGCTGATGCCAGAATTGTCTTTTGTGGAATCAGATGTTGAAACAGCTATCAAATCTTTAAAATTGAATAAAGCTCATGGCCACGACGGAATCAGTGTCAGAATGCTCCACGAAACTTCAAGTTCAATATCAAAGCCGTTAGTCCTCCTATTTAAGAAATCGATCAATAGTGCGAAATTCCCAGAAATATGGAAACTAGCTAATGTTATCCCAATTTTCAAAAAAGAAGACCCCGCTGACCCCAAAAATTACCGCCCGATCTCATTGCTACCATGCCTAGCCAAAGTCTTTGAGAAGGTTGTCTTGAAACAGATAAGTGCCTTCTTCTTAGAAAATAAACTCTTGTACTTTCACCAATCCGGATTTCTCTCTGGTCACAATACCACATACCAATTAATAGACCTATACCACAATATCTGTCAATCTATCGATAAAGGCCTCTTCACATGCGGCATATTTTGTGACATATCCAAAGCATTTGAAAGAGTATGGCACAAGGGGCTGATTTACAAACTCCAACGCTACGGTGTGGAGGGTCAGACATTACAATGGATCGAAGACTATCTATTAAACAGAAGACAAAGAGTCCTGATAAATAATACCTTTTCCAGCTACGATGTTGTCTCCGCAGGAGTCCCCCAGGTATCTATTCTGGGCCTTTTTTTATTCCTCGTCTATATAAACGATTTAGCTGATAATATTAATAATTGACTCCATCACGAGAATGTACGCAGATGATACTTGTATTATGAGCAGCCACTGGGATCTGGATGAACTTTCTAAAATTATGAATAACGATTTGACGAAAATAACGACCTGGTCAAAAAACTGGCTCGTGAGCTTTAACCCAACCAAAACCGTAGGTATGTCTTTCTCGTTGACCCCACCCTCTCCAGAAATACCAAACCTTAAATTTATAAACGACCCTATCAGCTTTGTGGAATCTCATAAACACCTTGGTCTTGAACTACAACAAAATCTAAACTGGAACATAGAAAGTACAGTGAAGAGGATCGCCTCTCGTCTGGCCCAGTTGAGGCGATTTAAATATCAACTCGATAGAAAAACGCTCGAAAAGATATACAAAACTTATATATTACCACTATTCGATTATTCTGATGTTGTATGGGACTGCGCACCGCGTTACCTATTAGACAAGCTCGACCGCCTCCATGCAGATGCTGGCCGTATAGTCTCTGGACTGACACGCTCGGTTTCTAATTTTGTTGTCCTGCAGGAGGTAGGTTGGCTTTCTTTGGAAACGCGGCGCCAATACCACAAGCTTGAAGTGATTTACAAAATAGTAAAAAATGAATCGCCAAATTACCTATCTACCATCCTCCCACCCAGAGCTAGTCAGGTCTCAAGTTATAATTTCAGACGCCCGGGAAAATTCTATTCTTACCGATGCCACACTGAGCACTACAAAAAGTCCTTTTTGCCCTCGGCGATAGCTGATTGGAACAAAATCCCAACTGAAATGACCGACGTTGTCCCTTTCTCTGACTTCAAATTCAATTTACGACTCGTATACCAACCCCCAAACCCCGTGAGCCCTCACTTCTATTCAGGTCTCAGACGATATAATATGATACATTCCCGAATTCGAAACGGGTGCAGTGATCTTCGTGCTGATATGTATAAAAACTACATAGCCGAAAGTCCTGCTTGCAGTTGTGGGAACCCTCTGGAAGATGCATAACATTTCTTTTTTATGTGCCCTTTATATCAAAATGAACGGTTGGAACTTGAAGATAAGTTAAACCGCGAACGCTTCATTATAACCGACATCGATCAGTTTCTTTTTGGGATATCGTACATCTCAATTCCGGAGAATATAAGGTTTTTCCAAATAGTGCACCAGTATATTGCTGCGACAAAACGCTTCGACTCATGAACGTCTGGCTGCGTTGACATATAGCCACAATCCAATGTCAACCACAAATCGCTCAATATACACCAAATACAAACATTGCTAGACACCCTCCCTCATTCGGATTGCCACATCCATGCACCATTTGTATACACATCGATAATTTCTTCCAGCGTAACTGTCAAGGGCGTCATCTGGCGAATCGCCAAATTCACTACTATACAAATTTAGCTTAACCTTACAGTCAAATGTTTGATACATACATAGCCTTGCAATCTATATTTACATCTTCCTTAAATATCACAATAGATATAGATATGCACATATTTATGCTCGTTCTAATTGGTAATCCATAAACATACGCTGAAAGATGTTATTCGACCTAATGCAAATTCAAATTGTTTTCTCACCATGTACAAACGTTTCTGTTATCGCCTTTTTGTCATCTTATAACAATGTATTGTCAATTTTGTACGGGAGAGGGACTACCTAAGTTGAAATAACTTGTGCCCCGATCGCTTTTGTATATTTATATACGAATAAAATATGTTTAAAGTAAAACCCCGCCCATCGCTTTTCTTTGTTATCATATGGAATCGTATTAAACCAGCTCCGAATCGGATCAAACCAGCTAAATATATATTGGCATGATTGTGTCAATGGTACAACTGTTTACCGAGAACAATCAGCAACAAGAAATAAAGATGCATGCATCAGATCGCCCATGAATTATTTTACAAAGAATTACTTTTAAAATCTTATACAGCGTATGCTGTATTAAATAACGTGTTCTGTTAAAGTACACGGTATATAGTACACATGTTAACTACATATATCTCTCTTTTAAAAGGAGTAATGTGCAATTATTAATTTTATACTTGTTCTTGGTAACCACTTAATGAGTATTTTAAATGAAGTTTGTGACGTGAAATGAAGTAAAAATTGATACGATATTTTGTACATGGATGTAAACTTTGAATTGGCGTATTTACGATGAGAAGAAGCAAATAGTTAATTAAAAGTAGAAGAGTTAATATTATTAGTTATTACTGATCTTTAGTAAAGTAAATAGGATTATAAAAATGTGAATTAAAACATTAAACTCAATACCATGTGCGTGTGTTCACTGTGGGTCACAAGTAGGGACGCAATGACAGGGGGTTGGGGTGTACGTATACTTATATTGTATGGGACACTATCGGGTCTTTCATGCACATGTTTTCACGTCTGGTCATCACATGTAGGGACGCGGCGACAGGCGGTTGGGATGCATGTATGTACTTTTTTTCTAATATTGCCGGGACTGCTTGACAATTTCATGTGCATGTTCTCACGACTGGTTAGATGTTGGGACGCGGCGACATGGGATTGACGTGTACGCAAATATATTGCATGGGAAACATATGTCTGTTTGAACATTTCATGTGCATGTTTTCACATGTCGCAATATGTCCCGTGTAGAGACGTGGCGATATGGGGTAAGGTGTGCGTACTTATATTGCATCGGACACTGTCTGGTCTATTTTATAATTCATGTGTCTGTCACCAAGGCTGCTCATATAGTCTCAGAGGCGTGGCACAGGGTGTATGGGGATGTACGTATACTTATATTGCATGCAACACTGTCGGGTCGACTTGAACATTTCATGTTTATGTTCTCATGGCTGGTCACAGTGTAGTGGTATGAGAGGTTGAGTATACGTACTTTTATTGCATTTGATTATATAGGCAACATATTGTATATCATGTGCATTTTTCACGTCTGGTCACAATACGTAGGGACGCGACGACATGCGGTTGGGATGCAGTGTGTACTTTTTTTCTAATATTGATTGTGATACTGTCGGGTCTGTTTGACAATTTCGTGTGCATGTTCTCACGACTGGTTACATGTAGGGGCGCGGCGACATGGGATTGGTGTGTACGAACTTATATTGCATGGGACCATGTCTGTCTGAACATTTCATGTGCATGTTTTCAGAGACGTGGCCACATGGTGTTAGGGTGTGCGTAATGATATTGCATGAAACACTGTCTGGTTTATTTGATTATTTCACGTGTATGTCATCAAGGCTGATCACATCGCCACAGATGCGTGGCACAGGGGGTTGGGGTGTACGTATACTTATATTGTATGCAACACTGTTGCATATGTATCTTTGTGTTAACTAGATAAGTTAACGTTTCTTTTCCGAATTCCGGAAACACTAAACCCCAGCATCCATCTTGAATATTACTCTTTGCATCATTAAAGTCTTTGGAATACGTTATAGCATGCATCTGTCCGTCTGCATATTGAATGTCACGATTTGAATCTATCGGCAAACCATAGCCCACATTTATGAGCAGGTAATTATCAAATTGTACATGCACGATCAAGCTTCATATCTAGGGTAATTTGGCCATGTAAGCACCATGTGCTTGACCGTGAGCACACCGGACATCTCGATCTGATAGTAGCGTATATTTGAAGTTATGATATCAAATTTATAACATTTCCCCAATATACGTGACTAATTTTTTGTAAAATAATTCAAGGGTTATCTGATGCATGCATCTTCTTTTCTTGTGGAAAAATTGGGGCGGTGAATTCATACTGCATGTGTTGTCTGTGGAAGTTATTTATAGCGAAGGTAATGCGGCAAATAGCGGGTTTCGTCAGACTCAGTACCTGAAGCGTATGCATATGATTTTAATCAGATCTGGTCCCTGCATGGAGCTTCTCAGAACCAACTAAATCAGTTGAAGCCATCAACCATATATACATGCATACAAGAAGGGGATTTGCGCTCGCATAACGCCCACTGGGACGATGCGGATTCTCAGAACCACACACAGTCGACTAATTTATCCCCACACCGACAATGCACAACAAGAAAACTAAGATGCATGCATCATGTCGGCCGTGAACTATCTACCATAGAATTGTTGTAGCTATCGATTATACATTTTGGAACACCTGTCTGTATGTATGTGTGTATGCATGAATGCATGTGTGTATGTGTTATAGACTCTAACACTGCTCGACTGATCCGACTCGGATTTGGTATTTAACGTGTCAACTTGACCTCGCTCATAGGCATGTTTCTGGATCTTGACCGATCCGACTAAAAAATTGTGTGTAGGACTACTTCGATCCCGGGAGCAATATGGACGGGTCCAATTTCACGTGGGACCATGTTCTCGAACGTGCTGATGTAGGCATGTTTCTGGACTATTTGGACAGGTCAAATCTTGATCCCGACCTGACTTTGACATTCAAAAAGATCAATTCAAGGTCAAATCTGGTAAAACGGAAGTATTTCAACGAAATATAATACCTACTGTTACTTTTGTCCCAGGAGTGTTTCGGGTGGGTCAAATTATGACCCTGACCTGATCTTGACATTCAAAATTGTCAATTCAAGGTCAAATCGGGTAAAGCCGGGCGGATTTCGACGGGTATTTTTGTCGTGACTTTTGTCCGGGGAGTGTTTTGGACGGGTCAAATCGTGACCCGACATGACGTTCACCTTTAAAATGGTCAATTCAAGGTTAAATCGCGCAATTCTCCGAAAATCAGAGGGGAACATCCCGGACGAAGTAGGGTCCACCAGCTACTATTATATATTTCTAGATTTAGTTACAAACTAAATACCTGTATATTGTACAAAGAAATGTTTGACAAATATATCTGTATCAATATTACCATACGGGTCATTAAAATAGATACGACGAAACAAATTTTGAAGGGTGCATGGTATCAGGTAAATTTTTATATTTCAAATGATGACAGGAATGCGGAAAGTTGAAGTACCTACGTAATACTGACTATCCGAATGAAGAGATATACATGTATATAAAAACCAAAATAGAAGATGACTGCTGGCGACAATGTTTTCCAAAAAAATTCGAAGCATTCGATAGCTCCCATCTAGTTGTCAGTCCGAAGATCAATATAAAGTGTGGTGACTATCAGATGAGGGATATGACTGTACAGTTGCTAAACAATTCAGTCACGCAAAAGAGGATCAAACAGTAAGATACCAAATTGCTGCCTGTGGTAATGTTTTTTAACGAAATTCGGGAAAATTAGATTACTCTCACCCTGGTTATCCAGAAGATCATTGTGGAATCTGGTAACGATCGGACAAGGGGTGTCGTCTGTAGGATCAACCAAATTATTTAGCCATAAAAATAGTAAAATTCCAGATCACCGCTGGCAGTGATGTCTTCACAAGGACAGCTTGAGAACAAAACATGGCTCACATCTAGCGGTGACCCAAACTATCCACGTGAGAAATAGTTCTCCAATAAAAGCTGGCTGCAGGGTGCGCCAATTGATTCAAATTCGAAATTTAACAGGGTGTACTGCTTGTGGCCATGTTTTCCCCGCATATTTGATAGACTTATGGACAAAACCACTGAATCCGTTGAATCAATATACATGGATTAATTTATATGCATTGTTATACACAGTACTGGTATATAAAGGTACTGAAAATAACAATATTACTAGTATACACAAAATAAACCATATATCATGGCTATGGGTTCTAATATCCGAATATGACAGCTGATAACTTGGTGTGAATTGAAGAGTGGTGGTGTCTCAAGCATATCTAACCCTCCACGTTAGCAACGTGCCATTAAATATCATAAGTATAATCTAGCTTGAGGACAGAAGTTATCCATAAAACCCCCCTTAATTCAACCAGGTCCTCGCGCGATGTATGGTCGATCACATGATGATCTAGGGGGGGATTAGAATTGTTGTATAAAAACAGCACTGCATGTAAATATAAAATAAAATAGTGCTACATCTTATTACAGATTATTGCCATATATAATCAGTGACTATACAGACAGTCTGACAAAATAAAGTTTCAGTGACACTCTATCCGAAGAGGGGAATAATTCCATCTGTTACAGTCAATGGAGCAATTATGAATCTGGAAAGGTGAAATTTCTAACTAATACTAGATATCGACATGACGCGATAACATATAACGTAAATGCAATATGGCCGCTGGCGACCATTTTTTCCTATAAAATTAAAAAAATATTTGATAGCTCTCATCTGATAGATCAATATCAAGATAAATATGAAGTTTAGTGATGATCGGATGAGTGAAGTGGACTGTGCTAAACGGTTTAGTAATGCTTAAAAAGATTTTTACCTTAATATTTTTATGTTCACTTTATAAAGTTCACTGAGTCATCTTTGTCATGTATTGAGTTTGATATCTTTTGTTAACAGTTTATAAATCATGTATGTCTCATGTTTGTTATTTTAATTTATGTGTTTATTATCATTAAATAAAGTTGCATTCCTTAAAAAGATTCTTACCTCAATGTTTTTATGTTCACTTTATAAACTCCACTGAGTCATCTTTGTCATGTATTGAATTTGATATCTTTTGTTAACAGTTTATAAATTATGTATGTCTCGCGTTCGTTATTATATTATATACACTTTATAGTGTGTTTCAGAACGAAAACAAAATGAATAAAATCAACAAATTTGTAAATTTAAAAACAATTCAAACGTTGTTGTATTCCATGTCCCAGCCCGGACATATACACCAAATTTCAATAATATTCATTGAGAAACAACGGACCAAACGCCATATAACACCCCGTATGCATCTTTTATTCCGAGTTGGCCTTTTATTCCGAGTTGGCACTCGCCGATTGGGGCGAGTTAGCCCTGAGGCGAGTACGCCGATTCCGACACCTTTTCTATTTGCAGCAGGTTAAGTTTACGCGTAATAAAGTTCCCCAATTGGTATCGTAAATAGAGCGACCTTATTTGACAGAGAATGCCTCTGTTATTGATTATAAAGTTGCTATACATTAAAAACGACAATTCACATGCTCGTTCAAGCGCAGTAGTCTATTTTCCCCATGTTAAAGGACATCCACAAATACTAAATAACGCTAACTTACTGCCGAATGTTTTACACGACAACTGTTAACATATTTGGGCTGAATTCATCTGACGCGGTATTATTCCTCAAAATAAACAACAAAACCATCGTTACTTGGAAATGTAGTTTGGGCTAACATTTACATAAATCCTCCATATCATTATTCCGACACACACGTCAGATGAAAAACTCACATGAAGTAACCGGCCAAATTGGCCGAAATGAATCGTATACCGATCAAATATAACAATGACATCAGAGGTCTACACGCGGTGAAACCCGTCGTTACATCAGAACACATTCGGAGTATCGGACCTTCGGACCAGTATATAATCTTTCGACTATCAGACCTTTTGAGTATTTCTTTTTTGGAGTATTAGGCATTCGGAGTATTAATACTTCCGACTTTTGGGTCTTCCGAATATTTAGCCTTCGGAATGTCGGACGTTCGTAGTATTGGAACTTCGGAATATCGGATATTCGTAGCATCGGATCTTCGTAGCATCGGGGTATTTGGGTCTTCGGAATAACGGTAAGTATAGGTACTCATATGTTGTCTAAACATTTCCAACTAATGATGTGCCGGCATCAAATTTGAACGAAACTGTTGAAACGTTTGGTGGGGTGGAACACCACAACACCCCTCCTTGTCGATTCTTCACCTTAGTAGTCGCCCGTGGTTCCAATATTCTTGCTAAGAAACTATAGTACCTTCCTTGTACGAAGCTGTCGCCATTTCTGGAAATGAGACTAAGGTTCTGAAATAAATAAAAGACTCATATTTATACACGACGCTTGTGTTTTATTTAAAGGAGAATGTCCGGTCTGATTGAGTACGAGTGACTTATATTAGTTCTACGTCGTACATTTAAGATCGTGTTTGGATGGGTTCGAATATGGGAGGCAATATTATCTAAAAATACGTCAAATGAACATCAATAGGTGTTAATTTACAATCAATAACTTAATTCCTTTGAAGTCGTTTGAAAATTATAATACGTCAAATGAAAAAGAGACGTAAAATAACAATGGACAAACACAATTCTATCGATGTATCTAGAGCAGACGGTTTCAGGTTACTACGAACCCGGCGGCTGCTTCGAGTGAGAGAAGGATCAGTCTAATGTCTAACTTTCTATTTCATGGAAGTAAACGTACATTTCAATAATTAATTTTCGTTTCTAAGTTGATATAAGTGCTTAGTAAATGAAAAATTGTATCTAGCTGTCGTCCATCATTGTTTATTGAATCTTGTGTCTGTTTATTTGCGCGCACTCAATTCACCTGTTGAATAGACTGGTTCCTGCTAGGCATATACTAATATGATGTAGTGAAAATGTACTCTGTCGTATGTATTGTAACCAATGGTGAACACGTGGAAATGATGAAAATTCAATTGAATGGATGTCAAGCAAAAATAAATATCTAGTTTATTATACTTCCATGGTGTAACCAAGGAAGTATATTGTTTTTCTATTGAGGCAGTTTTCCGTTTAATTGGAAATACTCAGAAACTAATTGCAGTAGGAACGCGAAATTTTCAGGGAATGTAGGCATTTAAGGGACACTCAAAATGGTGATATCGCGATTTCGGCCAAACATTAAATGGCGGAGAAAAAAGAAAAAAACGATTATTTTCATTATTATTATTATACTTAACCATTTTGCAACTCCTTATTCTCTGAAAGTATGAGGAGTAGCAAACTAAAAATTGGGACGTATGTTGGGGTCAATGAGTTCTAACCTATCGTCGTATAATGAATATTGTCCGCGTTTCCCCTGCGGAGTTATCTCCCTTTATCTGAAAAAATGTAATTTTATTATCTCGGAAATTATAAGGAGCAGAGTATCGAAAATTGGACCGTATGCACACCTCGATATGCCCTGCTGCCCACGGGCATCAAAACTTGTGTCCGCGCTTTCCCTGAGGAGTTACCGCCCATACATAGACAAACCTCAAATTGGTTGTACTCAGCTGTTCTTTCGTATCATTGTAGATAACTGAATTCGGTTTTCGCAGTCCTCTTGGTAGTTGTGAGTTGAGTGTGAAAACGAAAACTGGACAGGGTCGGTCTTATATTTTTCCATTGGGGTGGGGGCAAAATTTTTGAATTTTTTTTTTTATAACGAAAATAGTCTATTAAGGTATGCACATTCCATAAGTGAAGTTGATCATACAGCAAAACGAAATTTTGAAATCCGATTAGAAACACCAGAGTTATTGGTCCTGGACATAAGCATTTTTGGGCTGATCTGCTTGCGACCGCAACTCCTCTGAAAGTGTCAGACATTGAAAGCCGTATCGCCCGCTGAAGTGACCGAAATAAAGAGCGCAAGTGGTGCGCCAAAATATGCCAGGTTCGGTTCAGTATTGTGGGTCTGGGAAGGGGGTGGTCCCAGGTCCCAATTTGTCTCAGAATCAGATGAAACTTGAAATATAGCATCTACCATACAAGCTGATTACGAAACTGAAAACAGATCGTTAATCCGTTGGAAATTGTCGGCGATTTGGTCCGTCAAAGTTTAAAATTGGGCACATATGTTTTTCAATTTCGAAAATGTTATTCGTCTCTGAATCAGATGAAATATATAGTATACCATCGCTGAGAGCAGCATATCACAAAACTGAAAACAGTTTTAAAATCCATGGGAAAATAACGAAATTACGGGCCCTCAAAGTTCGCATTTTGAGCCGGGATTGACGATATGCTAATCTCGTCACCCGGTTTCGAGGCAGGGGTGGGGTCACTCCCGTACACGTCACATGACAATACACAAGCCAGGATAACATATAGTGACACAACTTAACATTTGGTGTTCCTAAACTGCGATTGTTTTATCTCAATATTTTCTCTATTATTATACTTCCATGCTGTAACCAAGGAAGTATATTGTTTTTCTATTGAGGCAGTTTTCCGTTTAATTGGAAATACTCAGAAACTAATTGCAGTAGGAACGCGAAATTTTCAGGGAATGTAGGCATTTAAGGGACACTCAAAACGATTATTTTTGTTATTATTATTATACTTAACCATTTTGCAACTCCTTATTCTCTGAAAGTATGAGGAGTAGCAAACTAAAATTTGGTACGTATGTTGGGGTCAATGAGTTCTAACTAATCGTCGTATAATGAATATTGTCCGCGTTTCCCCTGCGGAGTTATCTCCCTTTATCTAAAAAAATGTCATTTTATTATCTCGGAAGTTATAAGGAGCAGAGCATCGAAAATTGGACCAAATGCACACCTCGATATGCCCTACTGCCCACGGGTATCAAAACTTGTGTCTGCGCTTTCCCTGAGGAGTTACCGCCCATAAGTAGAGACACACTATACACCAGAATGAATAAAAAAATTTTTTTTATAAGTACAGAGCTCTCAATTTTTTATTGCATATTCCGAATTGGACGATTAATCCTGACTCGAATATACCGCCTATACACGTTTTTACCCAGGATTTTCTGCGTTACGGGGTACGGAAATATTGCAACTATTCTTCCCGCCAAATCCAAACCTGCTGATTAAAGAGCAAGATGTTGTCGTAGCAGGTACGTTGACGTACTTTATGTACGTCCCAGAAGTTTGACGGCTATACTATAAATGTAACATACACAACGGAGAATGCGTGTCAGGGTGGGTTGAGACTTTAGGAAAATTCTACGAAAATTGCAAAGGGGGGAAAATTCAAACATCGAGATAATTTTGTTTGATGAGTACATCTGATGGCTAGTGTTTACGCGTATCTAGAGGGCGATTTTCTAATTTTTAGATGGAACGGTTTACTCGTGACAACACTATATATCATAAATATGTATACCTATGTAGTCTATCACTAACCGATTTTTAGCCCAAAATCAAAACGGGCTAATGTAGGAACGAGTTTCACGCAGGAGCATGTAAGCCGGAATACTGTAGGTACGCCTACAAAATTTGACCGCTCTACTATAAACGCAACCTGCTCAAGGGAGTGTTTGTGTCGGGTGGGTTCAGATTTGGCAAATTCCACCGAAGATCAAATGGGGAAAATTGAGATATTGAGATAAAAACTTTTCGACGAGTGGATGTGATAATTAGTATCTAAACGCAAGATTAGTACGCTTTTTTAAGATTTAGAGTGGACGGTTTAACCCTGTCAGCCTATAACGTTGTAACGGGTGATATATATTATTCAAATTCAAACCCTCTCTGCATGACGCAAATTCAAACGGACTTGTCAAGAAGCAAGGCAAATGCATAAACATTCTCACCGATATACTATATAGGTATGTCCGCTCTACTATAAAAGTAACCTGTTGTCACGATTTGACCTGTCCAAAACACTC
The DNA here is from genome assembly GCA_032622095.1 of Siphonodentalium dalli. Classification (NCBI taxonomy): domain Eukaryota; kingdom Metazoa; phylum Mollusca; class Scaphopoda; order Gadilida; family Siphonodentaliidae; genus Siphonodentalium; species Siphonodentalium dalli. Next base: position 300,808,847 of record CP136063.1, read on the forward strand.
CTCGGACAAAAGTTTTCCTAGGTAGCAAATTTTGTCGAAATCCATTCGTTCTACCCGATTTGACCTTGAACTGACCATTTCGAAGGTCAATGTTAGGTCGGGGCCACAATTTGACCCATCCAAAAGACTCCCCGGACAAAAGTATCCCTACCTAGGTATAACATTTCGTTGAAACTGGTCTGTTTTTCCCGATTTGACCTTGGATTAACCTTTTTGAAGGCAAAGGTCAGGTCGGGGTCACGATTTGACCCGTCCAAAACACTCCCTGAATAAAAGTATCCATATTTATCAAATTCTGTCAAAATCCGTCCAGCAGTTTTCCCGGTCATATAGCTAACAGACAAACAAACAGACAGACAGAAGTCCCAAAATATATATTAAATTTAGAAATGACAATGCAAGTGCACCATCGGATCATAAGGCACCAATATGCATTCGCATAAAGAGGAACACACATATAAGCATAACACTCGCATGGGATGGGATGGGATGGGATACCATGGAAGTATATCTGATTCCATGGAATCTGACCTCTAGTTTTCAATCAATTTGTCTATTCCAACGTCAGTGTTGTAGTTTTATGGTGCCCATATTCAGAATGAGCAATGGTTGATGCCACAGTGTCCTGGGCCCACAAACAAGGTACCCTGCCTTGCTCACCAGAAGCTTATATTATGCTAATGATGAACACACAGTCTGCCGTAGGAGCAGTTTTAGCCAGTCAAAAATAAAAATAGTGTAAATAAAATTGTAGAGAATCCTGAATCTCATGAATTGCTTACACCATGGTGTACACATACAAAACGTAACATGTGCAACTTTAAATCCCACACGCATTGTACCTAATGTCTATATTAACCTAATTGTTATGAACGTTTATGCCGGTCCGAATTTGAATCTTCCTAAGTTACATCCGGTTCGATTTAATTGCGTTTATTTCAAAGTGCTTTATTTCTGCGAATACTATCATTGTTTATGCTACAATATTGGCGTTGTGACAGAGTTTGGATAAGAAATCAACGCTATACCGAAGATGTTTGAAATGCATTTATCGTAAATACCGAACCAGAATTCTGCTTATATACGGAAATGCAACATCTCGCTCCAGAAATCCATCACCGTAAATACCAAAACACAACAACAAAAATGGCATCCAGGGCTCCAAAACAATGGATTTTGAGGAAAAACGAGACTGTCACTTCATTTGAAAGTCCAATATATAATACACATTAGCACTGGATCATAACTTTGTGCCATTCTGCTTGAGTGAACTACATGGACACGCAAATCGAAGGCTACACCCCTCAGAAGCTTCACAGATAATGCAGGTGTAGATGCTTATGAGCCCAGCGGACACACTGCAGAACAAAATGTCGCGCCCTTAGAACTGATGCTCGACCAATTCGATTTCCAATTTCTGCAATGTTACATTCCGCAATGCAATCCTTAACAAATTCAACACCGATTGAGTCAGTTTGGCAAACAATCAGAGCCCACTTCGGATTCAACATGATTGGAGCACATTTAATCGACATATATTTGATACACATTGAGCCAGATTAACGCCCGGAAGACCTCTATCAATGACTGGTCGCATTTAATATATTTGATACACATTGAGCCAGATTAACGCCCGGAAGACCTCTATCAATGACTGGTCGCATTTGTTGAAGATAATATGCTGAAGAAAGATAGTGGAATCACATATCATGCTGTAGCATTAGATTATGACGAAAAAATTACCCCAACATAGGAAAATTACATCGTACGGACATGGCTTCGTCTGATCAACAGAGACCTCCCGCGACTTGTCAAGCAGAGGTATGAAACAGAACTTCAATCGCGTTCCTTAGCTTCCATAAAGCCATCATACATGTATACGTGACCCGCCATATCAAATCCAGTCGTAAGTCGGGATTTTTTACCCTGTGCCAATGCATTCTCTTATATATGCGAGTCGACCATAGGTCGCCTCGCATATATAAGAGAATGCATTGGCCTAACAATTTTTTATCAATTTTTTTAAATAAATGTTTCTTACAATTTTTAGAACATAAAATAAAAAACATCCACTACCCTGCAGGGAACCCCACACATATATAGAAGCATATAGAAGAGTGTCCTATTATTAAAATTGTAAAAAATTGTTAGGCCAATGCATTCACTTATATATGCGAGGCGACCTATGATCGACTCGCATATATAAGAGAATGCATTGGCACAGGTTAAAAAATCCCGACTTACGACTGGATTTGATATGGCGGGTCACATAGACGAACTACAGAGCCAAAGTGATGCCAAAATAATCCGATCAGCAACAATGCGATCTCACCAGCAAACAGTCGTCCTTCAGATGGAATCAATTAGGATGGCCACCACATCCGTCACAGCGTACCACTAGAACATGCCTACTGTGTTTGCAAGCCAGTCGTGAGGATATTCATCACTTCTTGAGTACATGTAAATTCCTTACATGCAGTGATCGAAAGTTCTTGATAAAAGCTCGCAGTATTCACGTTGAAGACGATGATTTTACCCACAACGAGACACGCCAAGATAATACTGATGTATAAATGTGTCCGATCATAGTACCCAGTCTAACAACCAGGTCCCGATGTCGTGACGAGTTCAGACCAAGACGTATCCATGCATGCTAGTATTCTCTAATTACCATGCCATGACAGTACTTATAGATTCCTGTGCGGAAACCAACATGACCCAAGCTGCCGTCGCTGATCGTATTGGAGTCAAAGTCACAAAGTCGCATCAAATGGCATTTCAAGCTGATGGAAAGTCACCACTACACGGAGTCGGTGAGACCAGATGAAATGGAATATGATGAACCATAGCTAATGAACCAGGAATCGGCATGAGTATATCACATCGTAACGATAAATGCCTACATGGCCCCAACCTACCATCACTACCACTGTGGGGAACAAGATTCGTATCGCAAACAACAGCATTGCATGGATATCTCATATCGTCTTTTGAGATTACTCGTCTGGCAATGTTTGACATCGCGGTTATGGTTTCTGGACTAATTCATCTCTCTAGCTTCCATTGGGCTCATTACCATAATGACTTGTGAGTTGGATTCTGATATTGAGGGAGCTTCACATTTAATATCATTTGAAAATTAGTCTGAGAATATGACGTTTTGAAGTTGAAATTAGTTTGCGGGCATTTTCGGTTGGGACATCATTTTAAAACGGAATTAACGTTGCCTATTTTGAGTTCACGGTTTGTGCAATATACATGTCCGACCAACAGCAGACTTAGATTTATTGTACATTGAGATGATTTAAATAGACGCCACTCTACATTATTAAGTAAATCATTTCATTTCCCATATCGACACACTCCATACAGGGTCAGTAATGAGTTGGCTTTCTTTGATATTCCCTGAGTATGTACTTACTATGTTATGCATTTTAATTCCTTGACCAACACATTTAATGATCCACCACAACTAAACCAAAAGCATATGTCGGGCTAACAGTTACTGCTGTCAGTTGCTTTGACAGGCGAATACGTCACATCAGTATGTATAGGTCTGGTGATAAAAAGGAGCACTGATTCCATCAATTCCTGTCATTATTGGAAATGAATCTGACCCAAATATAGCGTACTATGTATAAGGTATTTAAGTTCATGCTTTATTAAAACTTGTATGGACTAGAAGCTTCCATAGACCCCCGTTGAGAATAGATAACTGCTAACATATAGTTTTAATAATCAATTTAAAAATCATTCTATATATACCATCATATGTGTATGACCTGACATCCATGATTTGAAAAGATTATCAACCGTAACGTAGATTGGTCAAATATTATCAATCTTAGCTGCTACTTATCCTGCTTACCCTGTGAAAACATTATGGAATTCCTTGTTGCTTCAGTTGTCATTGTTTTCATTGTTCCAAATGGTGTTTTCTTGGACTTCCAGTTACTGACAGTTGTCGGAGGTAATTGTGTTGCGGCAACAACCTCTTTGGTTGTCATCTTATTTTGTTGAAGCAAAGAGCGAATCTTATTCCTCTCGTCAGCTGTGTATGGATATTTTTCAGTGTTGCCTTTTGAGTTGACTCGCATGGCAATATTTGACATAGCGTCCATGGTTTCTGGACTTATGCACCTCCCTCTAGCTTCCAGTTGGGGAACCTTTACAATGCCAGTGTCCGGTGAGCTCATTGTCAGAAAGCTGTCTTCTCTAGCATATAACATACTACCGCATAGCTGGTCTGTTCTACCTGGAAGACATGACATAAAATACAATTAGAACTCAGATCAGACAAAGTTACGTGCACGAACGGATGGACAAGCTGGTTCCTATTTCTATATAGTCACCATATATACGTTCATTACGGGGATATAAATAAGAAATAAATACACTGTGCATCGGCGTGTATAGTAGAATTTGACCACAAAGAACATCCATGATTTGAAAAGATTATCAACCGTAACGTAGATTGGTCAAATATTATCAATCTTAGCTGCTACTTATCCTGCTTACCCTGTGACAATTTTATGGAATTCCTTGTTGCTTCAGTTGTCATTGTTTTCATTGGTCCAAATGGTGTTTTCTTGGACTTCCAGTTACTGACAGTTGTCGGAGGTAATTTTGTTGCGGCAACAACCTCTTTGGTTGTCATCTTATTTTGTTGAAGCAAAGAGCGAATCTTATTCCTCTCGTCAGCTGTGTATGGATATTTTTCAGTGTTGCCTTTTGAGTTGACTCGCCTGGCAATATTTGACATAGCGTCCATGGTTTCTGGACTTATGCACCTCCCTCTAGCTTCCTGTTGGGGAACCTTTACAATGCCAGTGTCCGGTGAGCTCATTGTCAGAAAGCTGTCTTCTCTAGCATATAACATACTACCGAATAGCTGGTCTGTGCTACCTGGAAGACATGACATAGAATACAATGTAGAACAAAGATCAGACAAAGTTACTTGCACGAACGGATGGACAAGCTGGTTCCTATTTCTATATATTCACCATGTATACGTTCCTTACGGTGATATATATACGAAATTAATACACTGTGCATCGGCGTGTATAGTATAATTTGACCACAAAGAACATCCATGATTTGAAAAGATTATCAACCGTAACGTAGATTGGTCAAATATTATCAATCTTAGCTGCTACTTATCCTGCTTACCCTGTGACAATTTTATGGAATTCCTTGTTGCTTCAGTTGTCATTGTTTTCATTGTTCCAAATGGTGTTTTCTTTGACTTCCAGTTACTGACAGTTGTCGGAGGTAATTGTGTTGCGGCAACAACCTCTTTAGGTGTCATCTTATTTTGTTGAAGCAAAGAGCGAATCTTATTCCTCTCGTCAGCTGTGTATGGATATTTTTCAGTGTTGTCTTGTGAGTTGACTCGCCTGGCAATATTTGACATAGCGTCCATGGTTTCTGGACTTATGCACCTCCCTCTAGCTTCCAGTTGGGGAACATTAACACTGCCAGTGTCCGGTGAGCTCATTGTCAGAAAGCTGTCTTCTCTAGCATATAACATACTACCGCATAGCTGGTCTGTGCTACCTGGAAGACATGACATAGAATACAATGTAGAACAAATATCAGACAAAGTTACGTGCACGAACGGATGGACAAGCTGGTTCCTATTTCTATATATTCACCATATATACGTTCCTTACGGGGATATAAATAAGAAATAAATACATTGCGCATCGGCGTGTATAGTAGAATTTGACCACAAAGAAATTGATTGAGTCCTATAATCAGTTGCTGTGGTGAAATTCTAACCGCCGATGCGCAGTGTATTTATTTCTTTTGTAATTCGACTGTATGTTTTTGTGGAAATTGTAGTAACACACTTTCAACATGCTTTTTAATAGCCAAGTTTCTAGCTCTGCTTGGTATGATTTTGCACCAAAAAGTTCTTCTCTCAGAATTGTAACGTCAAAAATGACGTCACTTTTGAACGGCGACCAGTTTTCATTGCCGTTTTGGCAACAACATTTCAGTTAAGATTTGTTTTTGTTCTGTCTTAAATAAAATTCAGTATAGTACAGTAGGTAGTCATTATATGTCTCTTTCTTCAGCCTGCATGTAGTATGACAATAACCAATGGCCGTGTGGTTTGACTTCTGAACGTTTGAGGCTTGGTATCATGTCACTGATTGTACCACATTTTTTGTGGTACAATTCAGATTATCTAGAATTGTACCACAAAACGACGGGCGTGTCTCCATGGGAATAGATGATACTGATCAATCAGGATGAGCCTTGTATGTAGGGTTTAGGCAAGGTCGTATTAACTGACCAGTCAGGACGAGCCTTGTATGTAGGTTTAGACAAGGTCGTATTACAATAGATGATTAAGCTCAGTGTTCTAGTCTAGAATGTATGGACTCAGAATATCACAGGGTTGTATAATAGGTGTTGCATGATTTCATGGGATGTCTTTTCTTTGAGATATCATATACTATATGTGTGCCATATGCACCAGCTTACACTTCATTGATTCGTGGCTGACTCACATACGTATCCAGTGAAGGACACACCAATAATATGATGTATATGTATAGCGGTATGAGTCTTGACCAAGTTATAAGATGACAGGAATTGAATGATAACACCTTTATAGACTCAGAAGAGTAGACCATATATATATGAATGTCCCATGTTATAATAATTGAAGCCCGTCTACTTATATTGGTCTAGTCTATATATGATGATGTATATGTATAGCCGTATGAGTCTTGATCAAGTTATAAGATGACAGGAATTGAATGATAACACCTTTATATTCCTGTCATCTTATAACAATAAGCTGGAAAGAGTTGTCAGTTGCTGTATCCAAGGAACATGAACAACCCACAAACAAATCTGGAAAGATTTGCAACAAAGCGGGTCACTAAATAATGTCAAACTTCAATACTGACCTGCGGAAACCAAATATATGAAAATAGTTCACAGCATTTTAACAAGAAATTCCAAATGTTTGGTATTCATGCATTCTTCAGGGTAAGAATGACAAAAATATTAAATAGATATAGTTCAAGTGAAATAATGATAACCTGTCCACAGAAAAAATAACTGACCTCGTCTAGCCCAGACTACGACGATCTTATCCACGACATAACCACATCGGCTACGGGGACACCCTTACAAGGAAGCCCTTTCATACACCGAGAGTTGGGAAGCTAATAGTCTGAACATGGGTTAAAATATGGACATAGAGTGGATCTATACCGTTATATTGGAACAACACAATGCACTTTCTCTGGAATTATATATGCGACCATAAGATTAATGGTACTGGCGTATGTATATATATGGTAGCAAGATATGTTATAATATGAGTTATGAGCTCCGATCTGATAGCAGATCGGGCCTATAACAAAGTTCTATGTAAAATGCGGACAACACCAATACTTGCAGTCGTAACGTCAAATCATTGAAGCTGCGAATGTCACCACTCGAAAACAATGTTAAATCCACTTACCATAGTTTCCTGTTAAATCCACTTACCATAGTTTCCCGTTAAATCCAGTTACCATAGTTTCCTGTTAGCAAACAACAGTATCAACCCACAATTCATTAATAAAAAATACCACCTCTATCAGATCCTCCGGGTATTAGACATTGATAAAGATGTTGAAGAACCATGTGATATGCAACTGGTGATGTCTAATGCGTGTCAGTCAACTTCCAACACTGAACATTCTGCTATAGTGCACGTCGGTCCGGACAATATTTTACCTACCACATATGCAGATACATTTCATTTTTTGAATACAGAGTTTGACATGGTCTTCGACCCACAGTTTAGAGAATGCAATGCCGCTGCAGGGAAATTTGAAACGATTGTGAACATTGGGCCCACCCAACCGTATCAAAGGAAAGGTCACGTTCCTCAATATTCACATGACAAGCGATTCAACTTCAATACAAATTTGATGAACTTGGAACAATTGGTGTATTTAAACGACCAGAGGATGTGGGTGTGGTTGTTGAATATCTCATTTCTCATCAAGAAAGCAAAGGGCTCCTTCAGACTTGTGACCGCATTCGCCGATGATGGAAGATATAGTAAGCAACAAGCCTCACTAATGCCAGACGTGAACTCGACTCCAAGAACAGTCGCTCAATGAAGATACATAATAGCGGACATATGGACACAGTGAAGAGAATGCATTTAATTGTTTCTTTGATTGCCATATACATTCAATCCCAAGAATTCGTCTATTAAATAAATTACTTCCTTACAATATTTATTCATTAAAAATTTCGCTTTTTGAAGATCCTGATCCACCTGATTGCGATAACGTGAAAATTTTCTTAGCTGTACAGTCATTCATATGTGAGACAAATCAGGATTATTTTGACTAACTATAGCAAATATTGATACGAATAAGCCAGCAAACGAAACAAACTCGACTTTAAACAAAAACATACAAACTTATGACTAACTCGGCGGAGGGGTGAACGGTTATCTATCTATAAATGTTCAACCTGTGTTGGTAGTCATGTTGCTTTGCCATTACTTTTTATTTATTTTTCAGTGTAATAACATATGGGAGAGGGGGTACCCATAAGTGAGTCAGCACTTGTCTTCCAATCCTATTGTCTGTGTAAACAAATGTAGGTGTTATATATCATGTGCTATATAAATTAGACAAATAAATATGTTTAAACTAAACATAATAGTGTCCGATATGACAAGTGCATTCTACCAAATTCCATTGAGTAAAGACTTGATGAAGTACTGTGGCGTAGACCCACCATTCTGCGGGATACGAGTATACACGAGAACTACTATGGGGATGTCAGGTAGAAAACGGCACTTTAGGAGTTAATAACTAATCTTAGGATATCTCCTTTGCAAGGGCATCGTCGCAAAACTCGCAGACCTGTACTGTGGGGAAATACACCAAATGAACTGTTGACCAACTGGAGACTTGTGCTTCAAGCTTTCCAAAAGTATGATGTCCGCCTATCAGCCCAAAAACCGTCGTTGCTCTGAAAACTACATCTTTGCTATGGTGGTTATGGGAACTTACATCATGTCAGTTACAATGAAAGGGCTTCGCTCATTTCTTGGTGTCTACAAAATGCTCTCGCGTGTGATTAAAGGCACTGCACTCCACTGGGATATATCGTAGCAGGTAGTGAGTCTCAGAATCAGATTGTTTGGACGGAGGATCACGGTGTAATACTCACCACAGCTCAGGAACATCTCCCTTGTGCCCCAACAATCACACTACCCCAGCTAGACGACGTTGTGTGGATTGTGACCGATGGAGCAGTTAAAGATCGTGGGATCGGTTCGACGATCTAAATTGTGCGTATCAACAAACCACTCCTTGCTACGTAAGCTACGTAAACACCAGGGTGACAGTAAGACAGTCTAGCCTGACTATGCCACCCCCTCGAATATACATTACAATATTTGTCAAATGTATTATGTATTAATTATTATATGTATATTGAAATAAAATATCCTATCCTATCCTATCCAGGTAACTTGGTTACCTTGCAAAGTTGAAGCACTGAGCATCGCAGCTAGTGTTAAACTGTAAACACTTCAGCCCATACATCGTTCAATCTCGCCATACTGCATGCGTTCTAATAGACAGTAAACCTTTTCTACCGATTGTGTCGTGGTGAATTTCCCGTGAGTCCACATGTCGTGAATTTTCTGTCTATCGTTAGCCAACTCCAAGTATCTGTGAGACACCTTCTGGAATCACAAATATTACACCCGACTTCGCGAGCCGAAACGTGACTGAGTGTACAGAGCCAGCACGTAGAATTTGCATATTCATCGCCAAAATAGAAGACTCCGTTGTTCGTACTTTACCCGTACAGGATGTCGTGTACGGACAGATCAAAATACCATTTACAAGCCGCAACGCATGGCTACAAACAAAAACCGAGTGACACAAGAAACACGACGATATAAACGAGTTACCGATGTTAGAGATGTAAAGCGATACCTCAATGCCGTGACAATCACGTCAGATGGACTGCATGTTCGACGGTCTTGCGATGGGACTCCATATTAAGTTGGATCATACTACTGGTAACCAGCTGAAAGTTGTGATGCGCAGGTACTTCTGTGCGTTAGATATGGACAAAGCAATTGATAAAATCCATCGACTCCGTCATGTGTGCGCATTACTTCAAAAAAGTTCGGAAGGCGTTAGCAACACAAAGTTCATGTGACTCGCCATGTGCGCTTGGAGTGTCGTTCGCCGCTGACGTGATCAAACGAATTTGACAGTTGATCTGCAGGGTGCGTGAAACAGTCTCCGCTCCCACGGTTGCGATGCTAATAGAGAATGAACGACACGAGACATTACGATCAGCACTGATTTAGATGTGACTATAGAACTCATACATTTTGATGGATCTCTCGCTATTACTGGACCGTTTCTGTTCCAGGTTTCAATTATTCGAGGATAGACTATCAGTTGAACTGGGTCAGCCAAAAAAGGTTAACAAAAACCCAGTAGCCGAACGTGCAGTCCATGAACTGGAAACTGAACTTTTACTGTATAAGTCAAGCATTACACATGTTACACCGCTAGCACTATCATTGGCTGTTGTTCAACTAAACTCACATATCCGGTCAAGTGGCCTGTCATCAAGAGAACAATGGTCACATCGAGACCAGTTTACAATTACAAACACAAATTCCTGTGACATAATATAAACATAGGTGTCAGAATCATAGTGAGAAAGCGAAAGGACATACGAACAGTAACCAAGTCCATTCATGCAGGTCGGAATCGGAGACCTAGTATATCTTTATTGTGATCGTGTCAAAAACAATCCACGTAGTCGATACCTACTGACTTCCAGATAGTAATTGGGAATGGTGCAAAACAAGGAAATTCGTGGGACCACATCATATCAAAGCAATGAGACTGTGGTGTTGTACCAAGTGATCTGATGTCTAGCTCAATACGAACCCCATATGAACAGGATACTTCTGATGATGACGAGTTCCGCGAGTCTGAGACATTTACAACAGAACAACCGACACATCGTGAACTCTCAGTTCCACTAGACGTAAGCTAGGCCAGTAATCAATCCGAAGGCATTCTCTCAGAATCTCTGGATAATAGGCCAATTCCGTGTAATCCGAAAACAAGGCCGGAGCGCAGCAAAAAAGCACCGTCTTATACTTATCAGACTATTCCTAGTCCTGATAAATAATCACTGACATTCAGCAGTTGTGACACAATTTCGCTTTTAACTTTGCTGAAGGACTAGCTTAAATCATGTTTGTTCTGATCACATCATGGTATCTAAATGAGACGAAATCTAGCAGGCAGCTACGGTTTTTAAATTAAGTTTACCCTACAAGTATATTTTTACGTAAAGAGAGAAGAGATCACGCCAGTTATAGACACTAATACCTGTATTAACCTAACTTCAAAGTATGGTTTATGACGGTCCTAATTTGGACCTGTCTAAGTTTCTTCTGGTTCGATAAAATTGCCTTTATTTTTTTATACCATAATTGCCTATGCTATTGTTTGTATACAACCTATTTTGTAAACTTCATCTTTACACCCTACTGTGGGTATACAGCTTCCTGCTGTTGTATAAATTTCTACTGTGGGTGTAAATGTCCAAACGTAATTTCGTGTGTTGAACGTTTATACCCATGGTAGAACTACATCGATGTTAGCAAAGTAGTTCTTATGTTACATTCATTAAAAAATGGAGATTGTCGCGATATCAATTAGATATGAGGAACATTGCCTCCATTTCAATCAAATGTAGTTGTCTAGTGTTATATGAACTAAGAAACATATGAATGGTAATATCAAGGGACTGATGGCTCAGAAACAGGCTAGTTGATTTCGTGGAACAAATCAAAAATAATAATTATGGCATAAATAACATACACCCATAGTAGCCGAGAGTACAACATTTTTCACTCGTGGTATTGTGGTTTTAACCACTCGACAAAAGACTCGTGGTTAAAACCACAATTCCACTCGTGGTGAAAGTATGGTATTCTCGGCTACTATGGGTGTATTCAATATTTATATGACATCTATTAAATTTCATTTGACATATTTCGATTTTGAAACGACTACTATAATTTGGAATTGATTTTTATGATTGTTATTTAACACCTATTATCTTTTCAATTGACGAATGTTTAGAACAATCCCCAATATTTGAATGGTTTAATATAATTAGTTATATATACACCTTCAGACGGACATGACTCATGTGAACCTACACAATTGTGGGTTGTTATTTATGTCAGGGACACTTTATGTCAATAAGTACACGAAATACGGATCTACAAGCGTTATATTTCCCAACAGTTTTCACTTTTTTAGACACGAGGTAAACGCTCTTTATTTCTATCATATCAGCAATAACATAACAAGGAACGCTCTTTGTTGTTCTATGCTGAAGAGAAACCGCGCTCTATTTCATCAAAACAAACGGTACGGTAGGACAGACCACCGTAAGGTATCATAGAAAAGCTGAAAACCCTATTGGACGACATCGGTCCACAAACAAGAAAACGTTTATGGGTGCCACTGTTGCCACCTCGTGTGGTCGGACAAGCCATATAAAGAGCTGTGATTATTGGCTTTTATGTTATAACTTCCGTTGCTCAATGCCATATACAGTAATGCCCTAAATAATCGACTCCTTAACCACAGCAGAATTATGGGTAATTTTTCAGGACATAGTCGGAAATATGGCTTGTTGGCATTCATATGAAAGCTCAGTGAGAGCTTTCAGATGAATGGCAACAAGCCATATTTCCGACTATATCCTGAAAAATTACCAATAATTCTGCTGTGGTTAAGGCGTCGATTATTTAGGGCATTACAGTATAAGCCCACTGGACTTATGTCTCACAGTGAGCAACGGACGTTATCACATACATTTTGGTGCCATTGTAGAGGTCCACCTGGACTCTTATGGCACCTAAATGTGCAATCAGTCTACACAATAGTGGTTAAAGCGATATGACATTCCCATCTACTTTACTGGAAGGGGAATTGGCAGTATCTTCGTAGTATTGATTCCAGTGTCTAAACGTTACAAGAGGACACGATGCCCCCATGTCTTCTCTTGACATGGGGTTTCACAGAGAACTAGCGGCACATTCTTCGATGAATTATTAAAGTAGTTTTCAACCATCATAACGGTTTTGAGACTTTTAAATTTAGCACTAGGTCCAGACGGTGTGCACTGAAACACGTAGACAGTACCCAGAACGTCGATATTAGCTCATCTCATCAGTCCAACTATACCACACAGACGGTGTTCACTGAAGCATGTAGACGGTATTCACATGGTTAATATTATAGCTCATCTTGTGAAGCCTGCTATACCGAATACGCATGTACAAATCGGCCTAAGGATTCTGTTGATTCAGTGTAATTTGTCAAGGGGGAACTTATTAGGGAGGGACTATAAAGTACCTGAATGTCTTGTTTCACTTTCATCTTCAGAATCGCTGTACGACTCTTGCTCGTATGTCCAATGAGTGTGCGGACTCTGGCCATTAGTGTCAGGAACCTTGTTATGAACATCGGATATAGACCACTTCAAAGATTCCATGTCATCAGAGTAACTTTTTGGTGGAACGCTGTCATATTTGGACTTAGAGTGTGTCTCTTCTGTGAAGCCGACTTCAGACACTGAGGGAATATGCTCGTCACGTAAGTTGTACACTGTTCTGTTAATTCTGTTATTATTGTTCTGTGGCAAGTGCCTCTCTGAAAGAAAAAAATGGGTTCAATTCTAGAAACAATATTAACATCAGCTGATAGACGGAAGGAACTATTATCATTGCATTAAAATAACTTAGATTTATAGACAAGTCGAAAATGTAACCATGGGCATGCCACCCCGTTTTGAATGGCTAATATATGTATGAGGAAAATTAATCTTATACATCAATGGAACAATAATCCAAATAGATGTATCGCCTGCTCATACGTTAGTATATATATGCGAGTCTTTTCGTAGGATATAGATTCTGTTATATCGTATGTGTCTTATCCGACCCAATGTAATCAGATGGTATAACTTGAGACATGAAGATTGTGCTCTGCTAACACTTTTATCACTGGGTTTCAGCCGTTATTCCGGCTACGGTTGGTTATTATGCAGTACCTGAATGTTTATTTCCACATCTATTTGCAGCCCACATATTCGCATACGTTTCGTCGTTGTTTATGACATGCTCTTCGGTTATCGTAGGGATATGTGAACGGTCATAAAATAATGGAATCTTGGTATTATCAGCTTCTGACACATCACACAAGGACACGGCGTCATCACTCCTAGTCGGTGGTACATTCATAACATCAGAACAAGAGCCATGCGAATTGGGCATGGATTGTCCAGGAAGCAGATTACACCTTGGTCCAATATTCGTATCCCTTGTCATTTCTCTTCCTGAAAAATATGACTTGTCATCAGATATATAGAAACGGTAGTTATTATTTGCAATACTGAATATGTATTTATGTTCCATACCTCCGATTACAGCAACAACAACTCCAATTTTAAATAAGTACGTGGCGACCACATATAAGCTGAAATGTTTTATTTTCCAACCTATAATTATTGAGGAATCTGATGTTTTAAGACATGAAACATCACCAAATGTGTCTACGTTTGGTCAAAAGTTTGGCCTGAAATGGCTATCATGCAGTTGAACATTCCAACATTATGGGGTATTAGGTTGGATTTCCAGCAGTTGGAAAGTTCCAACGCAGGGGCAAAATTGTATTTTATATTTGTATAGTAGTTTGATCTGCAATACAGTTAAACATTTCAAGATCCCTGATTTTTCACCATTGTTGACTTTGTTCCATATAATAAATATTAAATACTAAATGTGCCATACATGAGTCATAAATTAGACATATAAATATCAAACAATATTTATATTAAGTTAAACAATTAACACCATATCTTTTTACAAAGATTGACTAGAACCACGAATACATTTTACATAATATTGATAGATTAACTGCACAGGGGACCGGGAAAATGTTTCTATTTCTATTTTATTACATGTACATATTACAATATATATAAAATATTCCTGGACACCTATGATTCACAGATGTGGGAAAGTTAAAATTGTTCTAAAATATATTTTAAAATCAACCAATTGTACATCGTACGTACATTAGACATTACTCAGAAAAAATATCCATAAATATGATAAAGTGAAACTGTTTGAGAATATCTAACCCCAAATCCAAAACCTGATCGATTGTTTTTTAATTCACATACCCATGTGCAGTGGTGTTGAATACATGTTGAACGCATCTAATGCTACTGTTCAGTGCTATGTTGTTATTGTTATAGAATATATTAAAAGGCTGAAAGGTCGATTGAGGAAAAGTGTGTGTGTTTAGAAACCAGATTGATGTTCCAACACCTTATATTCAAGAACCACATCCTATCCATATCTACGCATAACGCTCAAAAGCAACCACTGTGATCCACATACTGAGGGTATAGACAATTTGTATTTCTTCAAGAATTCCATTATACACGCGTAATCACAACATTTTCCTCTCGTCTTCAGAAAAGTATCATTGTTTATTTGTTTGGTATGACAGCCATACATCTATTTGACTCTCATGTATTTCATGTCAGATGGTTTGAACCCAGAGTATCTGAAACACTGCGATAAAGCCGTACATATGTGTCTACATACGTTATTATCTTTCAACCATAGATTATAGTACCCATTGTTAACAACAAATCTGGTAATATATCTGCCAAAGACAATTATAGACCAATAGCTCTGACATGTATGGGTAACAAGGTTCTTGAAATAAATCTGCTTTCAAAATGCACAAAAGAGCTTATAAGATCGGACAATCAGTTCAGCTTTCAAGTAAAGAAGGTCATTCGACGGGTTGTTGTATATTCGCCCTCGAAGAGTGTATTAGTCAGTACCTGCCACATTTTACTCCTGTATTTGTATGTATATACAAATATCATCGTTTCCAAAATTAATTCTAAATAACGAGATACAATTTATCCAGTATCTCGGCACGTGCTCTACATAGTCTTTCAGATGACAACGATAATAAACGCCATTATTACTATATATGTATCAGATCAAACGAGTTTATTAGAACATTTTCCAGAATGCTCCCCAATGTTAACACATTATTGCATGAAAGCTATATTTCTCGTATGTATTATATGCGCTTGTCACAGAAAACAAATGTTAATGCAACTATAAACAGATGAAATAATTGTTATAACAATGTTTATTGGATGCTAGAGATGTATGAAAGATATTCTAGAGCCAGAGGAATGTAGGTGAATAACTGCTTCTTGTCGTTTCAAATGTTGAGAAGAAACCGTGTGTATCAGAGAGAGAATCACTAAAATACAAAATTTAATAATATCTTATTTTCTTGTTATATTCTGTTTTATTGAAATTGGGCAAATTTCAAATGTTAACGAAACTATTCGTGTATATAAAAAATACATCAACGCCTACAAAAATTCTTGTTGATTGCATTCTGGGAGATTTTGAAATCTGCCACGAAAATATTTGGTTCAATCGAAACTTATTTCAAAAATTACCCAACTGGACTACCTCTCACATTGTGACAAGTTTCTAAGCTCCGTTGTTGTTGGAGATAGTTGAGCCCCTTTCTCCCTTTGATGTTTTCTTGCTCTTGTTTTGTTGAAGTAAATGAGAAGTCTCACCTATTCTGTCGGCTGCATATGGATATATCATAAGTTCTGTTGAGTCCCCTTGTTTCGCGATATTTGGAATTACGTCTTGGGTAGTTGGACTACAGCGCCGACCCATGGCTTCTGTCGGTCCCAGTACAAAATAATTTTCGTCTGTCCGTTTTGTCTGACTATTACCTGGACTGGTAGTATATGGAGAATTTGATTTGCTGTTACGAGAACCAGTATGCTGACTCCTATCTGGAAAAGGATTTAAATACAGATTTAGTTTTAGTACATTAAAGTTAATACCCCATGTTATTTCCTGCTATGGTCGGTACCAGTATGCTGATTATCATCTGGAGAAGGATTTTCAGACAGATTTATTTTTGGCATATTTGAGTTAATATACCCCCATGTTATTCATCGGTTATCAACTGACCGTCTGACTAAGACCTTAACTGGTAGTGTAATATGGAGCATACATTTTTTTTATATGAGAACCGGTATGCTTATTCCCATCTGGAGGACTATAAGATATATCTTTTTAGCACATTTGAGTTAATACCCCCATGTTACTCATCACTTACCAACATAACATCCCAACACATAGTTCACATTAATTATTAAACAGGAAGGCAGGCATCCATTAAGGAATTTTTTGAAACACTTTTATGAGATCAAACTGAAACGATGGTCTTCATATGTGAATGATACTGAGAGGAACATAATGTGATTTGAGCCAATGGAATAGATTAATAATCAGTCAAAACAGGTAGAGGTGCCGTGCCAATTGCGGGTACCCATACATAATACAGATAGTTCATAACACCCAAGATGGGAACAAGACAAGTTCAGAATGACAATAATAACCACAATAACATGTATGTGATAAGGACATGACACAACAGAACTGTAGCCACCTGCTCTTAAAGACCATCATTGGAAGATTTCCAAGCCATACGTGTGGCACACAAATGGAAACCCTCTATACATATCCTTTACTGTGTGTTGTCAATTGAATGAAGATATCAGACGAAAAACTATTCGTGAACACTGTATTCATATACCGTACTGGTACAGGGTACTGCCATTTGGTATTTGTAACACACCAAATATCTTTCAGAGGCTCCTATCAAATAAGACGACTGGTCTCTAAGATGTTCATTAATGATGCACAGATAAGTGCTCAGGATTATTGTTTTAGACCTTTGACGGTACAATACCTCAACCAAATCAAGGACTACGACTTGCATACTAATAAACACCCTGTGGGTGAACGAAGTTAACCAAAACAATCACCGTGGGTTGATAAGGTGTGATGTAACTGACCATAAATCATTTCTTCGTTGGTCATCGTTTTCCCTGTTCCAAATACTGTATTCTTAGACTTCCAGTTTTTGACTGTTGTCAATGGTAATTGTGTTGCGTCAACAACCTCCTTAGGTTTCATCTTATTTTGTTGAAGCGAACGGGCAATCTTATTCCTCTCATCAGCTGTGTATGGATATTTCGGAGTGCTGTCTTTTGAAGTGACTCGCCTAGCAATATTTGACATCGCATTTATGGTTTCCGGACAAATACATCTCTCTCTAGCTTCTGTTGGACTCATTACCATAATACTTTCTGTTCTGGATTCTGATTTGGAGGAAGCTACACATTTAATGTCACCTGCAAAATAGGCTGAGAATACAACTTTTTGCAGTGGAAATTAGATTACTGGCATTTTCATTTGGGACATCTTTTAAAAAAGGAAAGGTTATGGCTCTGGACTAATACATCGATCTCTAGCTTCTGATGAGCTCATTATCGTAATGTTTTCTGTTCTGGATTCTGATATGGAGGGAGCAACACATTTAATGTCATCTGCAAAATAGGCTGAGAATACAATTTTTTGCAGTGGAAATTAGTTTACTGGCATTTTCATTTGGGAAATCATTCAAAAAAAGGAAAGGTTATGGCTTCCGGACTAATACATCTCTCTAGCGTCCGATGAGCCAATTACCATATTGCTTTCTGTTCTGGATTCTGACATGAAGGGAGCTACACATTTAATTATCATGTGCGAAATAGCTGAGAATGCAACTTCTTGCAGTGGAAATTAGTTTACTGGCATTACTGGGACATCATTTCAAAACGGAAATTCCACGCTGCTTATTTTGAGTTAAAGTTTTGTGTAATGTTCATATCTGCCCAAAAGCAGACACTTCACCCCACATTATTGTTAAGTAAACCATTTCATATCCTATATCTCCACCAGCACCATACAATCTCAATAATAATATGTGTTTCTGTGATATTTACGGGGTATGTAATTACTAGCTTTCTCATTCTGATCCCTGTGACCGATGCATGTAATGATCCAACACAACTAAACCAAGACATATGCATGGCTAACAATTACTGTTGCCAGTAGCCGAGACAGCAGAAATAAGTCACTGTACTGTATAATTCTTTTGACAAAACGTAGCACTGATTCCATTTCTTCCTGTCCTGTATGAAATGAATCAGAGCCATATATAACATGCTATGTATAGGTTTAAGTGTTATTCACATTTTTAATGGACAACACTTCAAACAACTCTATTGTGAGTAGCTAACTGTTAAAAAATAAAGTTTTGAGAATCGATTTTGAAATAATTTTATTTCATCATATATGTATTGATTGTCATCCATGATTATAAAATATTATCTACCGTAACGTCGATTGGTCAACTGTCAGAGATCTTGGCTTCTACTTACCCTGTGAACATATTCTAGAATTCGTTGCTTCAGTGGTCATTGTTTTCCTGGATCCAAATGGTGCGTTCTTGTACTTCAAATTGTTGACTGTTGTCAAAGGTAAATTTGTTATGGCAACAACCTCTTTAAGTGTTATCTTATTTTGTTGAAGCAAAGATGCGATCATATTCCTCTCGTCAGCTGTGTATGGATATTTCTGAGTTTTGGCTCGACTGGCAATATTTGACATCATTTCCATGATTTGACGACTGATGCACCTCTCACTAGCTTCCGGGGGAGTCAGTCCAACAGGTTTAGCTTCGTGTGGGCTCATTGTCAAATGACTGTCTTCTCTAGCATATGACTGACTAGGACACGGCTGGTCACTGTTGGCTGCAATACATGGGATAGAACATTTCTTTGATATACTTAAAATGTGTGTTTTATCTTTTCACAGGGGAAGATATTAAAATGTATAAGGTACTAGTCTAGCCTGATATTCAAAGCAGTTAATAAAATCGCAGACTCAGTTTAGAAATGATTATTCTCAACATATATTAACAGTTCATTAAGGGAGGCACACGTTTTGCATAAATCCAGCCAACAATGCCCAGTGATTTTCAACAAAGAATTTCTCTGTATCTATCTTACGAAAAATCTTTAATTTCAGACATCTTCATTGTATATATAATCTGACCAATTATTAAGAGACGAAAAAACAATGGATATTAATACATTTGAAAGGTTTAAAATATTAGTTTCGTTTCTGTACCTTTCGGTACCAAGTACTGTTAGAATAATTAATAACTTCACACAACATTCCAATCACAAAATAGCTTATTGTTTCTATGAGAGGATGCTTCATTTTATCATAATGTTGAGTTAGATTTTTAATTGCATAATATAGTATCATACCCCCATATATTATAATGAAAAACAAGGCACTAACAAATGTTCCAGCCGAATGAAAACAAATGTTGATATGCAGTGTGATCCACTCAACGTGGAGCAATCAACTGGAATTAGGCCACAGTTTTAAGAGATGTGATGGCCAGCTTTAAAATGGTTATGAACCGATGATCTAGAACTCATCTCAGCCCATTTTCATTGATCAACGGGCATGACATGAAAGTTCTCAAATAAAGACAATTATTCGTGGGTAGTTGCTTTTCTAAATGAAAACGTTTCACGAATCAAGAATAATTCAGTCTCCTCTCATAATCTTCAGATATGATATGGATATATGAACTGCACTTTCGAAAAAATATAACCGAAGTTCTTGGTACCAGAGCAAAGTGAAATTTTAAATATTTCCCATGTCATAGAACATAGAAGATGCAACATGGTGCACCACTATTATATTTCTTTGGGAGGGAAATTGAATGCATTCATCGACGTCGCTATATATAACTAGAGGTGGGACTGTCCCATTGGATGCAACAAGACAACAAGAGTGCAATGGTCAACATTAAGTGCAGCCATATGAACATATTTGTTTTCGGAAAAAACAACAACTATGTTTATGCATGTTGCGAATAAATATTTTGGTCGAATAAGGTGGATAACTCCAATAAAATAAGCTCAAATCGAGGTACATATGGTCGCATAGTGTTCACTATCTATGCGAAGTTGAAACCAATTGACTGGAAAATGTTGGAATACGACCTCAGACAAAAGCATGTATGTTACAAACAAAATTCTAAGTCGAAAAAGTGGGTTTCCTTCACTAAAAAGTCGGACGGACTTCATAGTTGCAATTTCACAAGATTCCATTGTATTATATATTTGTGCCAAAATTATTGACTGAAAAATGTAGAACAAGTTCGGACAAAGTTGAGTACACGGTCAAACAGAGTCTGATTCATATATACCCCACACCTTCGTCGCCGCAGGGATATAATGAATGATTAAACCCAGAGATATAGTCTAGTCTGGACTCAGTATATCATATATAATGTGTTGTATAATTTGAGATAACTTTTCTTTCAGATACCCTGTATGTGCCATACACCAGATTACAAATAAGTATCCATTGAACAATAACAATAAATCTGGAAAGAGTTCTCAGTTCATGCGACAAAGCAGACCACTAAATAATGTATAACTTCAATATATAGAGTTATATATTGGCATGTGAAAACCAAATATAAGAAAACGACTGCACAAGACTTTAAAACGAAATGTCAAATGTATAGTATGCATTCTTGAGGGTCTGCATCAAAAAGATAACAATAAATACGTTTCATGGCATAATTTGTATTAACTATACTGACCATATCCTTCGTTCAGTCTTGTCATGGCCGACCAACGTATAAAGAATATCATGCGAGTTTGTAATGCATACTAAAATTTTGCGACGAAAGGCTACATTAAAATGTTATCGTTTGACCCAAAAATGTTTTTTACAATTTTGTTGCTTTAGAAATTTGGCAGCAATTATCAACTCATTCTGAGACAATTTCTGAGACTCTGTTCCATATGTAGTGTTTTTGTACTTCCAGTTATTAACTGTTACTGTCGTCGAGGGTAAATTTGTTATTGTACTTCCAGTTATTAACTGTTACTGTCGTCGAGGGTAAATTTGTTACTGTACTTCCAGTTATTAACTGTTACTGTCGTCGATGGTAAATTTGTTACTGTACTTCCAGTTATTAACTGTTACTGTCGTCGAGGGTAAATTTGTTTTTGTACTTCCAGTTATTAACTGTTACTGTCGTCGAGGGTAAATTTGTTATTGTACTTCCAGTTATTAACTGTTACTGTCATCGAGGGTAAATTTGTTATTGTACTTCCAGCTATTAACTGTTACTGTCGTCGAGGGTAAATTTGTTATTGTACTTCCAGTTATTAACTGTTACTGTCGTCGAGGGTAAATTTGTTATTGTACTTCCAGTTATTAACTGTTACTGTCGTCGAGGGTAAATTTGTTATTGTACTTCCAGTTATTAACTGTTACTGTCGTCGAGGGTAAATTTGTTATTGTACTTCCAGTTATTAACTGTTACTGTCGTCGAGGGTAAATTTGTTATTGTACTTCCAGTTATTAACTGTTACTGTCGTCGATGGTAAATTTGTTATTGTACTTCCAGTTATTAACTGTTAATGTCGTCGATGGTAAATTTGTTATTGTACTTCCAGTAATTAACTGTTACTGTCGTCGAGGGTAAATTTGTTATTGTACTTCCAGTTATTAACTGTTACTGTCGTCGAGGGTAAATTTGTTATTGTACTTCCAGTTATTAACTGTTACTGTCGTCGAGGGTAAATTTGTTATTGTACTTCCAGTTATTAACTGTTACTGTCGTCGAGGGTAAATTTGTTATTGTACTTCCAGTTATTAACTGTTACTGTCGTCTAGTGTAAATTTGTTATTGTACTTCCAGTTATTAACTGTTATTGTCGTCGAGGGTAAATTTGTTATTGTACTTCCAGTTATTAACTGTTACTGTCGTCGAGGGTAAATTTGTTATTGTACTTCCAGTTATTAACTGTTACTGTCGTCGAGGGTAAATTTGTTATTGTACTTCCAGTTATTAACTGTTACTGTCGTCGAGGGTAAATTTGTTATTGTACTTCCAGTTATTAACTGTTACTGTCGTCGATGGTAAATTTGATTAACTGTTACTGTCGTCGAGGGTAAATTTGTTATTGTACTTCCAGTTATTAACTGTTACTGTCGTCGAGGGTAAATTTGTTATTGCAGCATCATCTTTAGGTTTCATTTTATATTCTTGAAGCAAACACACAATCATATTCCTCTCGTGAGCATTGCATGGCTATCTCATATCGTCTTTTGAGATTACTCGCCTGGCAATGTTTGACATCGCGGTTATGGTTTCTGGACTGATACATATCTCTAGCTTCCATTGGGCTCATTACCATAATGACTTGTGAGTTGGATTCTGATATGACATTTAAGATCATCTGAAAATTAGTCTGAGAATATGACGTTTTGAAGTTGAAATTAGTTTGCGGGCATTTTCGGTGGGGACATCGTTTTAAAACGGAATTAACGATGCCTATTTTGAGTTCACGGTTTGTGCAATATCCATGTCCGACCAACAGCAGACTTAGATTTATTTTACATTGAGATGATTTAAATAGACGCCACTCTACATTATTAACCCTTTACCCAACAGAACGGCCCTGTACCAATGCATTCTCTTATATATGCGAGTCGACCATATGTCGTCTCG
Organism: Siphonodentalium dalli; assembly: GCA_032622095.1. Classification (NCBI taxonomy): domain Eukaryota; kingdom Metazoa; phylum Mollusca; class Scaphopoda; order Gadilida; family Siphonodentaliidae; genus Siphonodentalium; species Siphonodentalium dalli. The sequence continues at coordinate 300,832,459 of CP136063.1, forward strand.
CATATATAAGAGAATGCATTGGCTTAACACATATTAAAAATGATAAAATTGTCAAAGAATGTAGAAAAATATTATAAAAAATGTTTAAAAATGTAAGAAAACATTATAAAATTGTTAAAGAATGTAAGAAAAAATGGTAAAAAGTGTTAAAAAATTATTTTTTAGGCCAATGCATTCTCTTATATATGCGAGGCGACCTATGGTCGACTCGCATATATAAGAGAATGCATTGGCACACGGCATAACTGTAACCATCACAATGTGGTCAATGAACCGGTTCCAATGATATCCATATTTGTATGGTGTTATTGAGACAGACCGAAGATATTTTAGGCTGTTGAAGAAGCTTTATTTGGGCGTTTTTGGCCGCTTTGTTGGGTAAAGGGTTAAGTCAATCATTTCATTTCCCATATCGACACACTCCATACAGGGTCGATAATTAGTTGGCTTTCTTTTATATTCCCTGAGTATGTACTTACTATGTTATGCATTTTAATTCCTTGACCAACACATTTAATGATCCACCACGACTAAACCAAAAGCATATGTCGGGCTAACAGTTACTGCTGTCAGTTGCTTTGACAGGCGAATACGTCACATCAGTATGTATAGGTCTGGTGATAAAAAGGAGCACTGATTCCATCAATTCCTGTCATTATTGGAAATGAATCTGACCCAAATATAGCATACTATGTATAAGGTATTAAAGTTCATGATTTATTCAAACTTGTATGGACTAGAAGCTTCCATAGAACCCCGTTGAGAGTATCTAACTGCTAACATAGAGTTTTAATAACCAATTTAGAAATCATTCTATATATATCAGCACATGTGTATGACCTGACATCCATGATTTGAAAAGATTATCAACCGTAACGTAGATTGGTCAAATATTATCAATCTTGGCTGCTACTTACCCTGTTTACCATGTGGCTGTTTCATGGACGTCGTTGTTGCGTCAGCAGTCATTGTTTTCCTTGTTCCAAATGGTGTTTTCTTGTACTTCCAGCTACTGACTGTTGTCATAGGTAATTGTGTTGCGGCAACAACCTCTTTGGGTGTCATCTTATTTTGTTGAAGCAAAGAGGCGATCTTATTCCTCTCGTCAGCTGTGTATGGATATTGTTCAGATTTGTCTTTTGAGTTGACTCGCATGGCAATATTTGACATAGCATCCATGGTTTTTGGACTTATGCACCTCCTTCTAGCTTCCAGTTGGGGTACCTTAACAATCCCAGTGTCCGGTGAGCTCATTGTCAGAAGGCTGTCTTCTCTAGCATATAACATACTACCGCATAGGTGGTCTGTGCTATCTGGAAGACATGACATAGAATATAATTAGAACAAAGATCAGACAAAGTTACGTGCACGAACGGATGGACAAGCTGGTTCCTATTTCTATATATTCACCATATATACATTCCTTACGGAGATATAAATAAGAAATAAATACACTGCGCATCGGCGTGTATAGTAGAATTTGACCACAAATAAATTGATTGTAGGACCACGCGAAGCGGAGTCCAACAATCAGTTTATGTGGTCAAATTCTACTATACACGCCGATGCGCAGTGTATTTATTATACTTCAATGTTTTAACATTGAAGGATATTGTAATTCTTCTGGTTTTTATTCTTCTTATTCCAATAACATGCTTATATCTCAGGAATGGCTGGACCGATTCACCTGCTGTTTTCGGTTTCAGATATAACTTTGGAAGATCTGGTAAAATATCATATTGAGAATTTCGTCCGACCTTGACCTTCTGAGTTATCGCCATTTTCTTGATTTTTGGGGCGTTTTCGCGCTACCAAAATGACTTTCAAAATCGAGGTTTGATATCTTATATCGTCAAAACGGCTTGGCCGATTGATTTGAAATTTGGTACATACATAGCCATTGAGCATACGCAGTCGACGCACTAGTAGGGAATTTTATGTGACCTTGACCTTAGAAAACATCGCTCTTTATGTGTTTTATTGTTGTGAACGAATGTTGTCCAAAACGGCTTGAGATATCAAGTTCGGACTTTTTTCATTATTTGCGGCTGTATGTGTGTTATGCAACATTCGAAAAATGATAGGGGTCGCACTTCCGGTCAAAAAGGTCGCCACTGGTCGAAGAATAAAATAACGCTCTTTGTAGGAAATATAGAACGGCTTGAGATATTGAGTTGGGACTTTTCGCATTATGTGCATCAACTTCTGCGCTCTATAATGATATATATAGCTTACGGATTTCACTTCCGGTTTGGGAGAACGGACGTGTGGGTATATACTATATACCGCAAAATTATTTTGGTGCAGATTTTGATGAAATTTGGTGGATGTAACCTCTAGTTGCCGCTGATCACTATTCCACTCGAATTTTTTTAATCGGACTTAAACTTCTGGAGTTATGGCTGCTTAAAAACCCGAATTTTGGGGGGTTTTCGCGCCACAGGAATGACTTGCAAATCGAGGTTTGATTTCTTATATCGTCAAACCGGCTTGGCCAATTGATTTGAAGTTTCGAACCTGCATAGCCATTGAGCATACGCAGTCGATGGACTAATAGGGAATTCGTCTGACCTTGACCTTAGGAAACAACGCCCTTTATCTATTTTATTATTGTTAACGTATCTCTTCCAAAATGGCTTGAGATATCGGGTTCGGACTTTTTGCATTATGTGTATCAGATTCTCCGCTGTATAATGATGTATATAAGTTGCGGATTTGACTTCCGGTTTGGGAGAAATGGCGTGTTGGTGTATATCTCAAATTGTTTTTGGTGCAGATTTTGATGAAATTTGGTGGATAGAATCTGTGGTTGCCGAGTATTACTATGAGCTATAGTATCACCATGCTGATATGTGTCTCCTGGCAACTGACGCTTTATCAGGTGACACAATTTCCGTCATTGGCGAACATGGAAGTATCGAAATTGCTGTGCAATTTCAGTTTCATTCTAGTTTCTTTTGTAATTCGACTGTAGGTTTTTGTGGAAATTGTAGTAACACACTTTCAACATGCTATATAATAGCGCAGTTTCTAGCTCTGCTTGGTATGATTTTCCACCGAAAAGTTCTTCTCTCAGAAATGTAACGTCAAAAATGACGTCACTTTTGTCTCTTTATTCAGCCTGCATGACAATAACCACTGCCCGTGTGGTCGACTTCTGAATGTTTGCGGCGTTAGTATCATGTCACTGATTGTACCACTTTTTTGTGGTACAATTCAGATTATCTAGAATTTTACCACAAAAGGACGGACGTGTATCCATGGGAATACATGATACAGATCAATCAGGATGAGCCTTGTATGTAGGTTTAGGCAAGCTCGTATTAACTGACCAATCAGGACCAGTCTTGTTTATAGGTTTAGGCAAGGTCGTATTACAATCAATCGATGATTAAGCTCAGAGTTCTAGTCTAGATTCCATGGACTCAGAATATCACAGAGTTGTATAATAGGTATTGCATATGTATAGCCGTATGAGTCTTTATCAAGTTATAAGATGACAGGAATTGAATGTTAACACCTTTATATTCCTGTCATCTTATAACAATAATCTGGAAAGAGTTGTCAATTGCTGTATCCAAGGAAGATGAACAACCCACAAACAAATCTGGAAAAATTTGCAACAAAGCGGGTCACTAAATAATGTCAAACTTCAATACTGACCTGCGGAAACCAGATATATGAAAAGACTTCACAGCATTTTAACAAGAAATTCTAAATGTTTGGTATTCATGCATTCTTCAGGGTCAGCATGACAAAAATATTAAATAGACATAGTTGAAGTCAAATAATTATAACCGGTTCACAGAACAAATACTGACCCACCCACAGTAATTATTAGTCGTATAGAAAGGTATTCAACTATATTTTTGACAATTTTGTTAACGTCCACAAACTTGTTCAAAATACTCGAAAAATGCATAAATGCATTATATATGTCAGATTTATAGAGGCACAAACTCAGTATGAGGGTTCATTGCTTCAAATGTGCTTGATTCAGTGAGCATGAACAGATTCTCATTTCTTGTCGAAATGGCCATGCGTTGATCAGAATGACATATTGAGATGTCTCCTTGACTCAGATAAAGCTTGAAAATCGGGACAGATTTTTGGCCATGTCGCGGTTTGAACCCGTGCCAACATCGTCTAACCCAGACCTCCACGATCTTATCCACCACATAACCACATCGGTTACTGGGACACCCTTAAAAGGAAGCATTTCATGCACCGAGAGTTGGGAAGCTATCAGTCTGAACATATCTTAAAATATGGGCATAGAGCGTATCTATACCGTTATATTGGAACAACACAATGCACTTCCTCTGAAATTGTATATGCGACCATAAGAATACTGGTAATGGCTTATACATATACATACACACACACACACACGATATATATATATTATTTTTTTTTGGAAGATCTGTGTGTGTGGGGGTGTGTGTGTGTGATCGCGATGAACTCGAAAACGGCCGACTCGATTTCAATGAAACTTGGTATGTGGGGGTACTTTCGGCCGGGAACTGGCATAGGCATATTAATTTACCCGTGCGACGCGACTTTGACCTTCAAAACTCATATATCCGGATCCGGCGTGATTGTCACCCGATGCATGAAGGATAACTCTATATTCATACGTCGACGAACGTAAGCAATTTGCAGGCAATTTACGCATCGTGTATTTATCCCAAAAATATAACATTTACAATATATATTGTCAATTTTCAGGCTATTAAGAATCGTGTATCTATCCCAAAATATATCATTTACAATTTCTGATATATAAATTTTGTTACAGCTGATATTCTTAGGTCTATTGTCGATAGATTTATTTTTGTATATTCACACCACGCATATGCTCAAGTCGTTTACAGTTACCCCGTAGGTAAAAGTTCGCTAAATTATTATCATATTTATGGTCTGGAATCTCATCCAAGAATCCATTTAGCTGAAATGGCTTCCGTGTACGAATCTACCGGTGGCCCCCAAGCCGTCAATGCCAACAACATCGACATTGTTCAACTTTGACGGCGAGAAAATAATTAGTTATAATTAGTTAAAATTTACCACACAATGCTAATTTATCTTTACGTTGAAGCCTGATAATTAATGAGCGTGTGTATACGAGGCGCGTTTATATACTTGAGTGGAAATCAAATCGGGTAAAACTGGCGGATTTTTACGGACGAAATTTGATACATAGGGTATCTCGGTATCCGCTGGGCCGATTTCCACCATTTTTGGGGTGTTGGTGTTGGTGTTGGAAAACTGCCCACCGGATTTTGACGAAATTTGATACTTAGTGGTAATTTTTCCAGGGAGTGTTTTGGACGGGTCAAATCGTTACCCCGACCTGACCTTGACCTTCAAAATGATCAATTCGAGGTCAAATCGGGTAAAACCGGATGGATTTCGACGGGTACTTTTGTCGGGTACTTTTGTCCGGGCAGTGTTTTGGACGGGTCAAATCGTGACCTTCAAAATGGACAATTCAAGGTCAAATCGCGCGATTCGCCGAAAAGCAGAGGGGAAACAGCCCGGACGAAGTCGGGTCCACCTGCTAGTATATATATATATATATATATATATATATATATATATATATATATATGGTAGCAAGATATGTTATAATTCTTCAATTTGATGTATATCTCGTGTAAAATTGGTTCAGAAGAACTCCAGTTATGAGCTCCGGTCTGAGAGCGGATCGGGCCTATAACAAAGTTCTATATAAAATGCGGACAACACCGTAACGTCAAATGAGTGAAGCTGCGAATGTCACCACTCTAAAACAATGTTAAATCCACTTACCATAATTTCCTGTTAAATCCACTTACCATAGTTTCCTGTTAAATCCACTTACCATAGTTTCCTGTTAAATACACTTACCATAGTTTCCTGTTAAATCAACTTACCATAGTTTCCTGTTAAATCAACTTACCATAGTTTCCTGTTAAATCCACTTACCATAGTTTCCTGTTAAATCCACTTACCATAGTTTCCTGTTAAATAAACTTACCATAGTTTCCTGTTAAATCCACTTACCATAGTTTCCTGTTAAATAAACTTACCATAGTTTCCTGTTAAATCCACTTACCATAGTTTCCTGTTAAATAAACTTACCATAGTTTCCTGTTAAATCAACTTACCATAGTTTCCTGTTAAATCAACTTACCATAGTTTCCTGTTAAATCCACTTACCATAGTTTCCTGTTAAATCCACTTACCATAATTTCCTGTTAAATCCACTTACCATAGTTTCCTGTTAAATAAACTTACCATAGTTTCCTGTTAAATCCACTTACCATAGTTTCCTGTTAAATCCACTTACCATAATTTCCTGTTAAATCCACTTACCATAGTTTCCTGTTAAATCCACTTACCATAGTTTCCTGTTAAATCCACTTACCATAGTTTCCTGTTAAATCCACTTACCATAGTTTCCTGTTAAATCCACTTACCATAATTTCCTGTTAAATCCACTTACCATAGTTTCCTGTTAAATCCACTTACCATAGTTTCCTGTTAAATCCACTTACCATAGTTTCCTGTTAAATCCACTTACCATAGTTTCCTGTTAAATAAACTTACCATAGTTTCCTGTCGCCCTCCCAGTTGAAACACATCGATCTGACTCTGGCAACGAGCAGTTGACAACTGGCGGAGAATTGAGATTGTTTGTTGGTACTCTCCCTCCGTAACCTGTCAATTTGAGAGAAATACTATACTTGATGTACTATAGTTTTATGACATATACAGAGCAATGTATTGCGCAACAATGCACCTATGATTATGCAGACTCATATATACATGCCCGGATAGAGTGTGTCTGGCATTTGCAGAATTAGTTCCACAGAGGGTGATTTATAGTGACGCTATGCCGCACGGTGGGCTAGCGTAACAAAATTCACCCTCTGTGAACCTCATTCTGCTTAGTCCGCTATGCAGGGGATCATCACTAAATTGATCCTCTACATGGTGGCCTCATTCGGCAAATGTCAGACACACTATTTCCAGGTTTGGACTCATGTTTATTGTTGAAGACAAGTTGGCAACAAGCTTCATATGATAATAATTAAGGGCAGTTATTTTTACTAAATGGAAGGCAAAGTAGCATGAAAATGCAATTTGTTTTATCAATATAGATATATTTCGTGAAGTGGAATTCATATTTGTTGAATAAATATGGCAAAAAAGGTGATAACAATGCTAAGCCTCCTAATGAACAGGAAGCGGCACACACAAAACATGGTTGCTGCTTTCAGATATATGGGTTTAAATCCAAAGACTGACTCCGAGGAAGATATTATAAATTGGTTTCAGAGTTTTACTATAAAAGACATTAAACAGGAAAAAAATGAATCTAATTCTAATCTCCAGAGCCAAGTGATTATGAAGAATCCCATTTTGTACCCTTATTGTCAGGGGACCAGAGGGCAAAATAAATTCTTTGGAAGTTCCACTGACTTTCCAAGGAAATCTGCTTGTGTCTAATGAGTATATCACATATCTATGTAACATGTGTGAAGAACGGAGGAAAGAGATCACTGAAGGAATGTACAGATTTTCTGAAAATGTGAACACTATGAAGATTGGTGATGAGGTGACAACAGAAAAGGAAAAAAAGAAGGAATTTACAGAAACAGCAACACTGTGAGAAATCCCTCAGGACGCATCTGAAAAATTAAAGTACGAGACAACTTTGACGTTGGCATATTCGATGAAATAACATTATATAATTGGTTCCAATTTCTGTAAATAATGGTCCATTTTCATCACTAATTGTGAAAGTGTTATTCATGTGCATCACTAATTGTGAAAATATTATTTGCATTCATTAAAGAAATTAATAAAAACCAAAACAAAATTAAAAATAAATAAAACAAAAATAAAAAAATAAATTTAAATTTTCAGCAGTGAACAAATACATGTAGCATGTTACATTTTTTGGTAATTATCTCATTCGTGATGACAAAAAACAACTGAATTTCGACGAGTGGTTCATTGTTTTTTTGACATCACCAATGCGATAATTACAATATCCAACCAAAAGGTGTAGATATTCTGTTTATTGTATGTTCCGCTCAGTTGGCCCATGGTTCAACTCGAAAGAAGAGTAAAAAGGACAAGTTTGTATACCCAAGCACAGCCATGGAAATGGGCTTGTGCATATAAAACAGTCCCATTTTTTTCAGACAGATTGGTTGAGGGATAACGGGGCTAACATTATACAGTTGTCGCCCGTTGTCGAGGGAGACATTGGGATTTGTCACCCGCTCGAGAACGGAATGTCTCCCGAGGATCGAAGCTCCGAGGGAGACATTCCGTTCTCGAGCGGGTGACAAATCTCGATGTCTCCCGAGAAGAAGGGCAACAACTGTTTTGTTATCCGATTATACCACAGAAAATATCACTGCCATCCACACGCACGATGTTGCACTGAGTCACGGGTGCTTTATTTCCCGATTATGTATATTTTCAGTAACTACTTATCATCCCATAGGATTTCTGTTCCATAAACGATAGTCAAGCCGTTAAGCGTTTGATAATCAGCGTTTATTTACGATCATTTTGGTGGTTAAATCGTCAATATCGATCCATGCAATGTAAACCAATTAGCCATATACATGTAGGTATGTTCTCGTCTTTTGCAGTGTGGCATATTCAATGTCGTCGTGTGCGCGCAATTTACTCTCGATGTTCATTTTATAACGGCCTTCCCCGAAAGCTATTGGGAAGTTGTCAATTTCATTAATGTACATTCATATGTGTCAGTGCTCATGGCGATCCTCACATAAAATACTTCTATGATCACATTGCAGACATCGCGGAGCGGTCTGATATCATGGATAAGCGTACAGTACCATTCATTCGCGACAAACGTATGCATTACGTTGTCTACCAGCAAACATTTATAACCAACCAACCTCAAGGGATTCACTCTTTCAATCTTGCATCATAATGTCGACATGAACGAATTGAATCACCGAGATGTTTCGATGTAAAAAGTAAATAATAACGCTTGTTCGATAAAAGTATCAACTTAAAAGTTCGAATATTATTGTTCACTAAATATATGCAAATTAGCAAACACCACAACTGGTGTGTTTTGCGAATCCGTGGGGTATATAAGATCTATGATTTTTTAGTACGTCGTAGTGATGTGAAATAGATGAGTTACTGCAGTGTGTGTTTGGAGATATTCTTGCAATAAAACATCAGGCGGGCGACAAATACAATGTCTCCCGGGTCGGCGGGCGACAGTGTGATTTGTCGCCCGGCACGTGACATGACATGGGCCAATCAGAAGTGTGGAAAATAGGGAGGAGGATAACAACATAGTATGTTTAACAAACTTTAATTGATCACATATTACAATTTTTTTCAACCTGAACCCTCAGGGACTTTTGGCAGTCTTCCATCAAGAACCGAATCACTTTTAATTTAGCGCGGATTCATATGAGTGAGATATCGATGCATAATACTATTTGATAGCTTATCATATAATAAAGAAACTAATAGTTAGTATTTCATATTTCTACACAAATGTAGTTTTTAGGTTGAGATATTGTTTCAGAAGTTTCTTTATACTGAAACAAAAATGTATCCAGTGTACAATTACAATGCAATCTCAGTTAGATTTCAGTTGTTCCAGTTTAAGAATTCATTTTACAGGTTCGAAGTATCACCATGCATGTGTGATTAATTATATTTACCCCTTTCTTTATAATAAATGTAATCTCCCATCCAGTTATTCAGAATAATTTGGAATGGTCTATTATTAAATTTGAGGGATGTTCAATACAAGTGCAGCAGGATCTCTCCTAAACACTGGGTGGGAAATGTTCAGACAATGGAGAGGTTCAGATTGTTAAACCTTCTAACGTTGCCCGAGTCGGAAAAGTATCATCCAATAGTCAACCAGCTGTGATTTATTTCCACACGAATCTGTGGAAAGTAACATAGCGATTTAATTAGTTGTGGATGAGACTCGAAACGTACCATAAAAGAACAGTATCATTAAGGATTTTCGTACATGTCGGGGTTAGAACCTGCGCCAACCCCATCTAGCCCTGAGAGTGATGAATTTGTTCACGACGTAACCACCTCCGCTACGGGAAATAAGCAATTAGTTTACTGGTAGACAGAATAAAAAATGTAAATCCGTGTATTGCTATATTTACTGTAAATTATTCTGTGACAATATAGTTAGCACATGCATATAAATGGACATACCAACTGATAACAACGCGATCTAAGAAGATTCATGCACTCGGATATAATTATATAATATATATTTAAACTACACAATCATGCATTTCAGTAAAATTTATCACGACTACAGGGTCCTATTTTCATTCGCGATCATTTCATTACACGAAGAGACCATCTACCCCATCAAGTAACTGAGTACTCCGCCCAGATATACAAACAGATTACCCTTCAATCATGATTCATGTGAATAACAAATCCACACTGGTTGGGAATACAACTTATCTATTGGAATATAGTAGGTTATAATGTTAGAGTTATTTTGTTTGTGGAAATAAAAACCCATTTGTTTTTCCTACTAAACATGTAGGACGCCGCAGCTTTATAGTAGCTATAGAATCACTCTCAGTGCATCAAAATTTCAGTTTTCCCCGGGGAGGACCCCCAGGCCCATAACTCCTGGGATGACCGCCCCTCCACACGTAAACCCCCTCCCTCACACATGGCACCCACGATCGGCGATAAATACTCGCCTCGATGACGCCATCGACACCAATTGACCCGCCTTCTCAAAAACCTAAGTACGGTCTTGGGCTTAGCAATCTGGCTCGCATAACCCTCACACTACAGCAATTGTGCTTAGTAATCGACACAATAGCAAACATATTTGACCCGCCATATCAAATCCAGTCGTAAGTCGGGATGTTTTTACCCTGTGCCAATGCATTCTCTTATATATGCGAGTCGACCATAGGTCGCCTCGCATATATAAAAGAATCCATTGGCCTAACAATATTTTACAATTTTAATAATTTTTTCTTGTATTCTTTAACAATTTTATAATTTCACCCATACAGAGCCCCATACAAACATGAGCAGACGACACTCTTCTATATGCCTCTATATATGTGTGGGGCTCCCTGCAGGGTAATGGATGTTTTTTATTATATGTCCTAAAAATTGTAAGAAACATTTATTTAAAAAAAATGATAAAAAATTGTTAGGCCAATGCATTCTCTTATATATGCGAGGCGACCTATGGTCGACTCGCATGTATAAGAGAATGCATTGGCACAGGGTAAAAAAATCCCGACTTACGATGGGTTTGATATGGCGGGTCACATATTTGATGTGGGAGTCCGATTGCTCGCGAGCCCGATTGCTCAGAGGAAATGCCCTGCAAAATATGAGCTATATTGCTCAAAGCAATAGTGCTAAGTTCGATTGACAAGTGTGCGGGGCCTTAAAAGCTGTAGTTCTGATATCATAAGTTGTGGGAATATAGACCCAACAATAATCCAACGTTAGACCAGTGATCATTGTGTTGTAATGCCCTGCACAGCTCGGATAGTCCTATATCGAAATTATCATGTCAGAATAGATTCAGGAGTTTATTATGATAAGCCAAGTCAAAAACAATTTGACAGAACTCTTCATTTTTCAGTATTAACATTCGCATTCATTTTGGTGTTCTCTCTGTGGTAGTAATTATCATCAAGCCAATCAATGTCCAGAGGCATCAGCGCAAGTGTCAAACTCGTTCTAAAAATGTGGACACAATCACACATTAGGTTTATATTCACTGTCGACAACCAAAATGTCCAGATGACATCGTGTTGCAAACTGTGAGACAGAGTTCTGTCCACTCATTAGATAGATAGATAGATAGATTTATTCAGCAAAAGACGCCCCATTATAGGGACAGGTTGCCATGTATAATAATATTAACAGTGTATCATGTGACATCATACAATATATTGACATTACATACATTGAATAATAGTGATAATATCATAATATATATATATATATATATATATATATATATATATATATATATATATATATATTCATTAATTGCGTATATTCTAAGCTGTAGAGTGAGTTATGTTACATGATTCAACACACGTAATTTGTCTAGTTTAACTGTGATCGGCTGGCCTCGAAGAACCGCTTGACTACGTTGCAGATTTGGGAGCATATTTGAGCTGTGTCATTGGCTAATATATGTGTGAGTTGGTCCAATCTACTCATCAATCGAAAATTGATAAAATTGTCATCCATAATTTTAATGAGTTCATTCCGTATAGGAAGAAATGTTGGACAATCAGTTAGTAAATGCCTCTCATCGTCGATGGTTTCGTCATTACACAAAACACATAATCTTCTGGCTAAAGGAATCGGTGGTTGGGCGTGACGACCCTTTTCAATGGCAAGAGAATGATTACTTATTCTTAGACGTGTAAATGATGAGCGATCAGCTAGCGACGCTGTATTTAAGAGATAAGGTTCTAGGACAATATCTCTTTTAAAAAGTCGATATGTTCTTAATTTATTTTTACCAGTTTTTGAAACACCATCGCGCATACTTGTTCTGAAGTTTTCAGTTTGATTTTCACGAAGCTGGCGTTTAAATGTCTTTAGAAGCTTGTTAATTAGAGGCTTGTTGTTAGTAATGTCGGAGGGTATAGTCAAGCCAAATGACTCCAGACTTTTGAATATCGAATTCCCAGCTACCCCGCTGCGCTGTTCGCGCATTGCATCACTTAATATGCCACTCGTACATCTGGATGAGATTTTAACCGCATATGAAGCCATTCTACATAAAGCGTCAATATATAACGGATAGCTCCCTAATTCAGCTCTGACTGCATTGTTTGAAGCGTATTTACCGACTCCAAGTATTTGTTTGCAATGTGTGCTATGAAGTTTCTCACACGGATAACGTTCATGATTTTTTATTGTTAATTCACTTGCCCATAATTCACTGCCATATAGAAGTATAGGCTTGATTAACTTATCAAACAGTTTAAGGGAAGTTTTTAGAGGGAGGGGCGCTTTATTTGCACACGCACGAGATATTGAATAAAGAGCTTTTCGTCCTTTGCCACTCAAATTATTTACGGCCTGCGTGAATTTTCCTGTGCTGGAAAACGTCATTCCGAGATAGATATATTCGTTAACCAGATCCAAGGGATTATCTTCAAGGAAAAACTGAGGGTGAACTTTTGGATTCCTCGTTCTGAAAATCAAGCATTTCGTCTTCTCCGTGTTTATCGACAGGGCATTTTGTCGTGTGAAGGACTGGAGTTTGTCTAGACATCGCTGAAGTCCTTCTGGACTCTCAGAGACCCAAACTAAGTCATCTGCGAAGAGCAAATGATTGAGCGCGCTAGATCCAATACGTAACGGTTCACATTTGTCATCGAAAATGTCCGTAATGTCATCAATGAATATTTTAAATAGTAAGGGCGATAATATTTATCCTTGGCGTACTCCAATTGTGGAGAGATGTGAAGGACCGATACCTTTACTTGTATTTGTGCTATAAAGGCTTGACTGGTATAGTGATTTTAATATTTCCAATGAAAATCCTGAAATGCCAGCTGTTTCCATTTTTCTAAAAAGAATTTGTCGATTAACAGTATCAAAAGCTTTCCTAAAATCGACAAATGTTTCTTAGAGGATTTATATTTCTGTATTGACGCATGTAGGACAAAGGCGCTGTCGATTGTACTTTTGCCAGTACAAAAGCCGAATTGGTTTTCGCTGATTATGTTGTTAGCATCGATAAATGTAGCTAATCTGTGAATAATTTTATTGAATAGTTTCCCTACTGACGAGCTCAATGCTATTGCACGATAATTATTGGGATCGTCTTTTGATCCCTTTTTATGTATTAAACTGAGAACAGACTGACTCCATTCATTATGCTGGTCAGAATACTGGCATCACGTGCTATATAGTGTCTATTTAAACAAAAATATTAAAAAAAAATAGCTGTCACGACGAGTCACACCTGGCGTTCTAATACTGGTTCATTGTCTAATTGCTGACAAATCAAGTCGACTCAAGATTACTCAGTATTATCAAAAGGGAATATCTCCTACAAATTGGTGTTGTTTGTAGGATTCAGTTGAATGTATACCAAGCTCGTTTCAGAAAGATGTTTGTTTTTATTTTTGGCTAATCAGTGTAGGAGTTGTCGGGTGAACAATTTTTCGCCACTGTATCAGTGACAATATCGGACAATTTCTGATAGATTTGATCTGACCCGACCAATTCTAATTTAATATGAACAACTTAGTTTCTCAGAATAAAGCACAATGGATTGTAGCCATTAAACGTCTGTAATACAAAATGTAAGTAAAGCTTATATTACGTAAGTGGTCTGACCAGCCTATCGATGGGACAGAACTCTACCATACAAGTTGATCGCTCGGTAGTCATGTTATCGATACATGTTTATATACACATATTTTAAATTGTCTCAGTTACTCAAACGCGATAATGTGCTACTCAATTAGATATTCAAGAGCAGTGAAAGGTACTCAATCCGATTCGATGGTCCCCATATAATCATCAACACAACATTTTTAGAAATGCCGCTTCAGTTACAAGAATCGATTAATTGCCCAAAAATAATGCTAACAACTGTCAACTATAGGATTAAAATTTCCCGAAACGTGTTATTTATCAACATGTTGTTCAACGAAATTTGGCCTTATTATCAATACAAAGCCTCTTGATTTTAGAGCTATCCATCTTCATCCGCAATTTGGTCCGAGACCGTCGGCTCGTCGACTTTTTTACTGGGCCACTAATAAATCTCGATGCTGAAAGATAATTGATTTCAAAAATCGATATCTAACAACTCTGAGCCTTGATAGGTGGGTTCCTCGACTCGAATAAAATATTTTTCCCCCGAATCCAAATAAATAGTAACTGAGGGGCGCTTAATCGGATTATGCATCTTTAAAATGTGATACAACTAAGTCGATTATATGAGATTTCATCACGATATCACGGACAACAACTTCGCGTTAAACGAGAAAGAGAATTCGTGGATATGTCAAGATTAAGTTTCTTCTGAGTACAATAGATTATCGTTAATATTGAAAGATGTCACTGTAGCCTTTGCATCTTACCTCTGACCAAGGAACCTTCAGTAAAGTCAGCTGTACCATTAGAAACTGCACTGCTTCTTCTAGATGTCCGATCGTGAGCTGTAATGTGCATGTATGAGTAAGGATGTATGGTTTTATGTATAACGAGGCTGTTGCCCCTTTTTGTTGCGTGGGATTCGCGTCATTTTCAGGCTACATACACGGGACTCGTACCCAGATGTTAGCCGGTATTCCGGATTCGCACACCCGCATTAAGGGGGGAGACGCGCGTTTTGCATATATGCAGCCAAAAATTGCAAGAGATTTTCAACAAAGAATTTCTCTGGATCTATCTGGCGCAAAATCTTGAATTTCGCATATCTTTATCTTCGTTTTATGTAGAAGCTGAGAAATTATTAAGAAACGACAAAAACAATGGATATTAATACATCTGCAAGGTTGAAATTAAAAAAAAAATTGTCACTTTCGGTAGCCAGAACTGCCAGAATAATTAATAATTTACCACAACACTAGTCACCAAATAGCATATTGTATTGGCTGTATGAGAGGAGACTTCATTTGTATTATAATGTTGAGTTAGATTTGTAATTGCATAATATTGCATCATAGCCCGATATATTATAATGAAGAATAAAGAAGTCAAATATTCCAGCCCAAGGAAAACACATGTTGACATGCAATGTTGTCCATTCACGCAGTGCATGCAATCAACTGGGATTAGGTCCCACCACCACAATTTTGGTGATCAGCTTTAACTTGATTATGAAACCATGACTTATAACTCATTTCAGCCCGATTTTTCAGTGATCAACAGGCATGGCATGGCAATTGTCAAATACAGAACATTATTTATGGGTAGTTGCTTTCTAACTGAAAATAATCATTTAATTTCACCAATCAATAATAATTAAGTAACCTATATATATCATGATTTTCTGATGTGATATCATGGATATATGAACTAACATTGTGATCTATTTTACAGTAGTTCTTGGTAGCTGAAAAAACAGTGAACATATAAATAGTATATATTCATGCCATCAAAGTAAAGTAAATCAATGAGGTTGTAATAACTAATGGTTCGATGGTTCTTCAACATGGTGTCACAATAATCGCTTGTACCAAATTTCACAACGAAATTCCTGTCAGATTTTGAGAAAATCCATTTGGTAATACCAGGACATTTTAACAAAATGTGCTCCTATCACTTAAATTGTATTCAAGATTGAACTAAAAAGTTGGTACGCTACATTGATGGCGACAACTTATGGTATTTTATCGTTAGAACAGGCCTGTTTATTCCGTTTTTCATCTTTTGTTGTTTGCTCGGAATACATGCGTCCGTCGGTCCGTCTGCCCATGCGTGCGTGCGTCTGCCCGCTCATATATCTAAACCGTGGGTTATCGGATCTTGATAAAATTTGGTATGCAGGTTTGGCATTTATTAACTGATATTTCAAAAGAGTGTTCATTAACGTGGTTCACATTTTCCTTTCAAGAGTTATCCCCTTTGTTTATCTGAAAAATGTTGGATTTCCGTTCGTCCGCTCATATATCTCAACCATGGGTTATCAGATCTCGATGCAATTTGGTATGTGTGCATGTTTGTCATCAGGAGGGTTTAAAAAAGGGTTCGTCGCCGTTGTTCACAATGTATGTTCAAGAGTTATCCCTCTTTGTTTATCTGAAAATGTTGAATTTCCGTTCGTCCGCTCATATATCTCAGCCATGAGTTATTGGATTCTGTTGAATTTGGGCCGTCCGCTCAAATATCTTTTTAACTGCCAATATTTCAAAACCAAGTAGTCCCATTAAATACATCATAGAGTTTCGTCAGCCTCTGTTGGCAGTCATTCTATAATGTAGCAAGTCTCACAGAAAGCAGCTATATTGAATGTCCTCGGTGATAATGGGCTATATAACAGGCTGTGTTATATGCATCGTGGTACTCTAGTTAGTATGCCGATGCATTGACCACACTTTTATCGGGAAGGTGTATAATGAGGCAAGTCTCATAGATAATAAAAATAAAAAAAATGACTCCATGGCCACATATAAGGCATACAGATTTTCCAATTAAAACAGGGGGTGTCAAACAGTTTTTTCCGGGCACGTATGAGGATGTCGGTGGGTAGCCAAGAGGACCCAAATAGCTCAAAAAATAATTTCCTCCATATTTGTTCAACTATATTTTCGCCTTAAAACTTCAAATTGTTCAATCCTCTTTCTCAATTTCTCTGTATCTATATGTGTATTGTGTGTTGTGTTATATGTTTGATTTATTGACAAATAACATTGTTTACACCAAGCACGATTGTCTCACAAACGGACTCATAGTCGTCAATTCTGCGAAAAGGTTTTTGGAGCGTGCGAAAAAATTACGACTACACATAACTATTCGTAATCCTTATCTGTCGTCGTTCATTATGCAAAACGTGTCTATTTAAATAGTGGGAATATTCAAAACCACTCGATTTAATGTGCTATATAACCACTGGGGGAAAACTGTTTCACCAGAATCGATTCTATCGCTATTTCCGTTCCGACCCTATTGTTACTGATTTTTCAACCATTTTGAATGACAAAATATGTACACCTTTCAGAAAAATGGTAAGTATATAGTTTTAAAATAGTTCTCCACACATACTTCAGTGGATCTAGATCCAGGAAACATTCATTTTAATGTTCCAGAATGGAAACACTCTCCATATCACATATTAATGTTAATTTTATGTGATGATCAGTCGTATTGTGTTGATAATTTTGCAAAACTTCATCTTAACCTTCGAAATAGTATGTATGAAACAAGAGCGGATCTCGTCAGTTTCAACACGATTTATATTTGATCATATAAGCTCAATCTTGACACATCAAACTATTTGAAAATGTAAAAAACAATCAGTAAAACGCGTAATTGCAAAGTAAACACGTGGGTTCCGACTCTATAATTTCTGGTTCCGACTCTTTCTCACCCCAAATTGATAGGTTCAGATTTGATTGCCGGTTCAATCGACACGAAATGACTCTGATTTTAAGACAGAGTAATGCAATAGAAATGGACATGGAGCTTCAAAACTTATTTTGTATCCGCCGAAGCTTATGTATGTTTCTGGACTATTTGCGTCAAACATTTATACAGTTAAATTTCAATCGTAAGATCATCATTTGCAGATAGCTTATAGTCACACACTTATATATCTCTATTTCCCGAGAATCAGATGATATTATTGCAAGAAGAAGTTTGCCGTGGGTGGCAATCACGTTAGACATTTTGTAGATTCACATCCTGATGATTAACTTGTTATTCTAGTGGGAGAAGATGACGTTGAGTCATTGGGTGGAAACCATATATACAGAATCGTTCGTTTAGGGGTGCAAGGGAAGGAACTGAGACAGGGCGATGTAGAATTCGTGCTGAACGAAGAAACAATGTCGCTTGAAGTTGTGTCTGCGGCAGAATGTCATCTATTAGTAAGTCTATGTGCCAAAGTTTCAAAAAAGAACACACCAATGAAGGATGTTCATTCCAGGAGGTCATTATTTACCGACACGATCGACTCCAATATTGATGTAGATTGCTGCGATCCAGTTAACGAGGTATCTGCGATATTGGACGAGATAACTGGCCTCTTACCAGAAATAATACACCAATTAAAAGACGCAGACTGGTTTCCAGACTGGATGTCTTTTCTTCAACAATTAACCTCGGGGACATTCGCTATAAATAATGTCTATTTTCAGCTATTTCTAGATGTTATACGATTTCTTGAATCCGAGGGTGCAAAAGCATGCGATATACTCCGGAGGTAAAACAGTTCTGGGGCGTTGGCTGCAGACTATTTCATTCTGAATTCATTCGGTTTATGGGAGGGACGAAATGTGCAGGGTTCCAGGATTGGGAAAGTGTTGCTACAAAGATGCCCGAATTAACTTTGTGTGCCCCAGTTTAAATTATCAAGAGAGCGAATGCAACAAACCAGGAATAATTGGTCAAAATATAGAACATTTTAAAAGTGCATCCACAAACGACGTCTAATGATTGCAATGGGCTTTGGGACACAGCTTGGAGAGGTTGATTTATTCGGGCAGCTTTGGCGGGCGTGCTGGT
The DNA here is from genome assembly GCA_032622095.1 of Siphonodentalium dalli. Classification (NCBI taxonomy): domain Eukaryota; kingdom Metazoa; phylum Mollusca; class Scaphopoda; order Gadilida; family Siphonodentaliidae; genus Siphonodentalium; species Siphonodentalium dalli. The sequence continues at coordinate 300,851,686 of CP136063.1, forward strand.
TGCAGCCGGTGTGGTGAAGGTGTTTACTGAATTAGGTTCATCGCCGACCTCCATCACATCATCATTGGGGGGAGCTGCCTCGGCCTGTGTCACCAGATCGACGGATAAATCAAGTAAGAACAGCGAGTCCTCCAGGCTCAACATTGCGCCACCGATTCCATTATACATTCTGAAGAAAAACAAATTCAAAAGTTTTAGAGGCAATCTTTAGAACGATACATTGGTACATTAGACTGCAAAAGGACCATAATCTCATCGCGCTATTCAATAAACATTAGTGGCCATTTAGGTTACCCGTTCCTTGCTGTCATGGTGTGTCATAACTGGCAAAATGAAGCTGGGCAGCATGAGAAAACAAGCGTCGATCGAATAGAACCGGCTCTTTAGAAGGGACGATAGAATCGATCTAGAACATGAAAGTCACAAATGAGTCGGAACATTTTTCACTATTTTTGACGGTTCATTTAGATTGTTATTCTGCTGCGGGAATCTTGGGAGATGGTTTCATTATACTCTGCCACCATCCTGGTATACGTCCTGATCATTTCCGACTGGATTTACAGGCGAATAGACCAATTTTGCAGCGTCGAATGATACATTGAATTTACATGGGAAATGCACACGCTCGAGTTGTATGGTCTAAATGTGTGGATATATGCACGTAACAGAACATCGATTGCATAAATATTGTTACTGAATAGCTATAAACCTTTCTTACATCAATACTAATAGTTTAAAACTTACCTTTTTTTTTTTTTGTGAAAACGGCACTCAAAACTTTCTAGAAAAAGTTAAAAAGTCAAAATGGAGTCGGATCTCAACGCCGATAGAGACGGAACAAACGGGCGATAGAATCGATCCCGGTGAAACAGTGTCCCCCCAGTGATAACACCCTGTATTGTATGCATTGTGCTATTCTAGTTATTATTCTGATGCATTGCACAAACTTAATTCGCGAAGCCGCTGAGGATTGGGGCACAAGTTATTGCTAACATATTGACGCCCCTTTCCAACAAACAATTGACAATTAACAAAAGAGTTAGGCTTCCTGTCTGCAATACATAAAATATAAAGGTATGTCACATGAAACCCCTATAATATCATTGAAAAATCCATTACGTATTTTCTTATCTGTCACTAGTGGATAATAGTCCAAGCGGTAGTCACTTTCATTGTATACCTGCGCGCGTGACGTCATTTTGCTTCCGTACCAAGAGATAAACAAATTATATTATATTATTGACAAGATAATGTTATTGACAAATGTTAGCAATAAATAGCCCAATAGACGTCATATAAAGACGAAACTAAAAGGGACTATATTTCGTTGCGCGTGTAGCGCAGTACTGAAGTATATTGGTGAAGCGTCTGAGCCAACAAAAGACTTGTATACAGTTTGCGCGTTCTCTACAGAGCTGATGTTGTTAAAAGGGCATAAGGATTTTTTTTTTCATGTGATATAAAAGATCTTCAACTCGTTATGGTGGGATATAAGATTTTATGAAACTCGTTTCATAAATTTGATTCAAAACTCGTCTACGACTCGTTGTGAATCAAATTTATCAAACTCGTTTCATAAAATCTTATATCCCAACATAACGAGTTGGAGATCCTCTATATACAAAGAACACTTGTATGATTTATAAATGAAGATAAATTGGGGATACACATTAAGGTGTCAATGGATATGTGTATTGCTTACGTCAAAATGGGTGGGGTGTGAGACGTGAACCGTCGATCGATGATGTGATATTTGTGTTCCAAATTTATGTATTATTCTAGTTATTATGCCGATGCATTGACTACACTTCTATCTAGAAGGTGTATAATGAGGCAAGTCTCATAGATAATTACAAATAAAAAAATTGATGACTCCATGCCCACATATAGGGCATACAGATTTTCCAATTAAAACAGGGGGTTGTCAAACAGTTTTTTTTCCGAGCGCGTATGAGGGGTCGGTGGGCAGTCAAGAGGACCCAAAAGCAATTTGTTCTATAGCTCAAAAAATATTCCTCCATATGTTTTCAACTATTTTTTCCCACTTAAAACTTAGAGATAATATAATTTTAACTTCATGACTGCATTTAGATAGTCAGTATAGATTGGGTCTTGTTGTAAAATTACTAAATGCCTGGGTATATGTTAGTCTAGGTCACTCGAAACGTAAAATGCATGGACACATTGCTTAAAAAACATTCACTGCGATCTCCAACTCAGTTAATCACATGCACCAACATGTTATAAGTAGTAAGTGGTGAAAATTCTAATATTCTTCCGAAAAAAATTGATTTCGTGTTTCCGTGGGGTGGGTGTCGAAAAATGGTCGGAAAAACTTTGTTAAAACGGAAATAATTAGGTTCGAGCTGAGGGTGGGTCTCAAAAGTGGCTAAAGGTAAAAAATCATCATACGTGTCTACAACAATCTCTGACACCGTCTGATTAAAGTAGCAAACATTAACTCACCCTTGTAGAAGTCTTCGTCAATATTAAAAACAAGATGCCCAAAAGTATTGCATCCGCTATCGTCCAGTTCCAGAAGTCCTTCCAACAAATCCTCATACCAGTTTGTCTTGAAGTTAGGAACTTCAGTTAATAGTTGTAAAATTGCTTGTGTTGGTCCTTTGGTGTTGTTAACTGCCTTAATTTCCTCCTGAACTCTTTTGTTTATGGCTTTCTTATCGACCAGTTTATAGAGTAGGATCTCTAGATTGCGAGCATCTAACCTCTCTATTATTTCAGGAGTGAATATGTGAAAAATCTTCAAGATTCCACCATGTTCTTCTTGCTGAATTTCTTCATCGGTTTGAAGTATTTTCACTATTTCTTCATAGTCTAGAAAAACAAACAACATACTTGTAATTTCGGGTTTCTTTCAAAGATACATTAACAGTATTTTATGTGATAGACTTCCAGTTTCAGAAAAGAGAAATCAAAACATACGTACGAGGAATATTTAGAATTATAGTGCTAAATGCGAACTTTCTAGTATTTTTTTACGATCTTCAAACAACACGACCAGGGACGTGTCAATAGTGGGTGGGGTGCTCATGCAACTTTGGTTAAAATTGTCCAACCAGTGATTACTGGGGAATATGTTATTTTTAGACCAATCAGCATATCTTTTCTACCTTTGAACACAATTTTATCTGACATGGCTATCCGTTGAAAATCTTCTGAACTAGGAGGATGACAGATTGGACATTCACTTGGAAAGTTTGTGGTGCCAGTTAGCGATGGAATTTCGTGAACGTGTGAGTTTGATTTGGATTAGTGGTCGTGGTGTGTTAGATAACGGAGAACTTCTAACCACGTTCCTGCTGAACACAACTGGGTGACTGAAGTTATTATTTGTGTGACTTCACGTTTCCTAGGCCAGTCTATATAAAAGTACTTCACAAATTTTGGACCAACAGTGAATGCAGGAACCGGACAGGGATGTGGCACAAGAAGAATTACCAGATATAATTTGAGGTTTCTTACCACCACAGGTTATTAGTTAATATATTGGTTAAATATTGGGTATGGAATTGAGTTTGAAAACGATGAAACTCGAAACGTGTAATTGTGGTTAGAATGTGATGGTAGTGAACTATTTGTTATTAGATTAGAAAACATTGGTGTCTGTTTAAAAACAATAAACATTAATTTTGAGATCATCTCAATGATTTATTGCATTCTAATTACTTAATTGAATTGCTTTATTTCACTCAATCATATAAATTGTATGAGATACAGAGTGAAAAACATATATACAGAACTATGTACACAATGTTAGTATGGCCGTTGCGTTTGGCGTTCGAGGTCCGTAAATGTCATTCGTCGTGTTCTACGTCATCATCATCATCATCATCATCATCATTATCATCACCACCATCATCATCATCATCGTCATCTTCAGCAACAACATCATCATCATCATCTTCATCATCGTCATCATCGTCATCATCATCATCATCACCATCATCATCATCATCATCATCATCATCACCATCATCATCATATTTGTCGTCGTCGCCTTCGTCGTAATCATCATCCTCATTGCCATAATCATCATCATCATCGTCGTCGCCGACGTCGTCGCCATCATCATCATCATCATCACCATCACCACTACCACCATCATCACCCTACGCACCATCATCGTCGCGAGTGTTTCAACATCAGCATGTATATATTCATTGTCTGGCATCATCATAATAATAGTCATCATCATCATCACCATCATCATCGTCCTCGCCGTCGTCATCGTCATCGTCGTTATCATTATCGTGATCATCGTCATCATCAACAACGTGAACAACATCATAATCACCCTTCTCATAGTCACAGTTGTCATCGTCTCGTCGCTATCATCGTCCCGTTGCCATCATCGTTATCGCGGTTGCATATCATTGTCACCACTATATCATCGTAATCGCCAACATCGTCATCGTCATATGTAGTCGCTGTCTTTGTCATTAGCTAGGCTTGTAGTTTAGTTTAGTCAATCCTAATGTTGTGAATATAGCAAGCTGTTTCAAAGTGTTTCTGTCTTCACATTGAAGCAAGTCTATCAGTTTGCTATTACTCGGTTGCTCGTGGTATAGTTTTGGTAAGTATTTACAGCGGATGTCGGTCAGTGCCGCGCACGTTAAAGTGAAATGATATTCGTCCCCGACATCTTTAAAACATAGTCGACATATTTGGGATTCCTTATTTGTTGTCTTTTCTTTCTTTTTGTTCTTCTCCCACCGAGAGGTCTCAATTGGGAGTCTATGGTTAGCTGTTCTTAACTTTATAACAGAAAATGCCATGTCTTGGGGAATAATCTTGAGGTATATTTCCAAACTTAACTCATGTTTAAAACTACCGTAAAATGTCCCCCGCGATGAACTTTCGATATCGTTGCGCCATTGAGTCTCAAATAATTTATTACGTATTTTGCGATAGATTCCTATTTCTAAATGACTAAGTGGTTTTTGTGACATCCAAATTTGCTCCCAACCGACTGATGCTAAGCTATATTTTATGCAGCTGATCCAGCGTATCGACTTCCCCCGGAGATATGCACTGCCATCTATGCCTTTTATAACAATATAAAGTTTATGCGCTAATTTGGAACAACGACCTTCAACTAATTTTGACCAGAATGTAAGCATTCTTGCCTTTATATTTACTGAAATTGGGTATCTTCCCGTTTCTCCGTAAACCATAAAATTTGGTGTAGATGTTTTCATTCGTAATAAATATTTGATAAATTTTCGATGGACTATTTTTAAGCTGTCAGTATTTTCGAACCCCCAAACTTCACTACCGTACATCAAGTTTGGACCAACCATTGTATCAAACAGTCTAAGCAACAGATCACAGGGCATGTTGAGCTTCCCGATTCTATGGAGGAGTGCGTACATGGCATTCGTTCCAATTTGACTGATTCTTTGCACCGCCTTACAGAATCGACCATTTCGGAAAAATTGTACTCCCAGGTAACAGAAACTATCAACCGTTTCAACACTGGTCCCATTCATCGTGAATTTGTACTCAGTTTGTGACTTTTTGTTACAAAAGATCATTATTTTAGTTTTCTCAACATTAGCTGTTAATCTCCATGACTCAGTGTAATCCGCGAATTAATTCAATGCCCTTTGCAAACCATCTGGGCTCTCGGCCATCAGAACGGTGTCATCCGCATAAACGATGCACAGCAGTTTAAGATATTCGCCGAACTGGTCAAAAAACGAATCTCCAATATCATCAAGGCCTTGTATACCACAGTCCGATAGAAAGTCTTCCAGATCGTTTTAAAATATTGAGAATAGGAAGGGGGATAGGCTATCTCCCTGCCTCACACCTATGTTGCATGCAAATACATCTGATGTGGAGTCCCCATTTTTAACACACGATTTAATGCCATCATACATACTTCTGATAATCTTGAACGTTTTTCCTCCAATATTACTTTTCAAAAGTTTATACATCAAACCCTTTTCTCCAAACCGTATCAAAAGCTTTTCTTAAATCGATAAAGGAACAAAATAACCTCTTATTTCTCAACAAATAAATCTCAATCAACGAATAGAGTATGAACATATTATCAGTCGTTGAATGATTTGCTCTGAACCCCGCCTGGTTGTCATTTATTAGATGTAATTTATCGGAATATGAATTCAGTCTGCTGTTTAATACACCTGAGAATACTTTACTCATACAGCTCAATAGAGTGATCCCGCGATAGGAATCAGTATTTCTCCTGTCGCCTTTCTTTTTATATATCGGCTGTATAAACCCTGAACCCCAACTATATGGATATTTCCCAGAGTCTAGTATTGCATTAAAAAGCTGTTTATAAACTGGCACCATTATATACTGTGTTTCCTTGATATATTCGTTAGTGATTTCATCGGGCCCCGCTGCCTTGCCATTTTTTAGTGATTCGATAACTTTAAGAATTTCGGTTTCTCCGATTGGGTCATTTAGTCCCTCGTCGGTACATTCGTCATAAATTTCATCCAATAATGTATCTATGTTATCAGTCATATCATCTGCAGTTTCGTTAGTAGATTTGAAATGTTCTAGAAACTCTTCTATCGGTATCTGTGATCCGCTATCGTCCCTATAATTTCCAGTAGTATGCTGCCGCAGTATTCTCCAAGTCTTTAGCCATCGTGCTTGACCGTAATTCGCGAATGCAATCTTCATTATTTTTGTATATTTTTTGGTTTATTATTTTGTTATATGCCTTACCCGCCTCTTTAAACACACATTTATTTTTACCAGTTTTGTTCCGGGTATACTTTACTCTCGCTTTTCTAAAACGGTTCTGTTGATTTCTGCAATCTTCATCAAACCATTGCTTGTTAATTGTTTTTTTCTGAAAACGATTATTTTGCCGATAGCGCCCAAACACCGTTTCCGCGGAATCAATAAATACATTTCTGATTTCATCACAAGCTTGCTCTACGTCGTATACATCACATGCTTGTGTGCCAAGTAAGTCGTAAATTTTGTCCCCCCCCCCCCCTCTCAGCGAATATATTATTGAAGGTGTAAAGGAACTCTACACCTTTTCTTTCATCCCAAGGCCTAATCTTTGGCGAAAGTTTGCAGTGTCCATCTCTATGGTCATCAGTATTACCAAACTCATTCTGGCTAAATAATTTCAGTATTAAATGTAACGGATTATGGACATCTGAAAAGAGCGGTGAAAATTCAAGAACCTCAAAATCGACAATCATACATAATATATCTTTTGATGCGATCATATAGTCAACCACACTAGAATTCCGACACGTAAAATTGCCCACCCCTTTATCGTGGCCATATCACAATGACATTTTACTAAATTGGCATCGGATAAAAATCAATACGAATCCATATATTTTATCAGAGAATTATGCTGTGGAATTGATTGATTTTAGAACACAGATGTATATATATGGCTTATATCTATAATTTCACCAACCATAAGATATATAGATAACATAAATGGCAACTGTACAATATGCCTGATGTATGCACAAGCTCATATTCAACCTGTGAAATGATGAAACAGAAATATGGACCCGGGAAGTATTGAATGTCAATTGTACGACTGATGTTAATTCCATAAATGATATTACTTAAATGTATATTGTAATGTTGATGACACGCGCATACACACGCATGTTATTAATAATGGTGGTATTAATGGGGCTGATGTTCAGGGTGCTTTCAGTTTTCGGCCATTAAATGTATGTGGTCCTCGAACAAAATTAGAATTCCAGGAACTCTGTTTAAATCGTGATATCCTCTGCTTTATGGAAACAAAGACCGACGATTGTGACCAGTTAAATCTCAGTGGGTACACACTGTACATGACCGGTAGACAACAACTATCACGAATACGGTCATGTGGGATAGTGATTGGCATTAATGACGAACTAGTCCCTTTCTCGAATATTATTGAAACCAAGTGGATTGAGATTAAGAAATTTGGGGCACAATACAACACTCATATCATTATAGGTGCAGTGTGTATATACCACCATGAGGAAGTAATTACACCTCGACAGACGCATTCACCGAAATAGAAAGTGACCAGTGCACTTTAGCTAATCGCAAAAATAACATTTATCTAAAACATGCTAATTCAGTGCGCATACATCATGTTCCGATGATATCAACATTATTGATGAAAATTGGGAAAAGTTCCAATGCACACCTAATTCCATTTTTTCGGAGCAGCTATGTTATTTTAATATACAAGTATGCCTATGTACATTCACAGATAAAATATAATAAAACGCGTGTATGGGACACTACTGCTAGATTTGTGTCGACATTATGAATGAGTTATTTTGAATGGTAGAGCAGGTCAATCTCACCCAGAGCGCACCAGTCATACTTCCTTTCCGACTCTGTAACCGGCTGGGTACTAGTGCGTGTTTCTATATTTAGCATGGGATTTTCCACCAAAAATGGCGAACCCGATCGCTCCAATGTCAAATTTTCTATGTGCTTTGAGAACAATTCCCACACTAAAACATAATGACAGAATGGAAAATCAGAGCGGAAGTTTTATTGACGATTTTCGCAAGCTGCTCGTCAATATTGCAGCAAATTAGGACTCTTGTGTTTGACTTGCCGTTCGAGTTGTGACAATGTCGTACACGTGCGTTTATACTATTGTGTTGATAACATTATCGGAGAACCGAATCACACCGTTTCGAAATATAGTTCTTCGGTTTTAGTGGGACTTTTAAAACATAAGGGCAAAAATTTATACAAATTTTGTTCGATATTTTGTGTGCTTAACAAGGGCGTCATGTTGCTGTGTTCGCTTAGTATATATTTTAATATCGCGGAAGTCCACCAACTGTGGGGGGAAATGTCGCCGGTTGCAGTGGTATTACCGAGACGAGTCATCAAGGGAGGTAAAACCTGCATGGAGTTTGAGAACAGGTAGCGATAATTGTTCCGGGGCAGTAACAAGCTAAGCGGCATCCCTTATTGACTATGGTATATAGTCACTGCCTTTTATAGCACTGGCTTTTATATCGGACTTTCTGGTACTTCCGTTTAATCCACTGACTTCAGGTATTATAACCACCCCCACGTGGGAGAATTGTTAAAATATATTATCTATAGCGGCGACAATCGTGTAACAAGATGGGACCCAAAAAAACTCTTAGAATTTATCGCAAATATTGACTATGACGACATTTCTGGAATAGGTCGTTTGTTAGATTCAATCAACGAAGAAGATCTTAGACCAGACACAATAAACGAACTGACTAGGTCAATCGCCAATGTTATGACAACAGCCACTGTGGAGATTTTAGGGGTACATACTAATAAGTGACGGCCACTCGCGTCTTTGAAAATAAACCACCAAGATAGCTAAGTTGATTAATCAAGATAGCTAAGTTGATTAATCAAGATAACTAAGCTGATTAATAAAGATAGCTAAGTTGATTAATCAAGTTAGCTAAGTTGATTAATCAAGATATTAAGTTGATTAATCAAGATAGTATCTAAAAGTGGTGTGGTGGTTCTACGTTGCCGTAAATTGATTCTAAGATAAGTTGTCTCTCTGGGTGGGGCGTGGACAACATGTAACTATTAAAAATGACATACTGTGATATTCCAAGGCATCTAACAAAACTTTCCATTCGCCATCTTCTGTTGAGATATATCCTTCAAGCCAGCAGTCCAAGAATTTTGTACACGCCTGTTGTGGGTGGTCTCTATTCAGCAGTATGATTTCTCTTCTCGTGGAACCTGAAATGTATACCTTCGCAATGTTCTTGTTGAAAACACTCTTTCTTGAATAATTGTATGGTTTCCAATTATTAACACATTTCCGTTATGGGATAATCTCTTATAATCAGGGAGCCTGCTGGGTTATATTTGCACAATCACGTAAATAAGGTTTGATACCCCAGATATGTTACACACTACGAACGTTCGAAGAAATCCGATTTCTTAAGTTCCGCATTCCTGGCGTTTAGGAGCCAGATATACCACCAAAACAAATGATTTCTATTTGAACTTTAGAGTACGAAGCTGATTTTTATATTAGTAGTGCTCCAGCAATCAGTGATCAACAAGACACACTTTCTGGAACAAAATTTCCTCGCGTTTTCATTTCAGAAGAGGGTTTTTGAAACCCCAATCCCCCAAAAATTAGTTATATTTTCACTTTCGAGTACAAAGCTGGTTTTTATATTAATAGTGCTCTAGCCATCAGTGATCAATAATACATAATTTCTGAAACGAAATTCCCTGGCGTTTTCTTTTGAGGATTTTTTTTTTAAGTACTCCCAAAACAGGAAAAATTACTTTTATTTGCACATACTGTCGAATACAAAGCTGATTATTTCCTCAATATTTATCCTGCTATCGCTGGTCATAAAACATCGTTTAAGAAACTAACGTCCGTGGAGTTTTCATTTAAGAAAGGGGTGATGGTATCCAACCAAAACTTGAAGAAGAAAAATGGTTGTATTTGCACTGCTGTGGGCAAAGATGATTTTTGTTCTTAATATTTCTCCACTATCATCACTGGTGACAAACCAATTGATAAGAAAAGAAATCACCCGGCAAATGCATTAGAAAGGTGAAGAAAGATATGAAACAATCAAATGATATGGGTATGTTCACATACTGGCAAATTTACCCGCCAATTTTACCGGATTATGGTCGTAGAAGGCTGTATGCATTTTGCACATGCTGGGTCAGAATAAATAGTGAACATTGTGATAAAGTAAGATACCGTGCTATTATTCTGGTCACTGAAGCTCAATTTTGAGGCGAACCCGGAATAAACTTATAATAATCCGGTTTGTGTGTGTCAATTTTGTAAATACATAAATCTGCTGATCACTAGCGCTCAGTCGAGTTCCTTGACTGCTAAATATGACAACACAATAACACCTAAAATATCCGTGCGTTTTCAGGGAGGGAAATTCATAATTTTTGTAAAAACTGCAGAAAACATTGAAATTTAAGTCCGGGAACATGGTTGGTCAACGTGCATCCCCCAGGATTAAACTTCATCCATTCTTTTTCTCATACGGATGCAGCTCAAACTATTTCGACGTTAAATGTGACAGTGTATGCACCGGGAAATATGGTCGCCACGATGTATACCCCCACTCACTTCAGAAACATGCACCGAAAACGCATTGTTGTTGTCATGGCATATGCCTGTCATTTCATGCATAATTTGACTGTAAAGATCCAAAATGGAGGACAAAAATGGCAACCAGAAGTAGTGAAATGAGAACTTTACGGTAGCGTTCACCATTGGCGTCAATCGCGCTAGTTGCGTCGCCACGATGTTCAATCCTAATCCGATAATACTAAGTCATATCCCAAGTTTTCAAAATGACGGCGAAATTGTCAATCGGAAGTCAACAATTGAAAGTGCTTTTTGTTGATTTTTAACTAACTCTTCAAATATCGAATAAATGTATAGCCAATAGTGAATTATATATGCCATCATACGAGTTTGCAAAGCCAATAACTAGTTTCAGAATACATCAAATGAATGTCACAACCCACCTAACGAGTGTACCAAACCATTTAATGAGTTACAAATAACCCACCTAGTATCCAAAAACAATCTAACTCACTGTAAGTATCCCAGTCCTGGCAGTCCATACAATGGGTGCCACAAATCCAAATATTGTCATGAGTATAACCCATCGTAAATCCACCCAAAGAGTTTCCCAAACCACCCAAGTAGTGCCCCAAACCATATGCAACTGGTGTCCCAACCAACATATATACATGTAGTCCCCAAACCATGCATCTGGTGTCCTAACCCACACAATGAGGTAGCAGTACACGATTTCACGGGTTGTAGGGGGTCTGAAAAATAGAAAAATAAGTATCTGGGGGCCATAACAGCCAGTGTAGCCTGTGTTAAATGTGTATTTACTGGTTTGAAGGTTTAATTATTTTACAAAACTGGGAAAGTTCTCAAAAAATTGAAAAATTTGGATACGCAACAGGGTTTTCGTATTCAGTGGAGGCCAACTCTGTGTTATTGGTTACCGGAAAATAGCCCGATTTCTCTCCCCTGAATTCTGTCATCTGGGCTCGCAAGACATTTTTTTCAAATTGATACGATAACTTTTTTTTTATTTCAAATATTTCTCAGCACTAACATAGCTCTATCAGGTGGAAGAAGCTTATTTACTGACATTCGCTCTATCATGGTCTGTTTTGGGGTTGAAAATGGTCAATTTGAGTAAAAAAATGGGTAAAATTGAGCGTTTTGTGTGTGCAGACCAAGGGGCATAACTCAATAACAAATTGTACGAAGAAGCTAAAGTACAGACAAATGATTACACCTAAAATTTCTGTCAAAATTAAAACATGCTTGATGGGACCTATGCCAAAGATAATGGCTCAGCATTGATTTGAACTACAGTACCCCCTCCCAGGTTGGCAAAATTGCTGGAAATCGTGTACTGCTACCTTAAAGAGACTATCAAATTGGATAAATTATTGAAAATCTACTGAAACATTTTATCTTTCCTATATTCGTGTGTGAATTACTATTCACAGTTTCGTATTGATAACTGTTGTGCTCGGAACTAGGCGCATTTGCTTGTAGATTATTTGTTTCAGAGGCTATATATTACTATGGATTTCAGCTTGACAAGTCACTGAATGCTCACACCGACAGGGCAAAAACCAAATTCAACGTATGACGCGTTATGGCTACTATGGATAAAACAAAAACATTACGGTTCAAATTTGGTGGGGGGGGGGGGAGGGTGGTGATGTGGTTATATATGCATCAGTTACTCTGTACGATTTGTTTTGAGCGTTGCGTTTTTGTGTAATTACATAAAAATGACATTCATTTAACGAAACGTGTTGCCACGCAAACATTTCAACAATGGAATTCCTTGGATACCTGGTGCGAAAAGCCGTATTAATGTTGGTTATTTAGTCTTGGTCGTGTTTCCGAATGACCGAGTAATGTCAATACGTATATTGGAGAGGGGTACAGTCAACTACTGAGTTATCACGAACAGTGCGTGAGCACCAGCACAATAAAGGTGTGATATATTATTTAAAGATGCTATAAATAATTAAATAGTGTAATTTCAACTTGACAATTAAGTCATTGAATGTACACCGATCGGGCAAATAAACATGGTTCATATTTTGAGGGAGGGGGTGATTATATATGCATTAGTTCACATTTTGGGGGAGGGGGTGATTATATGCAGTAGTTATTCCCTATGATTTGTTTGGAGTTTTGCGTTGTTATATGGCCACATAAAAGTGATTCGCATGTAACAAAATGTGTTGCTAAGGGAACATTCCAACAATGGAATTCCTCGGATACCATCTACGAATAGGCGTATTAATATTGGTTGTTCAGTCTTGGCCGTGTTTCCGAATAACCAAGTATTGTCATTGTCTTAACATATGGGGGTGGGGGCTGGCTAGTAAATAATCAGGGCACACATGGTCTGGTCAGCACAATACACATGTGATATATCTGTTCAGACCGCCTTTTCGACCGGATGAGATTTAGTTTTAAGGTGGGTGGGCATGATGTGACATTTAGAATTTATCTTTGTTTTTTTCGCTATAACCAATAATTTTGGTGAAATTGGTTCATTTTATTGAAACCACAGTACTTATATTGACTTTATTTCCCATTCGCACTGAAGAAACACTATATGTGTTATATATCAAAGTTATCGGTTTATGTCAGAGACTTAAATGGACATTGGCGCGTTGAAGGGGGATAACTCTATTTTTCCCTTAAGGTAGCAGTACACGATTTCACGGGTTGTAGGGGGTCTGAAAAATAGAAAAATAAGTATCTGGGGGCCATAACAGCCAGTGTAGCCTGTGTTAAATGTGTATTTACTGGTTTGAAGGTTTAATTATTTTACAAAACTGGGAAAGTTCTCAACAAATTGAAAAATTTGGATACGCAACAGGGTTTTCGTATTCAGTGGAGGCCAACTCTGTGTTATTGGTTACCGGAAAATAGCCCGATTTCTCTCCCCTGAATTCTGTCATCTGGGCTCGCAAGACATTTTTTTCAAATTGATACGATAACTTTTTTTTTATTTCAAATATTTCTCAGCACTAACATAGCTCTATCAGGTGGAAGAAGCTTATTTACTGACATTCGCTCTATCATGGTCTGTTTTGGGGTTGAAAATGGTCAATTTGAGTAAAAAAATGGGTAAAATTGAGCGTTTTGTGTGTGCAGACCAAGGGGCATAACTCAATAACAAATTGTACGAAGAAGCTAAAGTACAGACAAATGATTACACCTAAAATTTCTGTCAAAATTAAAACATGCTTGATGGGACCTATGCCAAAGATAATGGCTCAGCATTGATTTGAACTACAGTACCCCCTCCCAGGTTGGCAAAATTGCTGGAAATCGTGTACTGCTACCTGAGTGTCAAAAGTCACCCAATGAGTATCTCAATTCACACGATTGATGTCACAAGCCATGTAACGAATGTTCCAAACCACAGTACATGGTAGTGATCCAGAACAATGCAACTGGTGTTCCAAACCACATAGGTTGTGTCCCAAACCACATAGGTTGTGTCCCAAACCACATATGTTTTGTCCCAAACTATCCAAAATGAGTGTCACTCACCATCTAACGAGTGATCCAAACCATACTACGAACACACGAGTGGGTCAATCCATCAACTGAGTGCCACAAACCACACAATGAGTGTCCCAAATAGACCCCGAAGCCACGACAAATAGTTTTCATGGCTGGCTCAACCGATTTTCGTGGCTGGTTAACTAGCTAAGCCGGCTCAGTCACGACGTTCGTGGCTGACGAAATATGGCGGCTGAGCCGGCTGAGATGTTGTCATTCAGCGTATTCTCGTTTCCGAAACGTTCCCAATCCCCTGTTACCGGTTATAGACGCCGTTTTTTTTTTAGCGTGTGTGGTGAACCCGTAGAATTCCAGACCATACGTAATCTTTTGATGTTGGGCTTTTCCATTATGGCGAAAATTCACGAAGGACTGGTATGGATATACTATATGTAGTTTCCCATCTAATCGGTATGAGAAGTTACATTTGGGACTTCTGTCGACTTCAGACTGCTACCATCACTGCCATCTTGCGATATATGCATGCATCATTGAATGATGAACCCGATAGTAATGATATATAATATTTCAAACTATTTTCTATTCTTATGTGTATTATATATTGACAAATGCCAGCGATGTCCGAGACTGTGTTGTCGATATAAACAATTTATATTTTAACCCTTTCAATACCGAATGGATGCGCTCATTCAGTTATATGAAAGCATGCATTGGGATAGTCTATTCCACACTAAGGGGGCCGGTGTTCTGATAATATAACAACCATGCCGTGTCCATGTGAGTATATGCCAATATTAGGTAATGTGGTTTAGTTCTTTGCGATTCACAGTACCGTTGTGCTTGACATATAAGCCCATGCACATGGCTCAGCCATTTTACAATTCCGGTGGCGGAGATTTTTAAATGTGGCTGGCGTTAGCGATAATATGGCTGGCGGCGGCTTGTGGCCAATATGGCTGGCGGCGGCGGCGTGCGATGGCGGCTTCGGGCTCTAGTCCCAAACCATCCAGCGAGTGTCCGAAACGAAAAGAGTGGCTAATATTCATCCAATACATGATGTCGCACAACTAGTGTCCCACGTCATCGAAGAGTGTCCTATGTCCCAAACCAACAAATGTCGTCTCAATCTAATCAACGGCCCAATCAGTGAAACAATCAATCAATTAGTATCCATATCCACACAAAAATGTGTTCCATATCAACATTGAGTGTCCAAAACCACACAATATGTGTCCCAAACCATCCAATGTGTGACACAAACCACACAACATGTGACCCACACCATAAAACTAATATCACAAAGAATCTATTAAGTTCCCAATCCAACTGTGTCACAAACCATCTACTAACTGGCATCTCAATACATCCAAAATAATGTAAAAAAAACCTCCATCGAGTATTTAAGTTCATCAGATGAGTGTTCCAAACCATCTTATAGGTGTAACAGACAATGAGACACTCGCTGTGTGGTTTGATATATTCGAATTTCGATGGATGGTTTTGTACACTATATGGACACTAATTATATGGTGTGGGCATTCTGCATGGGGTTGGGTTTAGACACCAGTTGGATGTTTTAGACGCTCCTGTTCCTGATGGTTTGGGGCAATCGTCGCGTTGTATGGGACGGGTATTGGATGGTTATGAACACTCGTTGATTGGTTTGGGACACCCATTGTATGGTTTTGGAGTTCTCAATTATCAGATATTGATTTAACATGGTATATGTATACTCTTAAAATGGAAACTATCAGGTGAAATGTACCGAAAATTGCCCAATTTGATCACGTCCGGACCATTTTGTCCGCCATTTTGGATTTTGTCATGACAACGATAATAACTTGTTTTTGTTGCATGTTTCTGCCATCTTTATAACTTAAATTTAAATTCCATTGAAGTTTATAATCCATAAGGAACGAAATATCTGACAATAAAGTCATACATGCAAAAAGTACTTTTTTTCAAAGAGCTCTAGACATTTTTCCCCATTGCGGATTTTGAATATGTTGTTCCCCCGATTCCGACCGACAAAATGACACAAAAAAATTACATATTAAATCTCTTTCAATTGTTCTATTGCTTATACGAGAACTATGAAATACCACGAGTTACTGACTGTACCATTGATTCTGACCAAGAACCATACAGAGCCTTCTACGACAAAATTCCGGTAAACTTGCCAGGTAAATTTGACCGAGTGTGAACATAAGGGGTCCATAACATTTGGTTGTTTCATAATGTTCTACACCCCATTTAATGAATTCGCCAGATAATTTTCGTTTTTTTTTCACCATTTGGTAAATATGATGATAGTGGAGATAAAATATAAGTCCATTCACACTTAGAACTCATGGATATTCCCAATATAATGATATATATTAAAAATAGATAACAAACATATATGAAGGATGGGAAAGGGATTTATTGCGGCCATCTCCCTTCGACTGAAATAATAATAGTATTGTGATGGTTGACAACAATACGTTGACAGCAAATATATAAATTTGGACTGCGGTGCGTTGTATCATGAAACACCCCTCCCTAGTAGAGTGGTCCGCAAAATCCCCAAAAACTTTGTTATCCTAGATGGCGTCCAACATGGTTGTCTATATTACACCAGTGCTCGAAATAAGTCATTATACGATATATTGTGGCATCAGGATTATGCAGCTATACTGGTCAGCTAGTGTGAAATTAGTGTGTGTGAGAGAATAGGGTGACAGAAAATTATACAATCGTGGCCATGAAATGGCTGTCAAAATGGCCGGAACTCCAAGCCATATCACGAAGAAGGTCACCTAAGAGTGCAAATACGTACTGGTAATAAACAAGTATGTTGTTAAATATCTTTAAAGGAACACAAACAATTAAACCAGATAATTCTGAAGGATTTATCGGTCACTGCAACGCAAGTCAAAACCAATGATCTACGTTTTTGAAGTTTGGATTATTTGCTTATCCAACATACAACTATCTGGCCAAAAATAGTAATTCCGGGCACACGAAGTAATGTTTCGCCAATCAGTGCATGGAAGTTTCATTCGGCATGATGATTAATTATTGAATGTAACGCAGAAACTGAAACACATAACCTTGCTATAAAACAGTTTTTTTAAGGTTAGTTTTTTTTCCAATGAACACAGTTTTCTCCAACATGTAGTCTTTCTCTAACCCTTTACCCAACAAACCGGCCAAAACCGGCCAAATAAAGCTTCAACAGCCTAAAATAATTTCGGTCTGTCTCAATAAAACCATACAAATATGGATATCATTGGAACCGGCTCATTGACCACATTGTGATGGTTACAGTTATGCCCTGTGCCAATGCACTCTCTTATATATACGAGTCGACCATAGGTCGCCTCGCATATATAAGAGAATGCATTGGCCTAAAAAAAATCTTTTTTTAACACTTTTTACCATTTTTTCTTACATTCTTTAACAATTTTATAATTTTTAATGTGTTAAGCCAATGCATTCTCTTATATATGCGAGGCGACCTATGGTCGACTCGCATATATAAGAGAATGCATTGGCACAGGGCCCTTCTGTTGGGTAAAGGGCTAAGTTAACACCGGTGATCAGCTCAGACAGTAATGCAGTTATCGACAATATAAATGATGTAATTCAGTTTGAATTCAATTTGAATTCTTTGTGTCTGTATTAGCACTGGACATATATGTATGGTGGAGCACAATCGCAGTCTGACAGATTATTTGGCAGCACGCCTAAGTGTGGAATTCATTTTATGTGAAGTGCTACATCTATCTGTCCTTGGACATTTGATGCTGTTAATTATCAGCTTCTTCAGAATAGAGGCCCCACATTTCCAACTAGTATAGTTGTTCGTACCAACACAGAGGAAGGGGGGGGCAAAAATAATTCAACCCTACCCACAATTATCCAAATGTTTTCTCTGTCAAGTAGAAACGATATGTGTGTAAAACATTGTGGTAAAGAGATATCTATTCACACCGCAAAACAAATCACATCGAATAACGCAGTGGCTTCCTCCTCTTCGAAAAATAGGCACACCAAAATCTAATGAACGTTTCGTAATTCATTGTTTTAAATTGGTTAAATATGTTGTTACTGACCATATACAGACACGTGGAGAAATCGAGTCGACGCCGATTATAGAATCCAATCATTGAAAACTGGACATGCAACACAAGAGATCGCATAATTATGAGCCATTGAAGATACATAATCAGAATTAACGCTCCTAAATTACTATTTCTTTGGGTTGGGTGTGGGTAAATAATATCTTAGAAATACATTTTTGAAATCTGTTATTTTTTCACCACCTGAAAATTTGGCGGCCTAGCAAAAATCCGCCGAGCCGACCGACATACTCTGAGCCTCCATAACAACATTCTATCCTTAATTTTATTGATCAGATAAATGAAAACTAGTTATAGTATTTCATGCAGCGAATTGGTCCTTTAATTGCAACCGATATTTTTCAATAGACAAAAGATATGTCATGAACTTTTATGATTATGAACTAGGAAATCTGGTAATGAAATACAATTACCGAGTGCAGTTATTTTTTCCAAAGAAGTTTCGAAATAGAAAAGCAATAAAACTCTGAAAAAATGTGTATCTCAACTAGGTCTTCGAACTTCTGCATGTCTGTTGCCATTTTTTGTTCGGAATCTAACACAAATATTTGACCACCAATTAATGCCGAAGTGGGGTCTATTGTTGCATACTCCAACACTATATAATTATGCAGAACAGTATTTCAATCACAAAGACCTAACAACAGTTCCCAAAATATAGATCATGCAATATTATACAGCTCGTGGGAGCATTGTACTGGTACCATATATTTACATAACTTACCATCTAAACTGCAGGTATTCCGACTTAGGATATCAGCCACATTGACAGTTTTCTCAAACATATGACGAATTGCCCTCAACTTTTCGATAAACAGTTCTTTCGCCAAAGATTCTATTTGTGCCATTTCAACTTTCTATACCACACGACAACGCATGTCGAGCAAGACTATATTTCTACTGCCAGATAGATATACACAAATGCTATATTTAGACATATGGAACACTTTCTACATATAGATGGAGAACAACGTAATACAAACGACGGAGAGTGGCTAAAATGCAAGCTTGGCAGTTTTTAAGGCAGGTGACTAAAAGACAAGCTTGGCGGTTTGAATTTTTTTTAAAGCCTTTTAAACGCTGTTTTCGTGTGAATTATGCGGGAATAGCACCAGTTAATTACTTATATGGACCATTTTCGTAAATTAATCGACAATATTGGCAGTAATGTCCCCGATTGGTTGGTTAATAGGGGGCGTGGTCACAAAATAAAAACATCGTCTTTTTACGCAGATTTCTTGTCGATTTTTGGTCGATTTCTCTTTTTAAACACCAGTTGGACTAAGTTTTTTATTCGAAACATGTTGAATGGTTATCATTTATCACTCTCATAGTCGAGCTTGGCGGTTTTTAACATTATATACGAAGGCGAAGTGAGGCGCGAATTCTGGGAAAATCCAATATTAATGACTTGTCTACTCGACCTTGGTGGCTAATTTTGCAATGTTATTTGATTGTGTTATTTAACTGTTTACATAAACATGCATCGGACTATCGGATAATCTTGTTGTGTTCACATGTCCGTGCATAGTTTCAAAGTATTAAACTGTAATATATTTAGACCCATTGCTATTGTGGCATGCGGGAGTGGGGTATATTTATTTAGTTTTTGATTACGCCGCGTATGTTGAATGGCTAGTGGGACTTTGATTTACAGGTTCGAATTAAGTTATCGCAACTTAATTTTGCAACCCTTGGAGATAAAACTTCCGGGACTATATATATAGTGATACCGTCTACATATTCCTAGTTCATTATTCCCTGTTCGGAAACATTCCATTTCAACAAATCTCTCTCTCTCTCTCTCTCTCTCTCTCTCTCTCTCTCTCTCTCTCTCTCTCTCTCTCTCTCTCTCTCTCACCTCTTTCTCACTCTATCGCTCTTTCTCTCTCTCTATCTCCCTCCCATCTCTCTTCTCTCTCTATCTCGCCCGCTCTCTCTCCCTCTCCCTCCCTCTCTCTCTATATATATAGCACGCCCCACCGCCGAACCATGCATGCATGTGGCCAAATTAAGTGGCAAATGCTTTCACGATTGTTTTGGACGTTTTGACCAAATAAACGGTATAGTGGGATGGCCCACCATAGACAAGCTTAAACCCCACCTCTAGCACAACACAATGATAATGGTCCATGAGCCAATAATAAGAAAGCTTCTAGTTTTCGAGTTGGCTGCACCTCCCTCAAAGAAAGGTATAAATATATATTAAAGGTCATTCCATGACGCATCCGATTTTGCATGTTGCCAAAAAAAAATAAGATTTTTCGGGAACTCTTACCACTAAGATCAAATAGTCCGTGGGCCAAGCAAGAACATTTTCAAATTGGCTGCACCCCCCCCCCCATCCAACAAAGCTTTCTATATATCAAATTAAAGGTAATCATATGACGCATCAGATTTTGCTTGTTGCCAGCTTCAGAATGTGTCCCAAAGTAGATTACAACTCTTATCCCTAAAATAAAATGAAAATTTTCTTGAATACAAGTATCAGAGTATAAACAAAATATCGCAGTTATAAACTGCACAATATATCGTTTATATTAATAAGAAATGAACATAAAATGACACGAGATATAAAACTAGACCAATGTCTGAGCTAGTTAGAAAAAAACGCGATAAATATTTTGAAATTGCGAAAAATTACTTGGAATTTGAAAAACTTTGTCACTTATAAATGGCTATAACTTGTGAACAGCATGGGCTATTGATCCGCAACATGGCTAAAACATTGCCCCAATGACATACAAAACGATTTTAATCCGACTTCGTCCGGGCTTTGACCTTGAATTGACCATTTTGAAGGTCAATGTCAGGTGGGGTCAAATACCAACACCCCAAAAATGGTGGAAATCGGCCCAGCGGATACCGGGAATTCGGCCCAGCGGATACCGAGATACCCTATGCATCAAATTTCGTCCGTAAAAATCCGCTAGTTTAACCCGATTTGATTTCCACTCAAGTATATAAACGCGCCTCATATACACACGCTCATTAATTATCAAGTTTCAACGTAGAGATAAATTACCATCGGTGCCTGAGTATGTCAAGTATGGAACTTATGAGTGGTCGTATGTGCGGATATTGGTATATCTGGAAGGGATATCACCATTGGTGATGTGCATATGTATACCTGGATTGACTCTATGGGCATGTGTATGGCGAATATGTATGCATGTAGTGGCTGTATGGTCCATGGTGAGGTGAATATGTATACAATGAGTGACTGTATGATCGTGAATATGTATACATAGCGTGACTATATGGTCATGTGTCGGGTGTAGGTGTATACCTGGTGTTCATGCATGGTGACTCGTGGCTGTATCGTCATTTGTGGTATGTACGGGTATAACCAAGTATGGCTGTATGCTAAGGTGTACTAGTAAAGTGGATGACTGTGTTGTCATTTGTGTGGTGTTTATGTACATATGTAGTGACTGGGTTAATGGTGTGTTGTACATGTGTACCTTGGGCGGCTATCGCTTTCCACAATAACTCAAGGATATGTTAATCAATAGAGATGTCATGTCATATCGAGGAAAGCGATAGCCACCCATTATCACACAGTCATTACATATATATATAAACACCACAGACATAACAATATAGTGACCCACTGTATACATGTACACCTGACCCATGACCACGGATGACCATACAGTCACGCGTCACAATGCAGGCACACCGGGTATACTCCTAAACATGACCCATAACCATATAGTCACTCCTTGTATACCCATTCATCTCACCATTGGCCATAAGGTCATCATCCCTGTATACATATTCTCCAAACGCATGATCAAATATACAATCAATATATACATCAACACCACAACAATGACCATAAAGTCACTCCGGTATACATATGCACATCACCAATGGCCATATAGCCACTCGCTCCATACACATACCCTCACCCATGTTACCTGGTATACTCCTTCACCTGACCTATGGCCATATAGTCACCCCGTGTGTATCTATTCAAAACATTCATACACGATCATGGTCAATCCTTGTATACATATTCACTTCAACATTGGCCATGTCAATCCCTGTATCCCTATGTGTCACACCATAGCCGAATAGCCACTCAAGATATACTAATAGTCACTCCATGTATGCATATGCACCTCATCCTTGGCCATATAGCCACTCGCTATATACACATATCCCTCGCCCATGACAATAAAGCAACACATGTGTGTACTGGTATAACCTACACATGACGATACCGACACGAGTCACCAAACAGGAACACCAGGTACATGTATACTCATACGCCTGTCACCCCCTGTATAGATGTTCATTACATTTATGATCATACAGTCACTACGTGTATACCTACATGTAATCATTTCACCGTTAACCACACGGTCACTACCTGTATACCTATTCGACACTTATAGTCATATAACCACTCGATATACATATGCAGCCCACCCTAGACCATAAATTCACTCCAGGTATACATGTAAACCTCACTAATGGCCATTCAGCCCTTCCATATATACAAAAAACCCGCACATACGACCACTCAAACAATCCATACTTGCGTATACACCTCACACATGACGATTCAGCAATTCACTGTATAATCATACACGCCATCCATGATAATACAGCTAAGCCGTATACACCCACCAATGATAATACATCCACGAGATATATAAATATACATCCCACCCGATACCACAAGGACACTCTCTATGTACCCACACGCTCGATAATGTCCACTCCACTCGATAAACTCCAGGTATTCATATTCAATCATGACCGTACAGTCATTCCATGTATACCTATACACATTACCCGTAACCATAAAATCACTACCTATTTATCCTATCCATGAT
Organism: Siphonodentalium dalli; assembly: GCA_032622095.1. Taxonomy (NCBI): domain Eukaryota; kingdom Metazoa; phylum Mollusca; class Scaphopoda; order Gadilida; family Siphonodentaliidae; genus Siphonodentalium; species Siphonodentalium dalli. Next base: position 300,875,247 of record CP136063.1, read on the forward strand.
CATACATACAACGCATGTACATCCCACCCATGACCTTACAGTCACTCCATATATACATAATCAACACATAGATGACCATGTAGCTATATCCATACACCACACAAATGACCATACAGACACACCGGGTGCACCCGTACTGGATATACACAATCATACACCATACAGTCACTCCATGCATACCGATTCACCTCACATCTGACCACGACCTCTCCCTGTATACATAGATGCATCTTACCATGGACAACCCACTCATAACCATATAGTCACTCATTATATACCTACTCACATCGGTCATGACATACAATAACTCCCTGTATACCTATTCACCTCACATATGATCACAGAGTAACTCGCTGGCTATGATCTTGGCATCCACACTGTATCCTGTTGACATTTTTTTTATCACAATGAACATAATAGCCAAAGATTATGGTCTGTCTCAAAGTTCTGCCCATTTCCTTTCAATAAATATGGCCAAAATCACAAAAGAGGTTCTCGGCAAAATTACATACTTTAAAATGAATTTGTCATGCCCCATACGGAAATGGGACAACTGGGAATAGAACATGTAGTTGTCAGTTAATTAACTAACATGTATAATAACCAACTGAGTCACAATTTGCTACATTTTCGGATAATGCAGAGAATGTTCGGGATATATGTAAAAAATTAGAATTTTACATTTTGGAAGCCATCTTGATCTATAAACACTGTAGTGTGACACATTTAAGATAGACCAAAACAATAAACACCTTTCAATCCAAAGATAGTTATATTTTACCAGAAAAAATGGTCCAAACCTGAAAACTGAATTTTTGCCAATATTTATGTCAAGCTTAAAAGTCCAATATTTTTGACGATGTCAGTGGTGAAAATGGTAACAATTAACTATGGTGCATCAGACATGTTAGTATCCAATGTATAGAATGCAGAATAGCCCATTTTATACATCAACACAACTTGTAAGCGATTGCAAGACATGCTGGTGTAATATTTACCATTTTCCATATTTGGCGGCCATATTGGCAGCCATTTTGAGCCAAAGTAAGACTTTTGGTTCCAGTGATTTGGAATATTCATAGATAATGATATGCCTCACTTACATTACAAAGTTCTGTTCATTTCATGTTGAAATATGAATAGAATCCCAATTGTAATTTTTTGTGAAATTTTATACCGCATTCTGTACAATCGAATATTTGAGGGATCGGAAGGGGTTAGGACCCCAATAATTGCATATTTAATTGCTCCAATGATCAGTTAATATACAAAACACAAAATAAAGTTGCATTACTCAACCAGTTCCAAACAGCATTAATTGATCTAGAAGATATTTGTGAACAAATGTCATTTTCAACTTCCGGCGGCCATTTTGGCGGCCATTTTGGATGGTGAGTTTCAATTTTGGCCCAAAAAAGTGTCATTATGTCTTAGCCTCACGAAAATATATACATTTGTATACATTTTACTAGATTTTCCCGCTATAATTTTCATAAAACTGGCTCACTTATAGTTCTAGAAAATGGATCGGGTTGTGGGGGGGGGGGGGGGGGGGGGTAACAAGTCTCGTTCTTATCAGAAAATGACATGAATATATATTTCTTAAGTTGATCGTATCGATTTAGGGATGTATTGGTTGTAACAGTGCAACGTTCCAGTGGTGTACGCACATACACACACGTTGGACGAATGCAATCATGTAAATAAAAGTGATTTTTTACGTTTTGAGGGGTGACCCGATGACCCCCTTCTTATCTTAAAACCCCAGGAAAAGTTGCTTCTTAAGTTGTGTTTGTATAATTAGTATATATGAAAGTACTTTGAGACCAAAAATTATGGATGTACGCGAAAGTATAAAAAAAAGTGAAAAATCACGTTTTGGGGTTCAGCATGGGACCCCCTTTCTTATCTGAAAACCCCAGGAAAATCCCTTTCTTAAGTTGTGTTTTCTTAATCAGTACACTTAGGAGTATCATCAAACCAAAATTCATCGATGTACGCGGAAGTGTAAATAGAAGTGATTTTTGGCACTTTTTGGGGTTCAGCGGCCCCTAAACCCCAGGAATGCGCAACTTAAGAAATCGGTTTTTCAGAATGTTCCATTATTGGTACCAACTTTAGGGGGTCAAACCTTTTGTACGCAAAAGTGTAAATAGAACATATGCGGGCTCCCTAACTATAACGACGTCATAGAAGTTACGCATTGTTTTTATCCTGATGGAAGATAGTACCACTTCTTCTTGATAATTGAGGCAGATAACTAAAACGGATACATACGCATTATATATCGTTGGAAAGAGGAAACACGAAAGATTCTCACAATGTCATTATTATGGGCTTTGACCTTGAATTGTCCATTTTGAAGGTCAAGTGGGGTCACGATTTGACCAGCCCAAAACACTGCCCGGACAAAAGTACCCGACAAACGTGCCCGTCGAAATCCATCCGGTTTTACCCGATTTGACCTCGAATTGATCAGTTTGAAGGTCAAGGTGAGGTCGGGGTCACGATATGACCCGTCAGAAGGTGATCCGACTTCGTCCGGGCTTTGACCTTGAATTTTCCATTTTGAAGGTCAAGGTCAAGTGGGGTCACGATTTGACCAGTCCAAAACACTGCCAGGACAAAAGTACCCGACAAACGTGCCCGTCGAAATCCATCCGGTTTTACCCGATTTGACCTCGAATTGATCATTTTGAAGGTCAAGGTGAGGTCGGGGTCACGATATGACCCGTCCAAAACACACAGTGGACAACAGTAACCCCATGTATCAAATTTCGTCGAAATCCCATCAAAATTGGCGATTTGACCTTGAATTGACCCGATTTCAAGGTCAAGGTCACTTCGCAAGGGCAAATGAATATGCTTATGAGACTCCCCATACGAAAGGACCCCCACATACCAAGTTTTATCGAAATCCCGTGATATACGGGCGTTTGACCTTGAAATGACCCGATTTCAAGGTCAAGGTCACGTCGCACGGGCAAATTAATAGGCCTATGTCACTCCCCGGCCGAACGTATCCCAACATACCAAGTTTCAGCGAAATCCCGTGATATTCGGGCGTTTGACCTTGAAATGACCCGATTTCAAGGTCAAGGTCACGTCGCACGGACAAATTAATAGGCCCATGCCACCCCACGGCCGAAAATACCCCCATATACCAAGTTTTATCGAAATCGGCTCGGTCGTTTTCGAGTTCATCGCGAACACACACACAGACACACACACCCTCACACACACGCACACACAGATCTTCCAAAATATATAATAGACTAGAAGGTGACCCGACTTCGTCCGGGCTTTGATCTTGAATTGTCCATTTTAAAGGTCAAGGTCAAATGGGGTCACGATTTGATCAGTCCAAAATACTGCACGGACAAAAGTACCCGACAAACGTGCCCGTCGAAATCCATCCGGTTTTACCCGATTTGACCTTGAATGGATCATTTAGAAGGCCAAGTTGAGGTCGGGGTCACGATTTGACCCGTCCAAAACACTCAGTGGACAAAAGTAACCCCATGTATCAAATTTCGTCGAAATCCAATCAAAATTGGCGATTTGACCTTGAATTGACCCGATTTCAAGGTCAAGTCGCACGGGCAAATTAATTAGCCTATGCCACTCCCCGGCCGAAAATACCCCCACATACCAAGTTTCATCGAAATCCCGTGATATTCGGGCGTTTGACCTTGAAATGACCCTATTCCAAGGTCAAGGTCACGTCGCACAGGCAAATTAATAGGCTCATGTCACCCCTCGGCCGAAAATACCCCCACATACCAAGTTTCATCTAAATCCCGAGATATTCGGGCGTTTGTCCTTGAAATTACCCGATTTCAAGGTCAAGGTCACGTTGCACGGGCAAATTAACAGGCCTATGTCAGTTCCCGGCCGAAAATACCCCCACATACCAAGTTTCATCGAAATCGGTTCGGCCGTTTTCGAGTCCATCGTGAACACACAGACAGACACACAGACAGACAGATCTGACCTCGAATTGATCATTTTGAAGGTCAAGGTGAGGTCGGGGTCACGATATGACCCGTCCAAAACACTCAGTAGACAAAAGTAACCCCATGTATCAAATTTCGTCGAAATCCCACCAAAATTGGCGATTTGACCTTGAAATGACCCGATTTCAAGGTCAAGGTCACATCGCATGGGCAAATTAATAGGCCTATGTCACTCCCCGGCCGAACGTACCCCCACATACCAAGTTTCATCGAAATCCCGTGATATTCGGGCGTTTGACCTTGAAATGACCCGATTTCAAGGTCAAGGTCACGTCGCACGGACAAATTAATAGGCCCATGCCACCCCACGGCCGAAAATACCCCCACATACCAAGTTTCATCGAAATCGGGTCAGCTGTTTTCGAGTTCATCGCGAACACACACACAGACACACACACACAGATCTTCCAAAATATATAATAGACTAGAAGGTGACCCGACTTCGTCCGGGGTTTGACCTTGAATTGTCTATTTTGAAGGCCAAGGTCAAGTGGGGTCACGATTTGACCCGTCCAAAACACTGCCCGAACAAAAGTACCCGACAAAAGTACCCGTCGAAATCCATCCGGTTTTACCCGATTTGACCTTTTAACCCGATTTGATTTCCACTCAAGTATATAAACGCGCCTCATATACACACGCTCATTAATTATCAAGTTTCAACGTAAAGATTTCACCATCACCATCGGTGCCCGAGATATCGCCAAGACGTCTGAAACAGTCAAATGCATCGGCCGGTTAAGCGTTAACGTGATCTAACGTTATGAACTCTAACGACGTCATAGAAGTTACGCATTGTTTTTATCCTGATGGAAGATAGTACCACTTCTTCTTGATAATCGAGGCAGATAACTAAAACGGATACATACGCATTATATATCGTTGGAAAGAGGAAACACGAAAGATTCTCACAGTGTCATTATTATGACTGGCATTTTATTATTCGCGCTGTTTCGAATCGATTTGTAAGCACCGAACTCAAATGAAAGTCCCGTAACACAGCGTAAAAACAGATTTGACCGCGGCACGTGAAAAGTTGACCTCGGATCTGAAAATTGATAGGCCCATGCCACCCCCCGGCCGAAAATATCCCCACATACCAAGTTTCATCGAAATCGGCTCGGTCGTTTTCGAGTCCATCGCGATCACACACACACACACACACAGACACACACACAGATCTTCCAAAATATATAATAGACTAGCAGGTTAGCCCACCACTGGCGGCATTCGTCCCATGGCTTTGTTCGAAAAAGCAATTGCAACAGGTTCCGAGACACTTGTGCTGCATTTGCAGCAAATTTCGGCAATAGTCAGAAACATGACAATTTTAATTTAATTTTTTGTTTTTAAATGAGTTAATTATTTTGTTTTTCAATGAGTTAATTGTGCTTTTTTAAATTTTACCCGATTTTTTTTGGTTTTTCAAGGAGTTAATTGTGCCTTTTTAATTTTGTTTTTCAATTTTACCCGATTTTTTTTGTTTTTCAATGAACCCGTCCATGACACTTGCCGTATTTAGCAAGTTTGAGCTCAATCGGTTCGAGTCTATAAAGGACACACATATATATATGACACTTCCCGTAGGTAGCAATTTTGAGCTCAATCGGCATTCCCTGTAATTTCCCAGTCAATATTTAGCAAGTTTGAGCTCAATCGGTTCGAGTCTATAAAGGACACACTCATATATATGACACTTCCCGTAGGTAGCAAGTTTGAGCTCAATCGGCATTCCCTGGAATTTCCCAGTCACCAACGCGGCGTAATTTTGGTACATATATAAAGACCAATTGTCCATCGGGTGTCATGTGTAGTAAAGATGTCTTATAAGCCGACATTGCCGTGGGGTGCCCGTTCCTACACGCGTTTTCGATTCTATGAAGTACCCACATATATACACACATACACACATATATCCGATCGGTCGAGGTGTTGGTATCTGATGCAAAAGACGAAATTGTGAGTGTTGGTCAATAGTCCCCGTGGTGAACCCCAACGCGACGTAAACATGTGTTGCGTTCTAAAAATAGGAAAGCACTTTCTCTCTGCTTTCGAGCGATAACGTTTGCGTAAATACGAAATTGTGAGTGTTGGTTTGTAACCGGGATTTCTGAGAAGCATTATGCCTATAACTACCCCCCCTAAGCCCTGACCTAAGTGTCATACATACTATAACAATGATGTTGTAAGAGTACTACATCCAATAAATCTCCCCGCATAGGAAATGCAGTCAATGTTACCGTATAACTCTGCAGATGCGAATAACGTTGAATGGGAAACAGACGCTCTTTATAGAGATGCGTCAAAAACAAACGCTCATTAAATAATCACTTTGCGGTGATTTGAGATTGGAGAACGGGTTCTCTGAGCTTCTCTAAACCGCGACCACGGTCGTGTCGGTGGGATTTGACACTTACATAGGAAGTTTGAGCTCAATCTGTACACGCGTTTTGGATTCTATGACGTACACACACACATATATACACACATATATACGAAGTCTCAAAATATATAGTATAGACTAGCAGGTTAGCCCGCCACCGGCGGCTTGTCCGAAACATGACATTTTTTTATATATTTTTTTAATTTTAGCTCCACGCGTTTCAATAAGAAAAAATTGTACCCGGTAGCTCCACCAGTTTCCGAGATCTGGTCTGCGCATGCGCGAAGCTGGCGTCGCACGGGCTCGGCGACCCGATAAAATTTGTACCCGGCGCAAGATACATTCACATGCCAAATTTCAAGTCGATAGCTCCACCCGTTTCCGAGATCTCGTCTGCGCATGCGCTGAACGGGCGTCGCACGGGCTCGGCGAACCGATAAAATTTGTACCCGGCGCAAGATACATTCACATAGCAAATTTCAAGTCGAAAGCTCCACCAGTTTCCGAGATCTCGTCTGCGCATGCGCTGCACGGGCGTCGCACGGGCTCGCCAATACGACAACGACCACCGCCTGGTCAAACTACACACACGTACCAAGTTTCGTCCCGATCGGTCGAGAATCGTAGATTTGTATGAAGTACCCACACACACACGCACACACAAACATAAATATACTAGCAGGTTAGCCCGCCACTGGCGTGGTTCGTCTCATGGCTTTGTTCGAAAAAGCAATTGCAACAGCTTCCGAGACACGTATGCTGCACCTAGGTGTACAATTTCGTCGAAAACAGCGAGTTTTACCCGATTTGAACTTGAATTGATCAGTAGGCTTCAATATTCGACACGGCAATTGACTGCCGTGGACCACGGACTGCCGTAACTGGCGTAACAGGTGATAACATGCTCACATTCGGCGGATCGGGCACTGCGGTCAGTCAAAAAACATAACGCTCACGCTATAACTCCGGTATCACTAACGTACGCGGCATTGGAAGGGTCAGTTTGACTTCCGCCTGGATCCACGTGGCGTGACGTAATTCACAACCACGTGTATTTACCTCGAAAGTGTTCAAATTGCGCGACCGCGACACACACAATGGCCCGATAATGGGCACGCATTCCCTGGCATTTCCCAGAAAATATTCATGGGGAGGTCGAGTGACCAATTTTGGAATTTGCTGGTCGCATTCGTCTGTAGGTCTGGGGAATTCTCGGCTAGATATTGTTACCAACATGACATATTTAAATTAATCCCGCCGCGCACCCCATCACCAACGCGACATGTGCTGCTTTCGTAGAGATGACGAAATATGAGTGCGACAGAGAATATTTTTTGATCGAAAGCATTTGAATTAATACGTCGCAATACTCGCATTGATGGTGGCTAATATATATTTGTCCCTGTTAGGTGTTGGGAATGTCGTTACTCGCATTGATGGTGGCTAATATATATTTGTCCCTGTTAGTTGTTGGGAATGTCGTCACACAACACGCTCATGTCTGGATACAGTCTTACACGATCACGCCGAGATCCAGACGGAAGAGTCACATTAAACACATACGCTCTTTGTCAACACACTGCGGACATGAACGCTCTTTAACTATCAACGCTATTAACCACCGCAGTGCCGTTTTTTGTGACTGAAAGTGGAGAATGTGTGCTCTGAGCTTCTCCAAAACGCCGCGACGACGATTCCCGTGCTTTTTACCCTTAGATGGGAAGTTTGAACTCAATCGAGCCAGCCGTTTTCGATTCTATGAAGTACACATATATATACGGAAGTCTCAAAATATTTAGTATAGATAAGAGAGATATGTAAATTAGATAGATTGTATCAAAATATATAGGAGAGATATGTAAATGATCTACACACCATTACTGGTGTTTGTCAAAGTTTAGTGGGGTATATCAATACTCATTCACGATCATATCATTGAGGTCCGGAGGGTGTGGGCTATCTCTCGAATACACGGAGTTCTCAAAATATATAGTATAAACTAGCAGGTTAGCCCGCCACTGGCGGCATTCGTCCCATGGCTTTGTTCGAAAAAGCAATTGCAACAGGTTCCGAGACACTTGTGCTGCATTTGCAGCAAATTTTAATTTAATTTTTTGTTTTTCAATGAGTTAATTATTTTGTTTTTCAATGAGTTAATTGTGCCTTTTTAATTTTTTAATTGAATTTTTTGTTTTTAAATTTTACCCGATTTTTTTTGGTTTTTCAAGGAGTTAATTGTGCCTTTTTAATTTAGTTTTTCAATTTTACCCGATTTGTTTTTGTTTTTCAATGAACCCGTCCATGACACTTCCCGTATTTAGCAAGTTTGAGCTCAATCGGTTCGAGTCTATAAAGGACACACACATATATATATGACACTTCCCGTAGGTAGCAAGTTTGAGCTCAATCGGCATTCCCTGGAATTTCCCAGTCAATATTTAGCAAGTTTGAGCTCAATCGGTTCGAGTCTATAAAGGACACACTCATATATATGACACTTCCCGTAGGTAGCAAGTTTGAGCTCAATCGGCATTCCCTGGAATTTCCCAGTCATCAACGCGGCGTAATTTTGGTACATATATAGAGACCAATTGTCCATCGCGGCTGTCATGTGTAGTAAAGATGTCTTATAAGCCGACATTGCCGTGGGGATGCCCGTTCCTACACGCGTTATATATATATATATATATATATATATATATACGGAAGTCTCAAATTATATAGTAGATTGGCAGATTCCAGTAGCTTTATAACGGTATATCTGGGGAGAAATCTGATGCTATATTCGTGATTATCTGGGATGATTTCGGTATATACGAAGCGCGCCATCCGTGCTCGCAGGGAATCAATTTCGAGCGATAACGTTTTGCGTAAATACGAAATTGTGAGTGTTGGTTTGTAACCGGGATTTCTGAGAAGCATTATGCCTATAACTACCCCCCCCCCCCCCTTCAGCCCTGACCTAAGTGTCATACATACTATAACAATGATGTTGTAAGAATCTCCCCGCATAGGCAAGCACTCAATGTTCCCGTATAACTCTGCAGATGCTAATAACGTTGAATGGGAAACAGACGCTCTTTATAGAGAAGCGTCAAAAACAAACGCTCATTAAATAATCACTTGATTAACCCACGCCGTGCCTTTGCGGTGATTTGAGATTGGAGAACGGGTGATCTGAGCTTCTCTAAAACACCACCACGGTCGTGTCGGTGGGATTTGACACTTACATAGGAAGTTTGAGCTCAATCTTTACACGCGTTTTGGATTCTATGAAGTACCCGCACACACACATATATATATACGGAGTTCTCAAAATATATAGTACTAGCCGATGAGCCCGACGTTGTCCGGGCTATTCAAAAACCAAATTTCAAGTCGATAGCTCTACCCAGCCCGACGTTGTCCGGGTTATTCAAAAACCAAATTTCAAGTCGATAGCTCTACCCGTTTCCGAGATCTGGTCTGCGCATGCGCGAAGCTGGCGTCGCACGGGCTCGGCGACCCGATAAAATTCGTATCCGGTGCAAAATATATTCACATACCAAATTTCAAGTCGATAGCTCCACCCGTTTCCGAGATCTCGTCTGCGCATGCGCGAAACTGGCGTCGCACAGGCTCGGCGACCCGATAGAATTCGTATCCGGTGCAAAATATATTCACATACCAAATTTCAAGTCGATAGCTCCACCCGTTTCCGACATATCATCTGCGCATGCGCGAAGCGGGCGCCGCACGGGCTCGCCAATACGACAACGTCCACCGCCTGGTCAAACTACACACACGTACCAAGTTTGGTCCCGATCGGTCGAGAATCGTAGATTTGTATAAATGACAAACATACAGACAAACATACAGACAAACATACAGACAGAGGTCTTCAAAATATATATGAGATAGACTAGCAGGTTAGCCCGCCACTGGCGTGATTGGTCAGAAACAGGCGGCGTTTGTCCGAAACACGACATTTTTAAATTTTTGTTAAATTTTTAATATTATGTTTTTTTAATTTTTTAATATTAATTTAATGTTTTTTAAATTTAATTTATGTTTTTTTTGAATTTTTTAATATTGATTTAATTATTAATTTAATTTAATTGTTTTTTATTATTTAATTGTTTTTTTATTATTAATTTTTATAATGAAAAATTGACCCGATGAAATCCCCCCTTCCTAGGAACGACAGACAACGCATTCTTTGTTTTTCAATGAGTTAATTCATGGTACCCGTCCTAAACTTCCCTGTTATTTAACCTGCCCGTGGCCATTGAGCAGCCCCTGAGGAGGTTGTCCACCCTTACGAGATGGTCAATAGTCCCCGAAAAGAGCGGACAGTCAATTAATCCCGTCGTGAAATCTCTCTGCATAATATTTCGAGCGATAACGTTGCGTTGGATTGTAAACAAACGCTTCTTAGATCAATTCTGCCTTTTGCATTTTGCGTTCCCCATCCGTATTTCGCACGCATGGGGTAGTCGTTTAGCTATGTCGATTGCAATAAAGAGCGTTCGTCGTTAACATCTCCGAATATGGTCAATATAAAGATCGCTGATGCCTTAACCCCCGAAGTGGCGTTTGCGGTGATTTTGATATTTAATTGTTTTTTTATTATTTAAAAAAAAAAAAATTTCTGGCGGCAATATTTACCTGATGAAATCCCCCCCTTCCTAGGAACGACAGACAACGCATTCTTTGTTTTCTTTTTTTTTAACCTGCCCGTACCCGTCCTAATGTCATGAAATCTCTCTGCATAATATTTCGAGCGATAACATTGCATTGCATTGAAAACAAACGCTTCCCGTCGTGAAATCTCTCTGCGATAACATTGCATTGAATTGAAAACAAATTTCGAGTCTGTCGTACCCGTCCTAATGTCGTGAAATCTCTCTGCATAATATTTCGAGCGATAACATTGCATTGAATTGAAAACAAACGCTTTCCGTCGTGAAATCTCTCTGCATAATATTTCGAGCGACTCCCGTCATACAGATAAGTAGATAGCGAAAACGACGCTCTTTATATAGACACTGCGGAAAACAAACGCTCTTTATATATCAACGCTATTAACCCCGAAGTGCCGATTGCGAAATTTGAGCTCGATGGGTGCAGTCGTTTTCGATTCTATAAAGTACACACATATATATATATATATATATATATATATATATATATATATATATATATATAAATAGAGATGTACGATTCTGTTAGCCAACCGCGTACCGCGATCGCGCCCCGCGATCGCGATCGTAAATCGCGATCAGATCGTATATACCCACCGACATCATAAATATGTCATTGTGGTCAGCGCACCAGTGGTAATTAAAATAACACCCTACAGAGCCCAGACTTATCAGAACGAGCTCAGCACTAGTCCCGACATTAGCCTTGACCTTGACCTCGCTCATATATGCTCATATAGGCATGTTTCTGGACCTCGACCGATCCGACTAAAATTTAATATGTAGGCATACTTTGATCCCGGGAACAATACGGGTGGGTCAAATTTCACATGCGATCGCGTCCTTGACCTTGACCTCTCTCATATATGCTCATCTAGGCATGTTTCTGGACCTTGACCGATCCCACTCAAATTTGGTATATATGCCTACTTTGATCCCGGGAACAATTAGTTGATGCATATGTGTAGACAGTGTGACCTCTGGTAGTGGAAAACCGCTCCACGCAGTTGAAATTTGGTAAAAACAGGTCATCACGGACTTCAATACGTCTATGTACAAACCCGAACATTATCGCTATTATGGCCCGTTTTTAGGGCTCCTAGACACCCCACACGCATAACCCACGAACATAACAGGTATGTCATTGTGGTCGACACATCAGCCCTAATTACAATTTATCCCCACGCAGCTGGATTTCTAGAGCACGAGGTCAGCACGGGTCCCGACATATTCTTCGTGATTTCATATAAATTGGCATTTCTACCTAATTTCGAGGTACCAGGACACTCTACAGAGATATCCCTCCACATTAGTTGATGCATATTTGTATAGAGTGTGACCGCTGGTAGTGGAAAACCACCCACGCAGTTGAAATTTGGCAAAAGCAGGTCATCACGGAATTCAATACTTCTATGTACAAACCGAACATGATCGCTATTATGGCCCGTTTTTAGGGCTCCAGGACACCACACAGGCATAACCCACGAATATAGCAGGTATGTCATTGTGGTCAACACATCAGCCCTAATTACAATTTAACCCCACGCAGCTGAATTTCTAGAGCACGAGGTCAGCACGGGTCCCGACATATTCGTCGTGATTTCATATAAATTGGCATTTCTACCTAATTTCGAGGTACCAGGACACTCTACAGAGATATCCCTCCACATTAGTTGATGCATATGTGTAGAGAGTGTGACCGCTGGTAGTGGAAAACCACCCCACGCAGTTGAAATTTGGTAAAAACAGGTCATCACGGACTTCAATACGTCTATGTACAAACCGAACATTATCGCTAGTATGGCCCGTTTTTAGGGCTCCAGGACACCACACACGCATAACCCACGAACATAACAGGCATGTCATTGTGGTCAACACATCATCCCTATTTACAATTTAACCCCACGCAGCTGGATTTCTAGAGCACGAGGTCAGCAGGGGTCCCGACATATTCGTCGTGATTTCATATAAATTGGCATTTCTACCTAATTTCGAGGTACCAGGACACTCTACAGAGATAACCCTCCACATCAGTTGATTCATATGTGTAGACAGTGTGACCGCTGGTAGTGTAAAGCCGCCCCACGCAGTTGAAATTTGGTAAAAACAGGTCATCACGGACTTCAATACGTCTATGTACAAACCGAACATTATCGCTATTATGGCCCGTTTTTAGGGCTCCAGGACACCACACACGCATAACCCACGAACATATCAGGCATGTCATTGTGGTCAACACATC